>CM034148.1:928114735-928714735 GCA_019776745.2 Taxus chinensis | reverse complement strand
ACTGAACTATCAAAATATCATCACAATTAGCCAAAGGACTGCTGTCCCGTTTCCACATAACCGTTACAAGTCTTAACTCACAATAATTACAAAGTTAGAAATACAAATAGCTTGCTGCTGATATAACATACTGTTATCCTTTCCACGGTCTTTCATTAATAATAAATGCAAGGATGAAACTAACTGAAATGTAAACCTCTTTACTTTCCTTTTAGTTCATGCATCATATTAGAATCCAAGCAATCAAGCACAGACAAGAAAGCGAACAGCAATGCATATAGTCGCTCATATCTAAGCACTACAAGATTCGTTACCAACGAATTATAGATTTCCAACTGAATAAAAGAAGAACAGATCATTTTTTCCTAGTCATTCATCCACGACCCAATTTCTTTCCAGATGGCTATTCTAAAAATGGAATCCAAATGAAAACACAAATCAAGATAACAGTTCAGAGTGAAACTTACAAAATCCCATTCAGAATTCAATTTCCAGCAGTAGAGTAGTTTCATTCATAATCAGCTTTAATGAAAACAGGGAAGAATTCATCATCCATATCCATATTTCATTTGAATCAGGCTCATATGAAAATCCAAAACAGGTTAGTACCACATTATGTTCATCCAAGATCAAACAGTATAAGGATGTATACCATATATTTACCATACTAAAGAAACCATATTTCTTTCACTGTATGCTAAACAGATAAAACAATTATTCAATCATACAGTCAATTAATCACATGACTTTCTAATCCTATGAACGTATCCCGTTCAAAATATCATACAATTCATTGTTGTTACCCTACAGCAAGTCCAATAATCACATGACTATGAATTTCACCAAGCCAGAATAGCAGGCAGAAGAAGAATTTATTTCCCTATAATTTCATTAAGAAACAATCATTCTGTTCGGAATGAAATAAAAACACCCAAATCGTGTTTATCTTAGCATGACAGCTCAACTTATAAGGATAACAAAACAATCGTTCTTATTGAAAACCAACTCACATAACCTGTATAGTTTCATATAAAATATACCACAGACAATGAATATCCATTTCGAGTTCTATCTCGATGAACCGTTAATCCCAAAACAAAAAAAACAGCATTCTCCATTTTCTTAATAAGGTACAGGACTCAAATATAATATTCATATATCAATACCTCTATAAAGGCAAACCCGCGTAGGGTGTTAAATGCATAAGTCAGATACAGTTAAGATAAACCCAAACAACAAGACAGAGTTCCCATGCATCACTTCTCTCGCACAACAATTCAAAGTTAAGTTCGCATTCACAAGACAGTCCGAACTAGAGGATTGAGCGGTCATCAATTAAACACAACAGTTCATCATACCTTCTTTAGCAAAAAAACAGTGTATTATACTGTAAGTTCAGAAGGAAAAACTATTTCTTTTCCAACTTTCACGAGCACTCAAATAAAATTTTAATGCCCATTCTTTTAAAATACAAAATGCCATTTCCTTATAATCCTGAAACAACAGAAGGAGAAGAAAAGTTCTATTTCTTTCAGCAAGGAAAACCTCAGTAGAGAAACGACATCAAGCCGTTCACACAACCTTCACCATCTTATCCCAAAGGTTCATGTGACAAAAGGCAATCACACAGTAATAAAATAATTCACACTGCCTGCACAGTTCACATTAAGCATTTTACGGAGAAGAAACCTGTTTATAACTTCCATTTAACGTCAACAACCAGTACACGGGAAGGTATTCCATTCGAGAAATACGAAGACAGTTAAACTCAGCAACCAGAAACAATGTTTCTTATTATTTCCAAAAATGACAACAAGAGTCAACAAAAATCCATTCATAGTAACATAACACGACTGTATTTCCACTTCCTTTTTACATGCAAGGACAGTTCCCAAACACAACAGCAAGGAAAAGATTACACAATAAGGAAACAATTACACGGCCTGTTCCAATTCCACACAACATGAACAGAGAAAGAGAATATCTAGTTTCCAACTTGATTCGTGCAAAAACAAATCAAAGCCGAGCATCCAGAAACGATTCTTCATATCATTTTCCAAAAAAAAAGAAGTAAGAATCGACGAAATCCAAATCAAATCGACCCGACAACAATCACAGAATCCAAACCCAAGAGCAAGGTTTGTTTTAATGAGACACTTAAACAAAGCAAGAATTTTTTTAAAGAGAAGGGCTTAACATGCTTGTAATCTCTTTTCCAGAACCCGAAGAAAGCTTCGTTTTCCACGTTATTTCCTTCCTCAGTGACAACAAAAACTTCCCCAGCACTCCTTTCTGCTTCAGGCTCAACAACAGCCTTAAAATCTCCAAGAACACTGTCAAATTCCAAGAGCTGGGGTCGACTGAACCAGACCAGAAAAACCAAATGCAGAGCAACTTTGTAAAAGCTCTGAATCAACAAAAATGAAAATCAGAATTCCCTCATACACTTTCCAAGGCGAGCTGGTCATGAGGACCGAGAACAATCAATGCATTAAAGGCTCTTCCTTTTTCCTAACTTCCCATGCCACTGCCAACTTGAGTTGGGGAACTCAATTTTCAAATTTCCCATGCAAAAACCGAATTTGGCTCTATCTCCAAATAGATGCCTCCACTTCTTACCTGCCTCGCCAAAACTGGCGCTGTCCACGTATGGACTTCTCCAATAAATGCTAATGAATGCCCCCTTCGCTCATCCTTATCCTCTCCTTCCAAGGGTCTGCGCGCCCTTTTAGATTAGGATTAGTTTAGGTTGCATAAAGTATTCAACCTAGGTCTTAGTTTAGCCTTAGGTTATTAGGGATTAGGTCTATTTTTCCCCCTTTTTTTTGTAATTTAAAAATCCACTTAGGATAGTAGTTTAGGATGCATGTTAGGGTCTTAGGATTAATTTAGGGTTTTTTTAATTCATACCAACCACTAACACTAATCAACTTCCTAACCCAATCTTCTCAGCTAACATTCACGGTCTAATGCTGTGTAGGACGTTTAGTCCTTTGGATCACGTGTCAAGGCCACCCGTGTCCCAGGCGTTTCTTGCCTCACGAGGGTCCCAAGTTCGATAGTACAGGGTTCAAGAATCGAACCCCTGTTGTTGGCATTTACGTGCCAGCTGCTCATACCTATGCAATCAGGCGCTGCACGTTCATAACAATCCTCGGGTTCGGTTCAAGAGTAAATCGACACAGAAAATCACCAGGAAGCCCTCAGCATACTTTGGATCAATGAAATTGATTCAAGGCGTGCTGTCAATCAGCAACTAGAGTTTAGCAAGTATACGACAATTCTGTCGTCGCATTAGCAAAACACGCAAGTACAATAACTGTCTGTCCTAACAATAAATCACAGCATACAAGAATCCAAGTTAGGCAACATATTCCTTTAAGATCAGAATTTATCTTAACATGTTTTCCTTCATTCCAGCAGTTATAACAGTATGTAAAAGATTCACCGAGATAACATACAAAATCAGAGTGTTACAGCCTACAACCTAACTTGGGACCTTCACTAGTTTAATTATTAAAGCATTTAATTAGATTGACATTGATAGTAATCTGAGATACCTAAATCAGAACACTAGCATTAGATTCTTTTATTTACATGTTCATTTATTTTATATTGAATTCTATATATCAGTAGATTGAATACCATCAAGGAAGTCTCACACTTCTTAGATCTAGCTCACGCTAGGCAATCCACTAACCATTTGCTATTAACTATGTTTTGTGGTCTTGCTTTGTATTTCAAGTAGGACCTCCTAGCCAAAAGGAAGCTCACAATCAGTTTGGATTAGAAATCAGAAGCGTGTGCACTCAACCATCAACCATGTGAAAATATGTATTCCTCCTTGTCCTATTTACCCTTATATGTTGCATTAATATACTAAGAATCCAGTGAAACATTAACAATCTAAAGGACCAGGGAGAGAGAAAGATGCATAAAAATGGAAATCCTATACTAAGAGAGGTGATAGCACCAACAAAAGGGGTGGATATACTCTAATGAGGAAAAAGAGAGAAGGGAAATGAAGGAGGGAGAGGCCAGACAGAGGCGACACAGAACCAAGACTTAATCCACCATTTATTCTCCATGAAACACAACAAGATGAACCTGTAAGTGAGAAAATACATGTAAAAAATACCACAACAAGAATGGAGAGGCAAGGAAATACAAAAAAATATAAATTAGGATTGAGAAAACACCACAAAATAGAGATTTTATTACTTTCAAAGTATGCACCAAACCATTACATGTGAATAAGAAGGCACAAGAACACATTTCCAAAGTCTAACTGAAGGCTTACACTCACACTGCTCAAAAACCAATTTGGTAGAGTCCTCTTTACATTTTAGAACATCCCCCCTTCACAAATGAGAGGTTTTTTACAATATATAGAAGATGAGAGAGAGAGAGAGAGAGAGAAGAGAGACTCGGATTTCCCCTTTCAACCACCAACAACATGCATTGAATACACCAAAAATAGGAAATGGCTGAACTCTTACATATCCAAACTACCGGAAGTGGATAGAGGTCTTGCAGGAGAAGGAAGGGGCGGACAAGACTGCACCAAAAACTGGTTGATGAGCTATACGGGGTTGCATCTTTTGATGTTGAAAACCACTTCAAAACCCATTAAGAACAGCTCACCAGAACCTACAATAAACATCAAGAGTATGCATAGAATACCTGTGCAATGATGTAGAGGTAAGAAGAGACCTGATAAAATGGTAGCCAAGGATGGATTGATGCATCACGAAACAGAATTCTAGTCGTGCTCCAAAAGTTACACGGTACATCATCAGTGGGTCCAAGGGGGCAATAAGGATGCACAGGTTCCAGAGAGCACATGAGGGATAGCCCGCATTAGAATCTACATTTCTACCCTTTTTGGTGTGGGTGGATCGAAGATGCAGAGAACTGCAGGGAGAGAAAAGAACTTAACAACCATTTGTTCAATGCCTCTTGGCTTTATAATATATGCAGAAGAATGAGTTTGAGAAAGAGAAAGGGAAAAATGAAATTTGTTCCAACCACCCCTGTAACTATGTTGAACAATTCTACCTGAGGCTCCTTACCACTCCAGAAAGAATTGAAATCTCACCTGCCACAATGAAGAGTCTCACTGCAACACCCATGCCCCATCATTGTCCCCTTACTGGACAAAAAAGAGGCCTTATTACTTCATCATGGTCGGCAGTGATGAGAGACTTGACAGTCCCTAAAAATAGTGGGCTGAAAAATTAATGGAGTTAGGTGAGAAGCCATCACCGCTTTGATCCCTTGGTTCCAAAAATACTCCTCTCGCCCACAATTCTTAGATCCCCGCTCCAGTTCTTTGCCCGCGACGCTATATTCACGGGCTTGACCACCCCTGCGGAGAACTCAAGAGCGTGAGGTGCACAATACTTACTAGAATGATGTTCCATTCAGGGTCCATGTGGCAGCCCTTCACCCGTCTATGATTAGATTTAGCTCCACCCTTAAATCCTTTAGCTTCGCGGCCCGAATGATCCTGCAGTGGAACTCGACGACGTGGTGGCATCCACGGGATCCTTAGTTTACACTTTGTATTCTACTGCAGTACCTACCTCATCTGGCAGAGACATTGTGCCTGACATGAGATTCCTTTACATGGAGGCTTGACACTTGTCTTGCAAAGACTACCCCCTAGTTCTACTGTCAGAGAACTAGTTGCATTTGGGCCCCATGAGACACATGGAATATTCACTGCTAAAGCTTGTTAGAATTTTTCAACGAATTTCGAACTTTGTTTCTTGGCTAGATTCTGGGACATGTGGTGGGGTATGGCACTCAATTGGCAACTGTCTTTTGGGCCTTACACCTTTGAAATTGCATCCAAAGATTTCATGTGGATCTTTCTGCAGCTCTGTCAAAGCCTAAATAATCATTATAAGTTTTAGCTAAGTCCCATTTGTTCGGTGGAGGCTTTATGATCAGTAATTCCTAAACATGTTTGAGACTTCGTAGTTGCACATTTGGAAGACCTACTTCAAAAAAATGACTAAGGTAAGAAAGGGTCAGGTGCACCATGCAGGGACATGTGTGTCTGAGCACTATTACCCTGACTAGCCATTGCCTCCATTGAATTTTCATCGACCGCTAAACTATCTTTTCAGACTCTGGACATGTGGAGGTCCAGCGCTGTGCTTAAGTCTCTGCTTTGAAAACAAGTGCCAAATCAAATTTGCCATTGATAGTGACACGTGGCAACCATCTGCTGGTTCTTCTATACTTAGGTGATTTGGGCCTCGATCCATATTAGAATGTCTGTTAGGACCCTAGACACATGGACCCAAGCTAGCACTCATTTTGTGAAACCCATGTCTTTAATTGGATACTAGCCATTACAAAACAATGTATCCTGCCTCGAATGTAACCAAAGAACATTGTGGAGGCTTCTCACCGATTCACTCTTTGTTAATATGCTTATGTCAATTTTCATTTAACGGCCCACTGTATTCCCCTTTCTTACCGACCTAGGACACATGGAAGTCCTCACACTCAAAATTTGGAACTTGGTGACCCACTCATAGATCTCCTTACCTTGCAAGTTACGTCGAGTCAGCATGTGGCCCCCTTCAAGTCTGTTTTGTTATACGTAGTCGATTGTAGGCCCGCTCTGTCCCCTTTTTTGATTCTGACCGACTGTGGCGAGCATGTGCTTATTTGAGGATTTTCATCCCTCTGGAGTTGATCTTTGAAATGTACTAAGTCAACATGTGGTACCCCCCGTTGGCTCTGCCCCAAAATATGAATTTTTGTAGTGCCCACTTCCCTTCGATACCTTTTTGATTATTGATTCTCGATACTGTCAACTACACTTATGGATATATTGCATAGCTTTTTGATTTAGCATGTTAGTAGATATCAAAGATACCGAACTGTTGTTGATTTCAATTCATATTTGATGCTATATGGACCATTAGAGACATTTGATGTTGATATTGCTATACTATTGACATGGTTTATTTAATCTATATACTTCTGACATGTGATATAGTTTTATTCTTATTGAGTAGACCTTTGATAATTGGATTAATGTTGTGATCATGTTTGACATGGATGAAATGCTGGAATAGAAATGTTGCTAGAAATTGTAAGTGATATTGTAATTCCCATAGATGATGTTTGATTCATACATAGTTGATCTGTAGATTTATATCGTATATTTTAGCATGGATGTTTTTAGTGCGGGCCACAAGGGCTGAAGGAGTGTATTTATCTATTTTGTAGGTATATTATATTCACAACAAACATCAGGGGGATTGGAGACTAACCACATCAGAATTCTGAGAAGAATTCAAACTAGGGTCACCATGGAAACATGTAATTGTGTGTGTGTGTCAGAATTATTTGGTTAGGGGAAAATTGTGACCAAGGGGTCATGTGTTGTCTTTTATTTTAATTTCTTTTCTTTTAAAATGTCAGTATGTGTTTTCTATTAGTAATGTACATCTACTTGTTTTAATTATTTAGATTTTTGACGATATGCGTTTTACCCCTTTATTATTCATGGGTTGTGAGTGTCTTCATTAAAGCTAATTTAAATCTTGTCCTAAACTTATTATAGATGTGACAAAAAAAGGGGTTCATTTATTAGACTTGATTTACCCTTGGATTTTGTGTTGTAGTGTTGTAGTGCCTTGAGGATCTTGAGTGTAATACACTCTACCCCTTCATTGGGAAACTCGAATTTGGCCTTAGAGGCCAAATTTGGAAGCTTGTGGGATGAGTCAAACTTGTCCCACACCTCTTAAATTGACTATGCCAACCATACCTATGGGTTGGTGGGGGTCAAATTTAGGCCCCATTTTAGGTGTTTTAGGAAGAGTAAAAAGGTGAAATGTATTGATTACACTTTCTTTCAAATATTTAAATTTGTACTTTGGGGGGTGTGTGGGCTTAGTTTGAGTGTGTAAGTTTCTATGTCATTCCTCTCACCCACCAATTTATGGTGCATCTGGGGGTATGAGGTTTTACCAAGGTGAGGTGGAGTTGAGAATGAAATGATGTGGCATCCTACATGGAGTCATCATCATCCTCATCCCTCCCTTTTCTATTTATTGTTGATCCTTGTTCTTGTTTGGGGGTTGCTTGATCATTTTTCGCTCTTGTAATTGTTTTAGAGAGTGATAGAATTCTTGGGAGAGCTTGTGGATTGTTGGAGATTTTTGGATGCTTGGTTGGTCTTAAGGAGCCTGGAATTTCACTCCTTGGAAAAATATCTACTATGGAGAGGTAGGAGCTTCACCTTGCTTAAAATTTTTTCGATTTATTTTTGTGCTTATATGTTTGTGTTGAATGTTGTTTTCCTTTTAGAATGTTTTTTTGGGTATGTGTAGATTGCCTAAGTTTGGATTAGGAGGAGACTATGGGGAGATATCTTGTAGGGAGGCATAAGAGCTTACCTTTTTGTTTGGAGGGAATTTGGGGTTGGGGTGTCCCACCTTGTTTGAGGAATTCTTGCATTTCTTCTTGTTCTTGTTTTTTGTGGGAGGCATAAGAGATTAAGGGAGGCATAAGAGTATATGGAGGTATAAGGGGTACTTGAGGGAGGCATAAGAGTTTGTAGTGTATTTTTGATTTGTATTGGAGGATTTTAGGTGGGAACCCATTCCCATTGGGAGGCATAAGTGGCCTCCCCATAGGTCTTGTTCTTTTGGATTTCTTGATAAGCCTTGTTATATTGTTTCTTTGTTGTTTCTTCTTGCTTGAGTTGTTGTGTTGTGTTTGAATGTGAATGGAATGAATGTAAAACTATATGTTAAGTATTGTGGAAGCTTTTAGTTGCCATGAGTTGAAATCTTATCCCATTGTAATGTGGTTGGGGCTCGGGGGCCAATGGAGAGGATGGATTCACCTCTCCATTGGATATCTTGGTTGGGTGGAGAGCGTTGCCTCTTCCCCCATTTTGTTGTAAATCAAAAAAACCTTGGAGGAGCTATCTTGTTGGTGTTGTGAAGCTTGGAGCTTTAGGTGGAGTCCCTAAGAAGATCCTTCTTGTCACAAAACTTCCTTTGTGTTATTCCCACTTAGAGTGGAGGAACTTATAATATTACATTTTACTTTTAGTTTATATTCTTGTATGATTTCCCACTTTAAGTGGAGGACATTGTATTGAACTTGTGAAGGAAAATTGTGTTCCATTGTTGGTTATGAAAGTTGTATTATATATTGAAAAAAAAGAGAAGAAAGAATTACGTTGTAAATTTAGTTTTGTGAAATGGAAAAAAAAGTTCATTACCTTTGTTTGAAAGTTGTAGTGTAGGAAGGGAAAGTTGTCTTCATTGTTGTATTTGTATTATTAGAGAGGAGAAGGAAGAAATATTAAAGTTCATATATTACTCAAAGGCATGTAGTGAAGTAAGTTGCATTGATTCATTTCATGTAGTGGAGGAAATATAATTTAAAACCTTATTCCCAATATATGGAAATTGTTTAAGTTTTAATTAGTCTTGGAATAGGCCAATGAGGAAATCTAAGTCCCATCTCTAGCATGTATTCTCTTTTAAAAGTTGTTGCAATCTACTACGTTTAGTTAAGGGAAGTGAAATGAAATTTTATTTACCTCCTTTATAATGTTTACTAAATGGACTAGAAAAGAAGAAAGTATTAATGCAAGTTTTAAACTTGCCCATACTACTAGTCACATTTCACTTTTAGGTTGATAGTAATGCTAGTATCCTAAACATTATTAGTAATAAAACACTGCTACTAGTGAAAGTTTTACTAATAAGATAATTTGTTTTTAATTATTATTGGTAAATAGTTTTTTGAAAGGGACTATACCCTTGTATACAAAAGGGGGCCTAAAAGCCAAAAAAGGAATGAAAATCATTACAAAAAGGATCAAGATCCAGATGAGACATAGAAACCCAAAGTAACCAAAGAGCAGCTACCCCAAAACATCAAACCAGTTCGAACACTACAGAAGAGCAGCCAAAAAACAATAATAAAACAACAAAAAACACGAAGGAAGACAACAAGAGTATCCATAATTACTTCTTGGCGGCTTTGTCAATTCTGGATTTGATAGTCTGCCAAGAGGTGAACATATCCAATGTCGTCATATGAGTAGATTCAGTAATATCTAGCTGTTGAATGGTCTGTTTGCTTTCCTTTTTTGTGCCCCAAAGAGTTGTTGGTATTCCACTGAGATTAGAGACGCTGCGGACATGTTGCTCAATAAATTCTTTGATTGCACTAAAAATAGCCATATTATGGTCATGGCGAGTCTTGGATTTCCCTAGACAGTTGTCCAAGGAGTTCATTTTTTTGTAGATGTCTTCAACCTATTTATTATCAATATCAACCTCCTCCTCCTTCCTCTTACCTTTTTGCTTTGCCAAGTTTTTAACTTCTTCTTTCAACAGCAACATGTCAGCTTCTAAGGCTTCTAGCCTTTTTGTGGAGCTCTCAATGTGTTCCTCCTGTGAACCAGTACTACTAGTATGCAGGAGGTTATGAGCAATTTCCAAGTCCTGAGGAAGGTTCCCCGAAACAGGGGTATCAAGGTTCAGTCTTTTAGAAGACTTAGTTATAGGTCTGGTCGAAGAGGAGGCGAAGGGGGTGGGAGTAGAGGTGGGGGGATGACAGAGGGAGTCGAGAAGGAAGGCAAAGGGGTGACAGCAGCGGTGATGGTGATAGAAGGAGAAGAGATGGGGGAAGAGGCAGCGGTGTGGGGAAGAGAAGGAACATAGATGGGGGAGGTTGGGATGTCGGGAGACCTAAGAAGACAAAGCTTATGTAACAAGAAGATGAGACCCTGATGCAGAGGGACCGCACGTGCGTGCTTTTGGAACTCCAAAATGGAGTGCTCAAGAGAATTAAGCAGATAATGAGGGAAGCTTACCGTGAAACTTCTGCGGAAGTGATTTAGGAACACAAGAGGCTTTGAGGGCACTGTGACGAATCTCCCCTCCAAAGAGATGTAACGCACCATCATATGGGTGACCTCGTCAAAAGGCGAAGGGATAGAGCTGACCTACAGACCCGCCGTGACGAAGACCAATTTCTCATTACCCTCAACAAATTTCCTCTCCTCAGCACCCCTGTCAATCCTTTTATTAAAAAAGTGGTACCCATCCATGCCAAGGCTTGTTGCTTCAGCTATTAACTCTTCATTGATCGAAATTTTCTATCCACCATATTCCAATGTACGATCCTTCCAATCCTTCGCAAAATGCATGGAAATGCTTTGGTCATGACCCTGAATCTTCTCAATAAAATTAGTGATGCCTCCCTGGTTGAGAAGATTCCAAAGATCTTCATTATTTTTCCACTCCGGGTCCTTGCTGGATTCTATCTGATAAGGGGCACCTCCCATTATCACCGTGCGTAAGTGTTTGCAAATATAATTTTCAAAATCCCTATGAGGAGTTCTATAGCAGATGCAGTTACCAGTCTGCCTTTCTTTGTTTTTTTCCACGTGATGTGAATGATGACTAGTGTAGTCGTTGTTATTCCCATGAATGCTTGCGTGACTACTGCTATGTACCTGGGAAAACCCGCATGTGTGTACTTCAGTCCCTTAGAAACCCACTCCAGATCATCATCATCCTTATTACTGACTTGAGAATCCGTAAAACCATGTTTAAAAGCTGTTATAGGCACAATATTTCCCGCATGTGTGGCTTTAATCTTCATATAGATCCACTTTAAGTCATCATTATACTTTCTATAACCTTGATTTCCCGTCAAGATCTGCTTGAGTGTTGTTTTAATATCAGCATGTGTGGGATTCTTATTCTTAAAGTCCCACTCCAAATGCTCATTTCTCTTACCCCGAATTTGCATGCTCATAAGTATCCGCTTGTATGTTGTTTTGAATCTGTTCAGGAATGTGATCTCTATTATCCCAAATAATGTGATTAACATTTATGCCATAATTAGCCAATGCATCTGCCACCTTGTTACCCTCCTGGTAAGTATGCTTGATCTGAATATTATTGATGGTTTGGAAAATACTTATGGATTCCAAGATGAAGTCCTTGATGTTCCAACTTGGAGGTGAACACTTATTAAGATGATTAATGATATTAAGCGAGTCTCCTTCCAGAATGAGATTTTGGATATCATGAGTCTGAGCAATTCTAAGGCCCCATAAAGCATAGAATACTTCAGCAAAATGATTAGTTTGTATTCCCATTTTACCAACATAAGCAGCAATCAAACTGCTTTTATGATCCCGGATCACTCCTCCCCCCACTGCAATTCCAAGGTTACCCTTAAAGGCCCCATCAAAGTTCAACTTATACTAGTTAAGATCAGGAGGATGCCAATGTATCAAAGATCTATCAATACTATTACCGGAATTATTTCAGATATTGTCAGCTCCAATCTGCCATTGGGACAAGATATGCTCTTCATTTTCTAGATAACTCTTGTTCTTGGGGGGTTTAAATCTAGCAATATTTTCTTTAATAGCATTATAAATTTTCCCAATACTGAGCTTAAAATTCTGTTTATTATTTCTAAAGATAATATCATTTCTATCTTTCCATATCCTCCAAATAACATGAGGTATTACCAAATTCCAAAGCCTTCTAACAACACAATGTTTATAGGGTGGGCTCCATTGGGTCCAGAGCTGACTGAAATCCTTCGGAACCACCCAGAAAGCTTTAAAATTAGAGAGGGCAAAACTCCATATTCTGGTAGCATAATCACAATGGATAAACAAATGACTAATATCCTCAGAGTCTTTTTTACATAGATGACATCTATTAGGCATTATGAAACCTTTTCTTATCAGGTTGTCAGTGGTAAGAATTTTGCCCCTGAGAGCAAGCCAAAAGAAAAAGTTAATTTTAGGTGTTAGCTCAGTCATCCAAATTCTACTCCATTTAAACTCAGTTTGACTATTGTCGAAGAAAGTATTATAACCAGTTTTGACAGAGTAGTCCCCATCAATAGAATTGCTCCAGACCAATTCATCCTTAACATCCAGCTGACTTAAGGGGATAAGGTCCAACTGATATTGTAGGGAGGAAATATTTTGGATCAGATCATCTCTATCCACATAAAGTTTTTTCCATTTCTTTTTGTTGCCATTTCTTTCAATATAATCCTTGATTCTAGTGCCATACTTGTTTTCAAGACTGTCTTTGACAACACCAAATTTGTCCATAAGGCTGCCATTAAACCAGTTATCGTCCCAGAATTTTATATCATAGCCATCTCCCACTTTCCATTTACTTCCTTGTTTGATGAAGTTTCTGCTCTTCACTAAATTATTCCAAAAAATGGAACCATAGGGAAGGTGTTCATCTTGAAGAAAATAAAAGACTGCTTGTTGATTAAGGTATTTAGCCTTAATTAATTCTATCAAAGGTTTCTTCTCAGATAGCATTCTCCATCCCATTTTCATAATAAGAGCCTCATTCATTTTCTTGATGTCTTTTATGCCTAGTCCCCCTATAGATTTTGGAGTACAAACCTTATCCCAAACAACTAAGTGATATTTAAACTTCTCCTCTATGCCCTGCCATAAGAAGTTTTTCTGAATCCTCTCAATTCTTTCTCTGAAGGTAGAAGGGATCTTATAAAGAGACATGATATAGATAGGCAGATTGTAAAGAGTGCTTTTTATGAGCAGGCACTTACTAGCACTTAATAGAATGGCTCCTTTCCATCCAGCCATTTTTTTTTGAAATCTCACCAATAGATCATCCCACACCTTGTTAGACACTTTTTTAGTGCCAAGAGGGAGTCCCAAGTAAGTGGCTGGAAGTGCACTTATTTTACAGCCCAGAATTTTTGTAATTTTAAGTTGTCTTTCCTCAGGAGTGTTGAAGAAAATGGAGCTTTTATCATAATTGATCTCTTGCCCAGAAGCAGATTCGTAGAGTTGCATAATAGCCTTGGTAGCCTTAGCTTCAATGACGGAAGCCAATAAAAGAATGATTGTATCATCCGCAAATTGCTGATGAGAAGCTTCTTGGCTGATGGAAGTGGGCTTTGAACCTTTCAGAAGATCGTCAATGACTGCTTTACCAATTGTTCTACTAAGACTGTCTGCCATAAGAAGGAAGAGCAGGGGGATATGGGGTCCCCTTGCCTTAGTCCTCTACTGCTTGTGAAAAAGCCCACTGGCTCACCATTAACCACCACTGAGAATCTGACCGTAGAGATGCAAGCCTTAATAATTTTTATGAATTTAGCTGGAAAACCAAATTTAATTAAGACTTTGTCAAGAAAAATCCAAGAGACCTTGTCAAAGACTTTATTCATATCAAGCTTAAGGACCATATTCACTTTTTTATTATTCTCCATAGAGTGTATGGTCTCATGAACCATAATCACTCCATCTTGGATAATCCTGCCTTTAATGAATCCACTCTGTTGCCTTGAGATTAAATCATTCATAATAAATTGAAGCCTGGTAGCAATGATTTTGGTAAAAATTCTATAGATAACATTCACAAGGCTGATGGGTCTACTTTAGAGTCTTTAGCATCCATTTTTTTTGGAGCAAGCACAATGTGGGTGTTATTCAACTCTTTCAAAAGATCCCCAGTTCTATAGAATTCATTCACGGCTCTGAGAAGATCATCCGAACATATTTCCCAAAATTTCTAGAAAAAGTTAATGGAAAAACCATCCGGGCCTGGAGCCTTATCGCCTTCTAAAGTAAACACAACTTTTTGCAGCTCTTCAAGTGTGACAGCTTTAGTGATATCTTTAAATCTCTGCTCCTCAAATTTGTCTTGGGGAATAGCCTCCAACATGAAAGAAATTGCCTCATCAGTAATGATATTCCTCTCATTAAGAAGTTTTTTATAGAAATTGAGAGCTTCTTCTTTGATGCTATTGGGATTTTTTATAACAGTACCATTACTTTTCCAATAAGATAATTTATTAATACCAATATACTATTCCAATTTGTTTATTAAATGTATAAAAAAACCCTAATGTAAATCTTAGTCAAAGGAATTATTATTCATATTACTATATGACACACACACACATGTGTGTGTGTGTATAAACGTACTTATACGTATTACATAAAACAAATTTTAATTAAATTGAAAGCCGAATTAAAAAAACAGAGGTCGGTATGGGAGGGCCGCGACTTGTACTGTAGGGTCAGTTTTTATAATATATAGATTGGGGTGGGGAGGGGTCGGCCACCCCAACCCCCACCCCATTCTAATATTTAAATGGGGTCGGGGTTGGGGTCGCCGACCCCTCCACCTACTCAACTTCCAAATAACCTTATTAATTGATTCGGCCTGCACACATTTTGAGGATCCATTCCCCCTCTCACACTATGTAGATCAGTCTAAATCTACGATAGCCCCCTACGTAGCAACTCCTTCTCTCGAGTTGGTTTTACATATATACACACACACACACACACATACACACACACATATATATATATATATACTTATATATATGTATGTGTGTGTGTGTGTGTGTATATATATGTATAATTTAGGTATATCTTATATAATATATTTTATATATATATATATACATATATATATGCATTTTCATTAAATCTTACTAAATCTCTATAAATCAAGTACTTAAATGTCTACCCAAACAAATATATGTATATAGAATTTTCTTTTACCCAAATGAAAATTTATAGATCTAAATCTAGGTATTTTTATACAAAATGAGCAAAAACCCACAAGTCCAGTTGGGGAAATAAAAGTGAAATAAGATCTAAATAATACAAACATATACATTTGTAAACCCTAAGGAGGGCATCAATAAAATGAAGTATAAATATTGGACATGTGTAATCCACTTCCAAAATATCTTAAGAGTGGCCGCCAATGGCTTCCCTTCCTTCTCCATTAACCATGCAAAAACAAAATAGAAACAATGAGACACGTGAAACGAGAAAGGAGATTTCATAAACATGCTTTAGGGTTAGTTTGCCCTTTTCCACATAAAGGGACCAAATTGAAACCATCTAAGGGATGAGACTCATCCCTACAAAAAGTAGGTGGAGAGTGGGTGAATAGAAATTGCCTTTTAATTTAAATGTTTTAATTTCAAATTATGGGTTGACTTTTGAAGGGGTTACTTTATGGGGTAGGGAAGTGTTAATTATCCTAACCCAACTTTTAATATGGGACCTTACTAGTTGTTTCAACATTGTAGAAATTAAATAACCTTGGTATTTAATTTCATTGGCCACTTTTACCCTTGACACCCATGGGGGAATATTCAACTTGAGTAGGAATTATTTTATTATTTAAATAATCCTTAGGGAGATTAAACGTGCCTAATCAAATCAATGTATTAAAGTTTAATGTAGATTTTAAATATTGTGTTATCATGAATATTATTTTTTAAAGTCATCTTTGCCTTAGAGACATTAATGTGGAAACTGTCATTTTTCGAAAACTTTTGTGGGCACGCTTTTAAAAAAAAATTATTCCATTAATTTTTCTAACTAAACCTAGGTTGTTCTTGGGTCTCATGCGAGTGTTTTAGTGGGCGTTACACTTGGTATCAGAGCCGTGGGTTCAAAGCTTGGACCCTTGGGCACACAGGAAAATCGTGAGACATGAACTATTGAACCTAGTACAATATTAAACCTAACACAATACTAAACCTAGAAAAACAACTTGTCTGAAAGATTGTATATTTTAGTAAACTTAGAAAAATGGAATAAAACCTATAATGATGAACTAACTCTCACCTTGGTCTGTGCAGGAGGCATGGATCAGATGAGGGGTCCTTTCACATAGACCTAGATATACCACCTCCAGAGCAGGCCGTAGCGACCATTCTACCCCAGATTTTACAGATGCTTCAGGACGTCAATGCCGCTATACACGGAGGGTCCTTAGGAGGATGATCAACCAGACATGATAGGGAGCCATCTATTGAGGCTCATGCATCTCCTCGATACAACGAGGAGCATAGGGTAGAGAAATCCTAAGTGGAGTCAGCCAGAGCAGATTCACCGCAGAGGGGACAGGGAGACAATGATTTCAGGACACATGGATAGGTCTCGGAGCCCTAGACCTAGAGATGAGCATGAAGAGAGGCCTAGGGGTCGTCCAGTCGACAAGCTGCATACCATATCAGGGAGATCCTGAAGCTACAACCATCTCAAAGACCATCTCACTATTCTGGAGATACAAGTGGATTTTAGGCAGAGGCCTGGTTGGTGAGCTTGAGCGGGTGCTTCAAGCTCTGTCCTTGTACTAGCAACACGAAAGCTCGTGTTGCGATCCATCTTCTGAGGGATGGAGTTGGTGTCTGGTGGAGGACTGAGGAGTAGAAGCTCCATGTTGATTCAGAGACGGTTACTTGGGAGCTCTTTGAGAAGTGGTTCAGGAGCAGGTACTTATCCTAGACGTTTATTCAACAATGTATAGATGAGTTCCACGACCTCTGTCATGCATCTATGACTATAGCTGAATATGAGAGTCAATTTCTAGACCTACTCTAGCTTGTCGACTATATGCAAGATGAGTAGGTACGGATTCACAGGTTCATCAGGGGCCTAAATTTGGATTTGGGTGGTGCGATGCGCATTCACTACCCACAGACCTTAGCAAAGGCCATGGAGAAGACTTATATTGCAAATGAGAAATGAGGAAAGACACATCAGGCCAGGGACAGAGTTCAGAGCCACATCCAAAAGATGCATGATAACAGATCGAGGGGGTCAGTTCCTCCTCCTCGTGGCGGACATGGTTTAGCACAGTCGTCGTTCAGGCCACCACATCAGCCATGCATAGAGAGGACGAAGTATGGGGCCTCCTCTTAGGGGTCCCATTAGGACACAGGGTGCGTCGAGAGCTCAGTCAGCAGGAGCTCGCTAGCAGAGACCTCAACAGTTCCATAGCCGGATCGTCAGGATCCACAGCTCAGACTTCTAGAGTACTGGCTGGAGCTGCATCTCATTGGAGAGGACCAAACAACTGTTATGGTTGTGGCGTTGTTGGACATCATTGGAGAGATTGCCCGCAGAACCCTAACAACAAGGGTAAGACACAGATCTCAGAGCCTACTATTGGAGATATGGCACAGATCCATCGAATCTATACAACAGTCAAGAACCGTCAGGTTGAGCACCAGAGTACCGTGATAGAGATGACATGTAGTATTGGTAGTATTTCCACCTCTATATTATTTGATTCTGATTCATCTAATTCTTTTAATTCACTATCCTTAGTAGAGCGTTGCAGGCTGGTGGCAGTTAGGCAGGGTCTTAGTTGGGAAGTTGAAATGGCTTTTGGAGCTAAAATTTCTGTAGACTCCTTAGTAAAGGAGTGTGTAGTGGATTTGGGACCCTTCACCACTACCTCGGATCTTCACATCCTTCCTCTGGGTTCTTATGGAGTCATCTTGGGCATGGACTGGTTGTCTGCACACAGAGCTAGAGTGGACTATTACCATAAGACTATTGCTTGTACAGATGATCTAGGGGTTGAGTCAGTGATAACAGGAGTTAGGAGGCCTATTTCCATTCTCACCATCTCAGCTATGCAACTTAAGTGGTGTGTGGGATGGGGTTGTTAGTTGTATGCTGTTACGGTTAGTGACAGATCTGAGGATGAGTCTAGTGGACCATCCCTTGACGATCATCCCATTTTGAGAGAGTTTTCAAATGTCTTTCCAAGGGAGCTACCGGGGTTACCACCCCTACGTGAGATATATTTTCACATAGATTTGGTTCCGGTAGCAGAGCCTATCTCACGAGCACCGTATCAGATGACTACCCCTGAGCTTTGTGAGCTCAAGTTGTAGCTGGAGGGCCTTCTGGAGAAAGGCCTAATCCGTCCTAGTGTATCTCCTCGGGGTGCACCGGTGATTTTTGTGAAGAAGGACATATCAACTTTAGTAGGAATCAATTAAATAACCTTGGTATTTAATTTCATTGGCCACTTTTACCCTTGACACCCCATGGAGGTATATTCAACTTTAGTAGGAATCATTTTATTATTTAAATAATCCTTAGGCAGATCAAACGTGCCTAATCAAATCAATGTATTAATGTTTAATGCAGATTTTAAATATTGTGTTATCTTGAAATATTATTTTTTATTTGCATCTTCGCCTTAGAGACATTAATGTGGCAACTGCCTTTTTCGAAAACTTTTGTGGGCACGCTTTTCAAAAAAAATTATTCCTTAATTTTTCTAACTAAATCTAGGTTGTTCTTGGGTCTCGTGCGAGCATTTTAGCGGGCGTTACAATTAGCTTCACCTCAATTGTTGTTAATAATTTTACACTTTTTGTTGGTATAAATCTTGAAATCCCATGTCTTCGGTAACTCAAATGTCGTTCAAAGCACCAACCCTCAATGCACAAATGCAATTAAGTATCGATCACAACCGGAATATATATATATATATATATATATATATATATATATATATATTTTATGTTGTGAAATAATTGTGTCCATAAATGTTATGTGCATTCAAAATTCTCATAGTTTTTTATTTTTCATTTGGACTTTATTTACTTGTGTAGGGATGACGACACTCCAAAATTGCTAATTGGGCATTCATTTAGCATAACAATCATTTACAATGATTGATTCTCAGCCATTGTGAATTCATATATATCATACATACTTTACCTCTTTAAGATTATCAATTATTGTCTTTATTGAAACAATTGTGCATTTTTTGAATTATTTGCTTATTTGAAGAAAATAGATGGAGAAGGAGCTTCTATTGTAGTAGTGCATTTTGGGATCTCTTATGGTTGTTGTTTACTAATTAAACCTTTATTTCTTTGGCGTTTTTACTAATCTTCCTTCCTATCCACCATCTTGTTTTTTCTTATTTGACATTCAAAAATTTAAAGAAGTCATTTTAGCAAGTTTATTACAATTGTGTAAAGAATGTTCCACCATCTTTTCAACGCAATGCACCAACACCGACTTCCATCCATCATTTTTTGCTGCTTATCGGCATACTCATTGCACACTTTTGGTGCAATTGCTAGTTTTATGTTCATATGAACTATGAAGATAGGTTGAACTTGTTACGTGGGGAAGTTAGAATTGATTGATGTTTATGCTGCAACTTAATTAAACATAATCTCCTCTTCTCTTGGTTGAGGATGTATATACCCCGCATAATAAGAGTTCTTAATGACTTTATAAATGAACTTATTATTAAAAACATTATATGGTATCGACTCAAAATAGGTACAAGAGTTCACTTCTACAAGGGTGAAATCACTCATAATTTACTTTCACACATCTCTCACTTTATCATTTATAAAGTTATGTATGAAATATTGGTGGAGTGTTCCTCAACCCTTATAGACATCTCACTTTATCATTTGTAAAGTTATGTATGAAATATTGGTGGAATATTCCTCAACCCTCTATTGGGGAATATTCCATTATCAAATCAAACTTCTCATTTTCAAATATTTTGATTGACACTTCAAAATAATGGAATATTTTAATATGACAAAATAGTAATAGTGGCTTTAAATTTTAAAACATTGATTAAATAAATAGACTAAATCGTTTATTTAGATTAAAAATTATATTTATATAATTTGTATATAAATTTATACAAAAAGTAATGATGATATTTTAATAAATATGTAAGTTAGGCATAATGATTATTTTAACAATTAAAATCAAGAAAAAATGTTTAGAAAAATGTCAAATTTTATCACAAAGATAACATAAAAAACATCCTACAAAATATCACCCTAATACATATTATAATAAAATATTAGTCAAAATAAGAACTATTAATAGAAACTTATTAGTTCCTGCCTATGGCAGAAATACTATAGTTTTCACTTCAATGCAATTATTTTTGTCAATGGACCAATCACAAATGATAATTTTTTTGCCAATGTCAAATTTTCTAATGTATAAACTTTGAATTGACATATTTACATAAATATAATCACATAAATTAATTTCTTAGAATTTTGATTGGTGAGAAAGGGAGATTTGACAATTTTTCCCCCTTATTGAGCTACAGGGTTTTCTATTTTTTTAAGCCAAAAAATTGTAAATGGCTAAGTGGCCTGGCATTTATTAACCCTTGTCAATTTGTCAATTCATTTAATTCCATGTGTCCCATTGAAATAGCAATAACATTTATTTACATTGTTCTTATTTATTAAATGTCAAATCTTTTTTGTCACAGTATTTTTTTTTGGTTCTTTTTTAAACAATACAAAAATACACAACATTTAAATTTTCATCATAAATTCAATTTTTTATTATTATAAAAATCAATTAAAGGTTTAACTTTTATAAACAAATATTTTTAAGTAATATAAAATTCTAACATTGATTCTCAATGTTTTTTTGGATTGAGGGTAAATTGAGGGTGTTTGAAAGGACCCACATCCTTGTACACTTGAGGATTTTTTGAGAGGATCCACAACCTGGTTACAATGAAGGGGACCACTTATTAGGAACCCAATTGAAGCAACCATGAAACCGAACTGAAGATGCAGCGACCGTCGACTACGACCGCAGCGAGTGGGACAACTTAGAACAGCTACCAGCGTCGGCAGCGAGAGGAGCAGCCACCAGTATCAGCAGCAAGCGGAGCAACCATAAGTGTCAGCAGCGAGAGGAGCAGCCACGACCGCAGCGAGAGGAGCAGCAACCGTGAGCGGAGCAGCCACCAGCGTTAGCAACGAGAGGAGAATGAGCCACCAGCGTCGACAACGAGAGGAGCAGCCACCAGCGTCAGTAGTGAGGAGTAATCACCAGTGTCAGTACGAGCAGAGATGCTGCCTCTAGCGGCGAAACCACCTCCGAGGAGGATCGTGCCTCGAGGGGATTTGAAACCGGGTGGACAAGCACACAACCATATGACTTGACCGCACCACTCCCACCCTATCGGCAACATTGATTCTCAATGTTAATAACCTAATTTATATTAATTATTTTACAACAAAATAATTTAAATTTAATTCATTTGTTTTTTATTTGTTAAGGTAAATAAAAAAATTTCCCTCTTAAACTTTTTAAAAGTTTTCCTTCTTAATTTTTTTAAATTATAACTTATAACTTAAGAATTAGTGTAGATATCTTAAATACATAAATCTGAAATCTATTTAAAAAGATTAAATTTGAGATTTTGATCTTAGATTTTGTACATTTCATGTTCATTAATAATTCCATTACATGCTTTGCTAATTTTGTTTTGACTAGTGATAAAAAGAGTCCAATTCTACTATTATGTTGGGCTTGAAATTTTTAAATAACATTTAAATCATTTTTTAAATAGACATAAAATCTATTAAATTTAATTTTCTTGAATTTTTACAATCAACATATCGCTTAAGCAATTGCTAAAATACAATTACATTTTTGTAGCATGAATGACAGAACTGGCCGCTTCGCCACTCTTGTTTGTTTACAAAACATATAAAATATGACCCATACCACAAAACATCACGTTGGGGGGTATTTGCCCTAAGGTATTATGCCCTTGTTTTCCAGAAACCTTTACCTAAGAACACTTACCACGTCAACAGTTTCGCAACTTTCCAAACATTTCTTAATATTTTAAAATTTATTTCTTTGTAAAAAAAATGCAAAATGTTTATCCATCTTTGTACAATATTCCTTCATGTTTTCTTACCGAAGTCATTTATTTCTCTCGAAAACAAATCGCGAAGGTAATTCGGCAACAATTTTGCGCGAAGCCCGCGCAAATTGTATTTTTTTTTCCTGCACGCAGCAATTCAGCTGCTAGTTTTTTGCTTTTACAGAGCGTATTGAGTTTTACAAAAAAATAAAGGAAAATAGTAAAAAAGATATCTAGAGGTCTCGAGTTCGATTCTCTGCCAGTCTAACAACCTGAAAAAAATGAAAAAGGGAATGAAAAAATTCCGTCATTCTTCGTGTCTGCAACTATAATCAATTATTAATATCAACGGCTGATCAATATTTTGCCAAATTATTTGCAGATCGCAGCAGGGTTTGATGTTATTGCGAATTTAAACCCCCCGTGTCAGGGTTTGTTATATGCAAATAAATGTGCACGGATCCTGCGGACAAATTGAATGGTAGCAGTAAACGCCGTCCGCACTGTCTTCCGTCTTCCCTGGCAAATTCTGTTGTAGCCGTTAAAACTCGGCGGAGAAGGTCAGGGTACGGAACAAATAATGGATCGTATGTTACACGAACGGCGTCTCGGATTTACGATGGCTCCTGTTGTTACCTTTGTCTTGGTTATGGTTTTGGTAAGTTTTGAAGCAGCACAGGCAGAGGTTCACGCGGGACGGGCTTTGATGGCGCGGATAATTGACGAGCCTGGCGAAGGCAATGGGGATAATGCTGTTGAATTGAAGATGGAGGATTTCAATAGTACGCTGTTGGCGTCTCCGTCCTCTTGGGCAATTGTGGAGTTTTTTGCACACTGGTGAGTCAATTTTGCTATATATTTATATATTTATTTCTTTCTGCCATGTTGAACGTGCCCTTAGAGCAACTGTAAAAGGATGTTTTTTTTTGGGTTTGTTAAATTACACCCCTTTTAACCACGGCCGGATAATATCTTCAGCACGACCCAGGGATATCTATTCTGTCAAATTCATGCTGCACCTAATATTATTAATTCCATGCTTAACATGTTGTTCGGCTCATGCTGTCGAGTCTTTAAAGCCATTTTCGTTTGGGACTCAGTTTGTCAAAAGAGAAGGCAAAAATAGCAAATTAAATAGGTCAAAGCTCAATCAAAATCACCCAGGAATTGACGAAAATCTCTACAATCGGAGTCCCATAATGCAAATCCTGTTTTTTCTCGTGTGGATACGTCAAAACAAAAATTTAGATTTTAAAAGGAAGGATATTTTATCAGCTTTCAGATTTTTTCTCTTTATTGGTGGGCGTTTTATTATTCAGGAGCTAGTCTCCCTGGGTTTTCTAGGGCTCACTCAGTTTTGAGACATGGTGAGTAGTCTAAAGATGTGTGAGCCTCACGATAATGGTTGTGTTAGTCGAACTTGTGTCTTTGAGAAAAAAATCCATTGATATACCACTTGCGCTCATCCTAATTGACGATTCTACCAGGCTGTTGTTTAAAGAAGAAATTGCTCATTTCTATTGAAAATTGAGTTTCAAATTAAGATCACTCAATTTGGATTTCTAGATGAACCCCTGAGACTGGATTTTCTACCGCGTGTCATCCATGATGTGCTATTGAGTCTTTTCATATTTATTATTTTCTTTTTCCATTACGTTATTAGATTGGTTGATGTTGTAAAGGGCATATGAATAATTGTTTTGTTGTTCTGAATACATGTTTGGATCATGACCATCTTGCACTGCCTGACAAACTAGAATCCTTTACATCCATCAGGGGGTATACTCTGTACCCCCTTTAATGTGAGTAAACAAAATTTACACATAGATTAATATGAAACATCAATTCTTCCTTAGTCCACACAAAAGTCTTCCACAGTCTCACTAAATATCATTACTCTGTCCAAAACACTTTCAAGTTGTTTGTACTGAGAATAATTTTTATCGTATTTGACAGTGAAAAGCATAGTTACCATGTTCGAAAAGTTCGGATAGTTTGGAAGGGGAAAAAGTTTGGAAGTTTGGAATTTTTCAAAAAGTTCGATTTGGTTTGGTTTAAAAAACTTACAAATATAGAATATATATAAATAATAAATACTATACATATATTATGATATTTGAAAAGAAAAACCAATTATACATAACAATAAATAAACATATTATCTACAGAGTTTCCTTTTACGTGTTAAACCAAAGAGAACGACAGCCACAAAGGGGCAAAGAAAAACACAAAGAGAAGCCATATACAACAGCAAATATTGTTTTTTTCTTTACGTGCTTAGGTATTAGTGTTTCTTGTTTTGTGTTGAGGTTCTTTGAATTTTAATGCTTTAATTTTATAAATAAAATAAAGAAAAAAATTCGACCGAACTTGTTCGGTAAGTTCGGTCAGACTAAAAAGTACGATTCAAACCAAATTTTCACTAAATTCGTACGAACATGGTAACTATGTTGAAAATTGAGAAAATTGTATGTAGTTTAAGCTCCCGTGTTTCATATTGTAAGAAGACTTGCAAAATGTTTATTCTGATAAGGGAAGTTCCCATTGTTTGTGGCACTGACAACACAAAGACTAAATACTCAATAATCTATAGATGACGAGGAGTAAAATGTAGTTTGTCAAAGGCTCTCATCATCATGTTCCACTTCACTAGCTTGAAGTAAACAGTTCCATCTACAGTTTATCTATGCGACATGTCCGCATCAGAAGCATAGTAACAAAAAAGAGCAAAATGGACCAAATGTGATCTTTTTCGTTTTTCCCAGCAGCTAGAATAAAATAAGTGTTGTTCCACTTGGCTAGCTTGAACTAAACAGTTCTACTTCTATCTACACTTTATCTATGCAACGTATCTGTATTAGAAGCATAGTAACAAAAAATGGCGAAATGGAGAAAATGTGATTTTTCTGTTTTTCCCAGCTACTAGAATAAAATGAGTGTTCCTTGGGATTGATCTGGGACCCAGGAGGAACCTGACGAACAGTGACACTTAACGAATAAATGTGTCGCAGTGGAAGTGCACATGTTATAATAAAGGTGCAAGATGTGCCAGAGTGCTATGAGGCTAGGAGACACGAGGGAGAGAACAATAGACACCATGCTAGAACTGTAAACTGCAAAATTATTTTAAGGAATAGTTTTGTACCAGATCAGAGAGGTCAAATGTTCTATAAGATGCCTAACTCTACTGTACTTCCTATTCTTTCTTTGCTAATTGTTTGCTTAACCTTAAGCTTGTCTCTCGAGGCTTGACCGAACAAAGAATGAGAGGATACATTAATATACAAGTGTAGAGAACAAAGGAATGGCTAAACTGTCACATGAATGATAACTGTTTACTTTGTGACTGTTATGACATGTCCTTGCATCATCTTTTGGAAATGCTGCTGCACAGCTGTGCAGAACAGTACTGATATTGTTGGAGCCATGTGGCATCAACAGAGAGGAGATGGGACTTCATGGAATTATCACGCGTGCTTAGAATGTTCTTGAAGCCAATGGTGAAGACATCACATGGCGTGGAGTACTGCCGTTACACTACGAGTCACTTGAATTTTTAGATGCTCCTGGATTTGGCACTGACCTAATTTTAAAGTAGGTCCTGAAACTATACTAAATAAACAAATCAAATTTTAATATAAGATATCTTATAATAACTAATAAGTCATTTTAATAAACCATGAGTTTAACATATGATGACAGGCCTTTGTTTACTCGAAACAAAATCTTTGTCACTTTTTTCCCTCGTTTTTGTTTACCGAATATTTTCACTTGAATGTATTTTGCATTTTACTGAACCTCTTGTTTCTCATTTTTTATGAACATTGCTAGTATGATCAGAAGCTGCTACTTAACTTGCTGTTTTTTGAGAACAGAACCTGTCACCAAATATCAGGTGATGTAGACTGCAAGTCTTCACTGCATTAAAGATAGAAATTCATGTGTGTATTTGTAGATCAAAAGTTTCTGCATGCGAACTGCTACTACCTACCACCCATTGTCACAAAGTCCTTGTGATGAACAGTACCTTTGTAAGTCGATTGCCAACTTTGTAACTCTATAAATGTGAGTGCTTGCGATGAAATTGGGATCATGCTCTCCTCATGAAAAGATGTTGATGCAAAGTTTCTTCAAAGGTCCATTTCAATCTCGAATTTTTGCATCTTTCAAGGGATTTTTTCTTCTAAATGGCAGCACATTAACCTTGGACTCTGGAGTGCATGTGTATTAAATCCTAAAGGACAAGAGAAGGGACACGAGTATTTTCAAGCACTTAGGTCCTCACCAAATATACACTGAATGAAATATCAAATAAGTTGTTAACTACAGCATAATTTTTTTACAACCTCATTTCCGTCATCCCATTATGCTGTGGAGGAAATTCACTGTTGATTGTTGTGATTAAAATATTGATGAACCAGTGATGTGAATTCAAATTACCTGTTTTCCATGGACCTAATTATAGTTCAAAAACTTGGAGTTGGCAAAAACTTGGCAGTACAAATTGTTGACTTGGACTCGGCAAATAAAACAAATATATAAATTCATAAAATAAACGTAATTAACATGTAAAATACTTGTATAAACCATAAGAAATTAAGTTAGAGATCACTTAAATCTATTGCCTATTAGATTTAGGAAAAAAGAGTACAATGTATGCCATGCTATAAGGCAGCTAAAAAATTGTTGAAAATGTATTAACAGGATTGTGCAGAGCTGAACAGAGCTGAAACTGTCAAAAAATAGTGATTTTGTCAGCGGTAAATCCCGAGGAGTTTGCTAATCTTGGCACAAGTTCGAGTCAGGGCCTTTGATCCTGGAGGATCTACCAATAGCAGTTCCCGTGATACTGCCAAGCCTATTCTCACAGCTTGCAGCTCTTGTGGTTGCTTTTCCATGCTTTATGGTACTCTAGGGAAAACCCCAGAGGCTTGCGGTACATCCACGACCATCTACCCGGCTCCAACAAATGCTGCATGTTGGCTCCCAAATCTGTACCAAGGTAGATATGTTGTTGTAGTGAGTTGCTTCTTCACCTAGAATTGCAGACTTAAGGCCAACAAATGTGTGGGTGGTTAGCCTTATACTCTTAAGCTTTGTGAGACCTAGGAGAGAGACCTTGGAGCAACCTAAATGATGTAAAATAACAGAGATTGGGCAAATATAATGGAGCAGACCCAACCAAGTAGCCCAACCACTATGAATTCCTACCCAATTTGTTGTCACTAGTAAGATATTCATAAAGCTACCTAAAAATGGGCAAAGGTTGAACACAAATAGATGATAATAACAAAAATACCCATAATCTATAAGCTAATTGCTCTCGAGGCCAGTAGAATGTTCAAGGCAAAGTCATAAACATGATTCCAAAGTTATAGTGGTTGAAATCTTAGGAGTTTGCAGATACAAAGTGAGATTTCAGTCAAGTGTGGAGGTGTATGGAAATATTAACAAAAGAAAGTGATCAGATGAACTATGTCTCACAGAGCTTATCATTTAGGTTGCTCTAAGGTCTCTCTCCTAGGTGTCACAGAGCTTGAGCAGACCCAACCAAGTAGCCCAACCACTATGAATTCCTACCCAATTTGTTGTCACTAGTAAGATATTCATAAAGCTACCTAAAAATGGGCAAAAGTTGAGTACAAATAGATGATAATAACAAAAATACCCATAATCTATAAGCTAATTGCTCTCGAGGCCAGTGGAATGTTCAAGGGAAAGCTCATAAACATGAATCCAAAGTTATAATGGTTGAAATCTTAGGAGTTTGCAGATACAAAGTGAGATTTCGGTAAAGTGTTGGAGGTGTATGGAAATATTAACAAAAAAAAGTGATCAAATGAACTATGATCATGGACTGATTCCATTGGGCAAGGAGTCACCGGTATTTAGATCAAGTGAGCTAATGATGATCAAAAGCAGACAATAATCTACACAATTGCTGCACATTCCACTATAAGTTTAGACAAGTAATAGGATGATCCTACACGTACCACTCATACTGCAAGGATTTAATAACTCAACACTCATACATGTCTACACAACACAAACAAATGTTTCATTACCATACAATAATCTGCACAGTCAAAGGCTTTTGATAAAAATCACAACACTTGCTCAACATCCTACAATGTTTGCTCTTTGAACCAAGAAAGACTATGACTATTCAATTGCTCATAAAATTGGGAAACTTAATGCCACGATTAGGATAAGCAAGTGTGCTCAATAGCCAAAAGATCCATGTGGAGAGTTTCTTTGTCATTTTATACATTTCCCTTTGCAAAGGTGCATAGCAAAGATACTCAACATATTCTCTCAAAAGCAATCAAAGGTTAGAAAGAATCCATTTGTCAACATCAGGTGAAAGCAAATCATCCACCAATGAGAGGGAAGATAGCCGCATGCTTGGATCATTTTTGTCAAATTAGTCTAGGAGAAACACAAATGTTGTCTTGAAATAAGCCAATTTTAGCATAAAAAACCTATGAGAAAGCACAAATGGAGACCCACAGGGGTAACACATGTGCATCCTTAAAATCAAGAGAATGGATGATCAGGAGGATGCCATTTGTTAATCAGATGAGAACTCCACCTTTATATCACTATGACAACATATATTTTTATTTATAACTTGATTAACTTTTCAATGTGTTTTGGTGGGGTCCAAAAGGGAGAAACAACTCGTAGGCACCTTCTAGAAGAAATCATAACCACCTAAAAAGAATTTTGAGAATGATTTTAGCATTGTTAGACCGAAAACACAAGCAAAAGGCACCAAGAACTCTGTCAAGAAAATATCCAGAATGCCTCAATCTTTCGCCTCAAAACTTATACCTATGTGAAACTCTCTCCAAGACCTTTCCAATGACACTGGTTGCAAGCAATTTGGGGCTCTCAATCAAAAATTATGAACAAAAAACTGAGTCCCATGGCCATTTGAATGGAGTTCCCAGTTTGATGTCCTCGAGTTCATTTTCCTTTGTTATTTGGCCGTCAAATTTAACTTAGTGCACGTTGCCTGCAACCAATCGCCAATTGCCTCGTATGCCTTCTAG
This sequence comes from Taxus chinensis, assembly GCA_019776745.2. NCBI lineage: Eukaryota > Viridiplantae > Streptophyta > Pinopsida > Cupressales > Taxaceae > Taxus > Taxus chinensis. The sequence continues at coordinate 928,685,151 of CM034148.1, read as the reverse complement.
AACGCTGCCTCAATTCACAACTTTCACTGATCTTTGCCACATGGAGGCAATTGCGTCGTCACTCAATGCAACCCCTCCAAATTCTGGCCTTGGCTTCCCATATGCTCAAGCCACCAAAGGGTGACATGTGGCTGCCATTGGTGCCTCTGTCCTACATGGGATCTTGGACCTTTAGTCTTTTTGTGCCTTCACCTTAATGATTATCGACACTTGTTGGACATCGGTACATCCTCCCCTTTGCTTGACTTTAGACTTGGCCTTGGTGTGCCTATGGATGACATTTGTGACCTATCGATACATTGTCTTAACATGACCTTTGAAGACTTTTAAAAAGACTACTGTGAGCCGATGGGTGATGCGTGTCATCCATCGGTGATCTCCTGCATGCCACAGGGTCCTAACCAATGTGATTAAAATTGATGGTTTCAAACTAATACAAAGTTAACCAATCAACTGTCAATTGAACGTATGGAGGCCCAAAACACCTCAAATTTCACCCAATTTTATTTAGTACTTGAAAGTTTATAGAGACATAGAATTAACCCGTGCAAGCTTTTCAGACAAGTTTAGATCACTTAGAGGGTTCAAAAAGGCATATAATCTATCATTTCAAGCCCTTGAACTGCAAAATTTGATTATAAAGTACCCGAAATTGAAGTGAACAATTTTGGGTGGCAACACTGCACATACTGCTGCAGTGGCGCATTGCAATTTGTGCAGATCAGACCTAGCCCCACCCCTGCATGTGCCAAACCTTCGGCGGGTACCTACCATTGGCTTCAACAAGGTCTGCTACACCTCCATGCCAAACTGTTAAGGACAATTCACACTGCGTGGTATTGTAAGGTCACAGGTGCCAACACTTGCTGCCATGTGCCAAATTTTTGATGGTCACATCGACGTTTGGTGCAATTATGTGACACATTGCATTATGCCACATGGCACTTCCAAGGCTGTTGTTATAAGCCCACAGGGGTTCAATTTCTATAACAGTTCTTTATGCCTTCATGGCTTTGTAATATGTGTATGCACATCTGTAACTTTACTTGGCAATCAAAGTAAAAGATACAGCCATACATCTTTGTCAAGAATATGCCATGTAGAGAATACACAGATAAATGATCACATTTAATCTTATTTAATGTTCAAGTTCTATTATCTCTCTGGCTCAATCATCTACATATCATCTAAGTAGCTTACGCACATGCATATAACACTTCGAAGTCCTCATTTAGGGTGCTGTCCACTTGGTCAGCTCGCATTGGATCAGCCTTACCCTCCTATAGTGTCATCCCTTCTCAATTACCATAGCAAGGATTTTTTTCTGGAAACATTCAGGGAAAAAATTGAAAAAGAAATCATGGAAAAATAAAATTCTCCTGGTTGGCGAGTTTCTGCACGTGTTTCATGACTATTCGTGAGTCCTTCAGGGAAAAACTTGGCGAGTACCTGCTGAAAACATGCCTGCTGAGTAAGTTGCCAAGCAATAAAACTCACGAGTACTCGGCTCTTGGCTGGGTGCTTGCTGAGTTTTTAAACTATGATCCTAATAGATGATAAAACAAAAGCATTGCCAAATATCACGTTCTTAGAGGAAATAAATTCATGTTCATTCATAACTTTTATGCTATTACATGCATAAATTATTCATTTGTTAAGAGTACTAAATGAATTCCCTGACAGATAAAGGCAGGTTTTCCCTAGTTACATAATCCACTCAATCTCCAACTCGGGAATTTAGTTTACACATAGAAAAGCTATGGATACTGAAGCCATTATGTCATAATTTACTATGTCCTTGTAGGCATATGAAAACTATCTAAGAAGGAAATTATCCACTTCAGTGTTATTAGGGATGGTGTGAAATGCAATACTGGACCTTACCTTATTATATTTATAATACCATCTTGTGTCTCCCAGTTCTTATATGAAAGCTTTGTGTTATGATGGTTTAAATAGCTTAGCAATACTTTAGTCTTTTCCTTGTTTGGAAAAGATGACAGCATTCTTAGTAAAAATCAAAGAGCTTTGAATATAAATCAGCCTCATTTTCTGAGTCTACCTATTATGCAATGTTGTAGTTTACTGCCATAAATTGTTTTCTATGTTATACTGTCTCTAAAGGGTTCTGATAATATGGCCCATAAACATCTTAAATTTCGTTCTTCTTTTTGAATGCAGGTGTCCTGCTTGTCGGAATTACAAGGTGAATAAAATTGAAAGTGTATGGCTGGCTCTTTCATCATTGTTGATTTGAATACAGGTTTCAAGTGGGTCTTTACCTGATTGACATTTGTGATGTTATAGCCTCATTATGAAAAAGTTGCCAGGCTTTTTAGTGGACATAATGCTGCACATCCTGGTATTGTTTTTATGACAAAGGTTGACTGTGCATTAAAGGTATATTATCTTGTTAAATATGTTTGTTTCAGAAGTACCGATTTAGAAGAGACTAATATGTAGGAAATCATTGCGTAACTTGCTGCCTTATATATCTTACATTGAAAAACCTAAAGCATCGGATAGCTTTTCAAATTATGATATGTAATTACAAAAGCTAGTATGTTGTGAGTTATTTTTTATATTCTGTGATGTTTAAAGTTGTGGATGAACTGGTCTTGATGTGTCATGTAGTAGGAAGTTAGAAAACATACTGTTCAAATGATGGGGATGCTTAACTTTATGATGTTAAGGAGGCGTAAAACTGAGAGCAATAGAATGGTCATTTATATTTGTTGCATGCAAAATATTGTAGAGGAATAGACATACTGCATGACAACTTTAATGAACATTGAAATTTTTCCTGTTGAATGCATGGAAAACAGTTTTTAAAAGCACTAGAAAAAAAGATTGCAGGGTAAACTCTTTAGAAAGACGATACCTGTCCATATGCTGTTGGTTTATAAGCATAATCTTATATGATGAAAGCTTTGAATCTATTCACAAAGAAAATGCACTTATCGTAACCTTTAGGATGGTCATGTGAAAAGTTAGAAGTACTGTGGCAGAATTTAGTTCACTTGTATTTGTGCTTAGATTAAAGCCAAAAGGTTAGCGAAGCAGAGGATCAGAGAGGACTCTGATTGCAAATTTAGCAAAAGGACAAATGGTTCAACTATGCCTTATGTTGTGTCAAAATGTAGACTTGATGTACAATCATAGGGTTGACAAGATTCTTGTAGACAAGCGATAGATAGCCACGCTGAATGATGATGCCATCTACAATAAGTAATAATTGCTCAGCTTAGAAAGCCAACTTGGAGCTTAGTCGCAGTAGAGTAGACGTTAAAGTGACTTGAATATATTGTCGGTATATATCGTCACTGACAGCCCTATAATTAAAGCATATAAACATACAAGGTGCAACTGCTGAGGGGATGCTTAAAGCATTTCCCTGACCAGGACTTTAATACTAAATGATCACATCAAACAAAGTAACAACATTATGTCCTTTATGAAAGTATCAAAATAAATAACATGGGCCCTGGAGCTTCTATGGTCCAACATGGACGGGGAGCCTTCAAACCCTAGTTTATTAGTGTTCATCCTGAATTGATGAGCCTGTTAACACTGACTGTTTACATCGTCTTGCTATGTTATTTATAAATAAAAGTCAGAGCACATGAAGAGAACATGTAACCATTCATACCCACACAAAGAACAAAATTGGTATCGAGAACTGATTGGAATTCAACTCATATGAAAGTTCAGTACACTGTAAATCTTTAAGAAAGGATGTAAAACTGTGAAAATCTGTCTTCCCTGAGCATGTCATTCATTTTTTGTAGAAACTGTTTAGAATAGTAACTGAAAAGACGATAGGGAAGAATTAAACAATTTATCTTCCGACAATTTTTGAAAGGTTCATGCCACTTTCTGGCCTGCTGGCGCAGTGACAATTTGCTCCACTTTGACTTGGCACTGGGGCTGAAGGTTAATGCTTGCGCTGAACAGTCATGTGGAGCAGAAATGCCACCAGTTACGTTGAACCCACAAGAGGTTGCTTCCCCTTTCCTGCACAAGGGGTAGGGGCAAGGAAAGAACGAGTGCACTCTCTGGGGCTAGCACATGCTAAACTGTGAAGGTACATATTGCCTTGAGTCAAGCTGTCTCTTGGATCATCCAAAGGAAGGCTTCACACCATTGTGTAGGCAATCTGTTGAGATCCAGTCATACGTGCATCTGTCATTAATCCTTCTACCATTGGCTTGTTCGTAGCATTTAAATCATGTATCTAAGTATTCTGACCGATCCATACTGGTTACCACAAAATACCTTATGTACTTTAGAATTTAGGGGTTTTAAATTCTCAATATTAGTATGTTCTCTCATGGTAAGTTAGTTGTGGATTGAATTCAGATTTCAATCTTCTGCTGTGGATTTCTTTTTTATCCAAACATTCTGCTTTTCCTGTGAAGATTTGCCACTACCTGAGCTTCTTCACGGATTCCTGTTTGTCTGATGCTGCTTCTGCACTTCTGCTGTGTCTCTCTTTTTCATCCAGACATTCTGCTTTTCCTTAGAAGATTTGCCACTACCTGAGGTCCTTCATGGGTTCCTGTTTGTCTGAGGCTGCTTCTGCGCATCTTTTCCTCTCCTGCCACTAGATCCCTGACCCATCTCCTGAAGCTTTTGCTTTACAACTCGAGCCTTGATTTATTTTATACCTTCACTCACAATAGGACTTTGTTGTACAACCTCTCCATTTTCTAAATGATTAATCTGATAAACTTTCAACCTGCTGTGTTCTGCTTGCTGAGAAGAAGCAGAGCATTGTTCAAGCAAATCGATCTAATTCTGTAATTGGATTAAAGGCAAAAACTATGATGAAACTTAATAGGTATGCAATTCCTAGTCAAATTCTTGGCTTTTCCATTGGGGTATATAGAGCTCACTTGTGTTGAGTTGCCACCTGGATCATCCAGATCTTGGCCTCTCACCATTTTCCAGGCATTCTAGCAATACCTAATTGTATGTGCATCAGTCATTAATTCTTCCTCCATATCTCCTCCTTGGCATTCAAATCGTGCATTGATCCGGATACATCCCTGTTGTGAGAGAATCCATTATCAACTTCAGAATTTGGGAAATAAAGGCAAAAGCCTATGATCAGGCTTAATTGGTATAAATATCATAATTGAATTTTCGACTACGACCTTCCTTTGTATAGCAAATCATTATTAATGTTGCATGAAGAAGGAAATATCACAAAACTAAAACACTGAAAAGAAAATCTATGGGTACTCTTATTTAACTTATAGTTTGTGATCCAAGCAACACAAGCTCTTTGGGACAAGATTGACAGCTTTTGCACAACTTTTCAGTGCTTCTGGCTGTAATTTTGCACTTTTGGCAAGCGACATGGCACAACTCACTTCTAGCATGATCCAAGAAGCACGCGCACTTTGTGGATGTTTGTACACCTTCCTGAGGCTTTTTTGCTCCTTTTGTGCTCCTCGAGCTCTTTTTTCAGTGGGTTTTACCCCATATCTAGAAGAGCATAAGCTCAATAAGGATTCAATTCAACATTGATCGACACTAAGATATACAAATATTCAGGCCACACTTTTCCCATAGAAGAAGAGGCCTATTCTAAATCCTAAAACCACTCTCACTAATCTGGGATGGTTGTTCTGAAAACCTGGATTCTCTCCCAACTACTAGCCGCCCCTAAAATCTCTCACACCTTTTATTCTCTCAACCCTACTCTAGAATTAGTCTCTTGAATTCCTATGTGAGTCGTTTTCACAACTCACATAACATTACTATGCTTTATACATTATTTTCTCACACACTCAATTGTTTAACATAATAATGTCACTAACCTAAACATTAGCTAAGAACATTACAATGTGCACACTAATAATTTCTAACATCCCCCCTTAGTGTGCACATGGGAAAGAACATCGCATTTTGGAACGGTGGTAAATTGGTCTTCGTCCTACGTCATCCCATGTGTTGTTTATAGATGGAGGTTCACTAGGTTTGAATTTGGCCACCCTCAATATAAAATCACTTGGATGTCAACATTCGACCGAGAATGCAGCCAATTACAAATGATATTGACGCCTTTATAATTTTTAGAAAACAAAATAATATATCTCTTGTACAATAATTCTCCACTTATTCCCCCCTTTTTGAAAAATTAAAAATAACTTCTTTGTACAAAAAAATCTCCACTTTGAGAAATATATACCCCCTTACCCAACCAAAAAAAAATTCTTTTAAATAATCACCCCAAAAAATTTACATGCTCTTCAAAAAATCACCTTTTTTAATACTAATCCCCCTTAATAAAATTCTTGTAAAAGAATTTTAGGTAAAAGAGTAGGCTTGGGGGGTTGACCCCTTGACCACCTCTTTAGTCTTCATCCCTTCACCAATTACTTTACCAATCAAGATGTTGACACTTTTCTTGGGTTTGTAATATTAAGTGGATCAACCACTTAATTAAACCCACTAATGTTTTATTTATAAAACATTGATTTAAACATATATTTAAAATATGAGAGTATGTGTCGGGTCCCCGCTTCACTTAGTGTGGAAGTTATTTGTTAAATAAATTTAATTAAAGAGTGAAACGGTGTGCACTCGGGTGCAACCGAATCACCCACCCTATTTAATAGGGTCATCTCATCTTTGGGATTGATCAAATTATTTTTGGGTGTGTGAAAATATTTTGTGAAAATATTTTGTAAAAATATCTCAAACCTTTGTAAAGGTTGATATTGTGTGGGATCCGAGGAGATAGTGGGAGTGCTGAGTGAAAGTAATGTTATTCTCAGTGATAAGTGATTTTATTTGTGGGTTTTTTACTGAAAGGTTTTCCCACATAAATTCTGTGTTATGTGGTATATTTATTTTTACTGTTTATGCAGTTATTTAATTAAGTAATTTAAATTAATTTCTTGTACATTTATAACCGATAATCCTTGACAAATTTATGTAGTATGGGTATTTAATTATTTAATAAATTATTTATCCCCTGTTTTCTGTCAACTTTCAAACATGTATTTTGTGAAAGAATATCCTTATCTTCTAAAAAGCTCGACTTGGGTTTTTTTTACAATAAAAAAATTATATATACAACTCATTTTGGTGAGTGATTTGAGGTGAGTAATCCTGAGTTAGAGTTTTAACCAAATCGTTGTCCTAGGGTAGGCGAACTACTTCTGAGTGCCACCACTTGAGTTTGTGGGAGCTGTGTCGACATGCTATACAAGAGAGGGAGAGACATCCATGTTGGTGAGGTGTCGAGCTCCGAGTTTGGAGCTAGCTAAGTTTGCCAATGGATCAATGCTCGCCCAGTTAATGACCGAGCTTGAAAGGGTTGCATTTGACTAATGAGCTCTTTTGGGAGGATAATGACTTTATCGTCCAAAGCACAATTGAGTTGCTAAAGCCATGCCACGAGATGGGTGATAGATCAATCAAATTTGATTTGCCTTAGTAGAAATGAGATCATGCAACTTCGTTGGTGTAGATTGGAATCCGAACAAGGGTGATCGATAGACCGAGTTAATCAATACTCGACTCAAGATCGGGATGAACCGAGCCACGGGTTGTAGGATCCAAGTTATAGTAAGGTCTTCACATAATAATTGAATAATGCGAACAATACAAAGAATATAATGAAGATCAACACAACACAAGATATATTTTTGGGCCAAGATGCCCTAATATTTAATATATTTAGAAATAAAAGAATATCCTTAAGGTAGGGCAACACCATACAATACTCCTTAAGGAACAATTCCATGATCTCCCAATATGGGAATCCCACTTCGAGGGGGATACCTCTAATATCCTTCTACCAAGGAGAAGACTCAACTCATACCTGACATCCCTCATACTAATATTCATCTCCTTTATATAGGCATACATTACTCTTAATGGATGGGTAACACCTAATCCCAATGTAGGCCGACTCATTACCCAATATAACTAATTCGTATGTGACCCCATATATTATACACATACAACTAACTAAGGGGATGTGTGCTACATGTTGGCAACTCCAGCAACCCATATATATTATATTATCATATTTCAAGGGTACATAAAAAGGTAAGACTCACCAAGTCAATTATCTGCAAAGAATTCGCTAGGGGTGTGCATGTAGCTCGATGTAGAGTTGAAAGTTGAGGATAGACCAATTTTTTCTCACACCAAAGCCAAATGCGGGTTGCTCAAAAGGAGTTCAAAATCGTGGCGAGAATGCTAGAGGATGAGGGCCGAGATTTGTATGTAGAGGATTGCTGTCCGAGTTGGGGCTCTAAAAGTCGAGTCAATATGCCAAAGACTTGATCCAAAAGTGTCGAGTTCTTGCCAAGTCATGCACAGGTTATGCAGATCCATGGAGAGCTCATTGAAGGAGCTCACCAATTAAAAAAGCAATCCAGATCAGGTTACTCACCATTGCCAATAGGCTAACTTCCAATGTAACTCAAATGTAAAGATCCGAATCAAGAGTAAACTGAGCTGTATGGATCTTCACAAAACCTACAATGTAATATTTCAATTATTTTTAGCTTAACTCTTGTATCTCCACAATAGAGATATGTAACATAGGTCCTCCAAATTCACCAAGATCTATCAAATGCAATTTTTAATTGGATTTGAGAACCACCTTCATCTTGTTATAGAGGAGTTGTGCTCAAGCTGAGCTTGTGGTTACGCTCGAGAAATGAATTTTTTGTTTTGTTTTTCTTTATCCCCAAATTTTCGTATAGATTTTCTGCAACACCAAAATTTCTGCTGTACGATGATGAAAAACCATCAAAAGCTAAAAAAACCCCAGATTTGACTGTAACAAAAATATACAGTGTTTACAGTGAATCCTAGCATTTTTTGACATTCTGGACTCAATTCTGTGGTCAGATTTGCTCCAATACTTAACAGGAAAAAATTTACTTGGGCATGTGCACACACAAACTAACAAAACCACGAATAGCTCTGACATAAAACTAGGGTAACACACACCTACTTTTTAGCATGAACACAATGAATTCAAATGGAGTGAAATCTGCAGATAGAGTGAACAAAATGAAAGAAGGTAGGTGATATAATGAATGACGCGTGCCGGTGGATTCACACGAGGCTGGTGGTATCTATTACTATCGTTGACAAAATGCAAGAAGGGTAGATGATACCAACTCCAGAGTTTGTGTGAGGCCCGTGGTATCCACTACTCCTTTGTTTGTATTGTTTAACATTACAAGTGGATGGACACAGACAAAGTAACGGGGGTTGCATGAGGTCTACTCTGGTTACCCGTTGCCATTGCCTACTTGACAGAAACAAACATGAATGGGGGTGAACGTCAGAGAGGTCTCACAATTATCTTCTCTGATATTGATTAACTAAAATATAATTTTATTCTAGTGTAATCTAATGCTATGGGAGCAGTAAAATAATTGAATAAATGAAGTAATGAAATACTGAAATAATATCTCAAGCAAACTAAACTAGAAAATATGAAACCCTAGTGTGCAAAGAGGGTTAAGAAGGCCTTTAGTTGATTCGATGATGTCGCGGAATTGTGTCGCAGTGAAGACCAGGATGAATAGGAGGAGAAAAACCTTCACATAGGAGCCTGAAAAAGTGCAGATCTAGATTGTCTGGCTAGACTGGGGCACCTGAAGAGGAATGGGGCGCTCGTGGGTGCCTTGGTCTGAGATCAGGGCGCCTTGGTTTGCGGAAATGACCAGAAAACCTCCTTGTGGAGTGTTGTTGGATGTTCTCCTGTGCTTTCCTTCCTGTCGCGTGAATGTCGCTATATGATCGCCAATGTCGCTGTAGACTCGCAATGAAGATTCACCTATAAAACCCCAGACAAAACATCAAAACCCTAAAAAAAGAAAGTTGTATATGAAGGGGTCGGACTGTCCTCAACTACCAAATTGATGGACTTATCACTGAGTGCTGCACTACATCTTAGACCCAATGTAGTTCTAGGTGGTGTGTGTGTGTGTGTGTGCAATTGTGCCCTAGGTGCTCTTGTGCCAATCACACTTAGTGAAGTAGCGAGAAGATAACTAGATGTAGAATGTAGTAAATGTGTGCATGGAAATAATAGACTCCCCTCTTATGAAGTACGATGCAGATGAACCAACCTTGTGTGTCTTGTGATGGAGCTAGATGGATGCAAATGTAGCTTTAGATGCCTTTGATGGATGCAACCTTAGGTGGAGATAGCTAGTGCTTAGTGCTTGGTCCTTCATACTTATGGTCACACATAACTTTATATTTATATGCTTCTCTTGCTTTAATTTCTTAATTAACCCCGAAAAGGCCAACCGCCAAAAATATAAGAAGCCCAAATGGCTAGAAAGTGTCCAAAAAGTGAGAGGAAAATACAAAGAGGATCAGGGCGCCCAGAGAGGACCAGGGCGCCTAGGGCACCCCAGTCTTGGTTGGGCGCCCCAGTCAGAAATAGGAAAAACAAAGTATGAGAATGCAGACTGGGCAACTACGGGTGCAAGATCAAAAATAATGATAGAAAACAATGAAAATGGCCAAAGACATGGGTTAATTATTACTCTTTTCACTTAAGAACCATATGAATAGTAGTATGAGACCGGGACTAAATAATGCCAGTGCGTGATTTTGTGTCTACAGATATCAAATGTGGGTTTTACCCCATATCTGGAAGAGCATAAGCTCAATAAAGATTCAATTCAACATTGATTGACACTTAGATATACGAATATATAGGCCATGCTTTTCTTATAGAATAGGAGGCCTACTTTTAACTCCTAAAACCAACTCACTGATCTAGGATGGTTGTTATAACAATCTAGATTCTCTCACAACTACTAACCCACCCCTTAAATCTCTCACACCCTTTATTCTCTCAACCTACACTAGAATCACTCTCTTGAATTCCTTCATGAGTTGTTTTCTGCTCCATACGTTATTTTCTCACACACTAAATTATTAATTATCACTAACCTAAACATTAGCTAAGCACATTACAATGTGCACACTAGTTACTCCCAACATTTTCACATGTTGTGCACAAATATTGAGTTGTACACCCACTTTTTACTGCACATCTCCTCTTCCTTGTGCACCTCCTCCTTGTCGCATAGCTACTAAGAGTTGCACACTAACAAACAGTTGCACATCTAAGAATCACACGCCTACTCCTTGTTGCGCACCTCCTCTTCCTTGAGCACCTATCGATAGTCACACGCTTACTTTTTGTTGCACAATACATCGCCAACATGTTGGATTATGTGTGCAGTATACAACAAAACAACTTCAACGATGAGCTCCACATATGACAAATCAACACTTCAGCTTCCTCATTCAGTAATGGCTTATGAAATCAGAAAGATTGGAATTTGGACGCTTCTTGTAGCCATTCACCTCTCACGTAACATAGTGTAATATATATGTTGACATATAGGCAGCATAGAGATGAACATCATTCTTTCTTATACATAAGCCTATTGTCTGTATATGTTCTCAACGTCAACACAATCCTTTGCAGGATTTGACCCATCGTAATAAAACAACTTTGGTATTGTATTGTTGTATTTCCTCCTAATCAAGTAAAATCAAACAGCTTATTTTGCAAGCCTTTTTTTTTGAATGTGCAATGGTTGCTTCTGCATATCATTGTTTACTTTACAGTCGGATGTTCATTATAATTTACAACTCAATTAAGTAAGATCTGTTCTTCTTAGTAAGTTGTGGATTGTCCTTCGTGCATCTCTTGGGCTTGCCATGTGTCATGGGTATCAGAGCAGACCTCATCTGTGCATGGCAACTTGCTCGGAGTATTGAAAAAGAAGGTTTCTGTTTACCTTGAAGCATGAATTCACAAAGCTAAGATGTCTGATGATGCGAAGAAGGCAATGTCTACAGAAGTCCAAAAGCTTGTCTAGACAGCTTTGGAAGATCAAATAAGGGAATTCTTCTCTCGGTTCTGTGACTTGATGCTTCAATTGGGTCCTCCCACACCGTCAGCTCCTGCCAGTTCTTCGTTTCAGCATTGGCATCATTTCCAAGTCGAAGTGAACTTGGATATCCAAGTGTTTCAAGACAAGATCAATGCTGAGGCATTGGATGAGTGGTGGCTTCGACAATGGGAGTCTTACTATGCTGTCTTGTCTGATTTTCAGTTGGTAGAAGTCTTGTAGTGCAAAGAAAGGGAGCAAATATGAACCCATTGAAACATAGTCAAAGTTCATTGAAGCTTTACATAAACAATGCTATGCCTTCTGATCTGTATAAGAAATTTCAGTTGTTAAAACTTCAGACATAAGAAGGATAAAACTGCAGCAGAGTATGCAAATGTGTTCCATGAACTCTATGCACATGTAAATCTCTGCAAAATAGCTTGCACAAAGTCTTGAAGTATGCTAGTGGATTCCACTACTACATATAGGCCAATATGGAATTCCGCCATGCAAAACCTTGGGGGAAGCCGACAAGCTTTCCCTCAAGGATTGAGGGCAGGCAAAGAAGAAGAAGAAAAGGTCCAGTTCCCTCCAATGTTCTGCCCAAGAACAAATTTCCATGCGGCAATATCAACAAGTTTAGCTATGCGCAACAACAACCTCACGGTGGGCAACCTTTGCCTAAGCAGTAGGCTGCTCAACCAAAAATTCCTTACCAGCAGCAAGATAAAGGAAAGTAAAGATACGTATAATTATCACAAAGTTGATACCCACACAATGCCATGTGCAAAAGACTTCACTTTTTCAGACTGCACAACGGTTAATAGTTGAAGAAGAGCAACGTACCAATCTTGATGTTCCAACTTGTTTGAACATCAATGCTCGGCGAAATGTTCCTTGATACTGAAGAATGAGATTGCCTTTTTCACAGTAAATGTTGGGTAAAGGGACAATCGCTCCATGTCGTTATTGACACTGGAAGTCAGAAGATAATATCATCGTGCAAGACATTTAGATCTGGCAACAGAAGTGCACCCTCAACCATACTTGCTTTGATAGTTTCAGCAGGGACATGATATCAAAGTTACCAGGCAATGCACATTCGTGTATGAATGTCACACATGTGGGGTTCTCTTGTACAAGAGATAGCTCCACTGGATATTTGTGATGTTCTCCTTACAAGCCCTACTGATATGATTAAGATGTGACCTGTGAGTGTGAAACTAAGCCACATTGCTGGTTTGTCAAGATTAACAGTTGCACATATCACTTTCCAAAGTTCCCACCAAAGGCCAATATTTTATTGGTATCTGCAAAAAATTTAGAAGCATGTCTCTCATGTGTAGAAATTCATCTTACTTTTGGTCTGCCCTAAGTAAACTCTCACAACCATAGTTACCAGGTTCGGAAATCCGATTAAATTCGGAAGGGCAAAAAAATCCGAAAATTCGGAGTTCTCGAAAAAATTCGAAAAAATATGGAAAAATCCGGTTCGGAATATATATACTTATATTATTATAAATTTATATTATTGTATACTTATATCATTATATATAGACAAATCATACAAAAAAGCATCCATCTATCATAATCATCATCATGATAATGATTGTTTCAAACGATTGCAAGAAGTTGCTTGGTCCAAAAAGGTGCAAAAATGGATTTTATGAAAATAAGAAAAATATTGCCATCAATGCGTAGAGCTCGAGAAAATATACACTTTTAGAGAAGATGACACCTGAAACGGGAGCCATAGAATGAAAGTTATGGCACATGCAAGTTTTTGCTGCTACATCTTCCCGGACCCTTTCCAAAAATGGCAAATTTTTTCCTTTCCTTAAAACAAAAAAAAAACAAATTTGCCAAAAAAGGAATTTTTTTTTTTCTACAAAAAAATTGGCCGAACCGAACCGCATTTATTCGGTTGCTTCAAAAAATACGGTTCAAACTGGATTTCATAGAAATCCGGCCGAACCTGGTAACTATGCTCACAACACAGTCTGTTGAGAGTGCAACTCAACAATTTGTTCACTCAAACATTGGATTCTTTTCGTCTTGGGTTTACCTCACCACTACCCAACAGTTCTCTCCACCACAAATGTATTTGGGATAATGATGAAATTTGTGGTCAGATTCATGATCTCATTGACCAAGGGAAGATTTGGCCGAGTTCTTCACCTTGTGCTAATCTGATCATCACACTTGAGAAAGATGGTTCACGGCGACTCTACATTGACTATTAGAGATTCAACAAGATCATCATAAAAAATTAGGTATCGCATACCTCCCACCTATGATCTTTTGGACCAGCTCCAAGGTGCACAATTCTTCACAAAGATTGATGAAATTGTGTCCACGGAAATGCCAGAGGGGCTGCCACCAGTAAGAAGCATAAGTCACAATAGGGATTTGATTTCCGGAGCAAGCCTACTTAATAAGGCTGCCTATAGATTAAGCCCTACAGAGAATGAGGAAGTCAATAGAGAAGTGCAAGAGCAGTTACAAAGAGGTCTGAGTAGAGAGGGTCTGAGTCCATGTGCAGTGCCAAAAAAGGTTGGAGATGGAGAATCTGAATAGATTCAAGGGCCATTAACAAAATTACAATCAAATATAGGTTTCCACTACCAAGGATGGATGATCTCATGGACTGTTTAGGCAGAGCAAGTATTTCAGCAAGATTGATTAGAAGAGGTGGGTACCATCAAATCAAAATAAGAGAGGGAGATGAATGGAAGACAGCATTTGAGACCAAAGAGGGACTCTATGAATGGTTGGTGAGGCCATTTGGACTAATAAATGCATTAGCTTAATGAATGAAATGTTTAAAGCCATTCTTAGGGAGATTTGTGATTGTTTACCATGATGACATTTTGATTTTAGTGATAGCAGAGAAGAGCAATTGGGACATCTCAGACAAATTCTGCAAATACTTAAGGAGAAGAAGCTGCTGATAAACCTTAAAAAGTGCAGTTTCATGAAGAACGAGTTAGTATATTTGGGGTTTGTCATATCAAATCAGGGATTGAGAATAGACCCAAAGAAGGTGAAGGCCATTGTGGAGTGGCCTTCACCAAAAACCATGTTTGAGGTAAGAAGTGTCGATGGGTTTGCAAGCTTCTATAGAAACTTTACAAGAAATTTTAGTTGGACTTGCGCTCCAATCACTGAGAAGGGAGACAGGAAGGAATTCAGGTGGACAGAGGCATCAAACAGAAGTTTTGAGCTTTTGAGGAAAAGGTCACTGAAAAGCCTGTTTTAGCACTGCCCGACTTTTCAGAAGTGTCTAGGTAGATTGTTATGCAAGTGGGACCACCACTGTTACTGTTTTTAGTTAGGGAGGCAGATCAATACCTTATTTTAGTGAGAAACTAAATGGTGCCAAAAGGAATTACTCCGGCTTATGACTAGGAATTTTATGCCATTGTTCAAGCATTGAAGAAACGGAGACGCTATTTTCTTCCCAAAGAATTTGTGCTATAAGGAGCATCTTATGTTTAGAGCTATCCTACAAAAATTTGGCAATTTCTTTTATTTGTGTTCAGTTTTGTGTATTTGGAGCTCAATTTTGCAGGTCGCATGGCCGCATGGCCACAATAGCCTTTGAAAAGGGATCACAATGTTTTAGGGAGCCCAATTTTATAAGTTATGGCGTGCCTAAAATTTAGAAGAAAATCTTTTAAGTATTCAAAACTAACTTTGGGACACTTAAGTCAATAGTTAGTGAGCTCGATATAATTTAAGCTTTGGGTCCCTTTGTAACGTTGAGATCACGGGGTTCTCCTTTTCCTATGTAAGCAGGGACACTTTATTCACCAAGTTTTGGCGGGCTCAAAATATTATGTTAAAGGCCCATGAAGTCACTTATAGCTAGTGAACTTGAGCTCGTTCAGGTGCGAAGCATGGCATATTCGGAAGGGACACACTTGGCTGGTTCAATTGCGTTTGAGCCCATGGACTTGGTGATCGCATTTTAGCACAATATTGTGTGAGTGTGACAAGTGTAACACTTGCACCACTTCCATTTGTTGGGCTCAAAATAACTTAGTCACAAGGGGCACGAGTCAATGCGTGGAGGACACCTGTCCCGTGTTCAAAAAATCGTAAATCGGGATTAATCGGCAGGCCAAATTTTGAATCGAAAATCGGGAATCGGCAAAAAATCAAATTAATCGGCAACTTTATCGCTACTTTTAAAAACATTTAAATTCATAAAATATACTTAAATTAAATGTAAAAACAATGTTAAATGATGCGAGAAGTGACTCTATAGAATGCCATAGGCCCATATGCATATTTTCGATTAAGTTTTGACCAAAAAAGAGAGTACAAAGTTTGCAAACAAAAATGCTCATAGAGTCATGTCACATGTGACTTTTGAAGTATCACTATCAAATATCAATAATATTCTATTTCATTATGCACGCCTAAAATAAGTCTGTTGCACTGGAGGCTGCCTCGTGGAAGTGGAAGGTAAATATTCCTCCTCTGCAACACCAACATTGTCATCTGCAAACATATCATCTGGATCATCACCAACTTCTAATGTCCCTGATGGTATTGCTTCTTCAGTCTCCCTCTCCAAAGCTGCTATCTCCTCTGTAGTAAACATAGGCTCCGCATCATCAGGCTCAGCAATCCAGTCATCATATGGATCAATGTCAGCCAAGTCGATTGCATCATAACTCTGTGCCCCCTCCACTTGTCTCACACGAAGACGAAGATTGTATCGCACGAAGACAAGGTCATTGAGGCGTTGTGTTGTCAACCTGTTGCGCTTCTTTGTGTGAACAGCTTCGAACATGCTCCAATTACGTTCGCATCCAGAAGCACTGCATGGCTGACACAAAATGCGGATGGCTAGCTTTTGAAGATTTGGTGTTTTTGCACCATAATCTTCCCACCACAAATCTGCAAATAAAACATTTATAATTTTGTAAGTTAACTAAGCTTGAATAAATAAAAGAATTCTAGACTTCTAGTTTCTAGTTCTACGTGTAATGAGACTAAATACAAATGACTCAATTTGTTTTTACCTGGCTGAGAAGTGTTTCTTCTTTTCACACATAGAGCCGAAGAAAAGAGCCTCCCCTCTGCAGTCTTATAAATCTGCAGCTCATCAACAATTGCATCTCTAATATCTTCGTCAGATATCATCCTCTCTATGCACGTATTAAGGCCATCCATAACCTCCTCATCAGCCTTAAATGATGGGGAATAGAAAAACTTCGGGTTTAGGTAGTACGCCGCTGCATGTATATGCCGATGAAGTGTCTTGTTCCATCTGCGATCAATTATACGCCAAATGGGTTCATATTTTCGTTGATTGTGCCCATAATATTTAGCTATGGCCTCCTTGGCCACATCCATAGCCTCATACAAATAACCCATTGGGTTTTTCTCCCCATCCACCATCCGTAGAACTCGAACCAAAGGCTCTGACACCTAAAACAAAATAACATATATATTTAAAATTGAAATTAATAAAAAATTATATAACAAATGATAAATAAACAAATATTCAAGTTTAGATTACCTTCATGATTTCTTCCATTTGCTTTGCAAACATATCATCAAAAACAGTCTTCACGACCCTTTCTGCTTCGGTCTTCTTAGCATAGGGAGAGTCCAACCATCGCGTGCTCACAAACATCTGCTTAAGGGATGTTAATGAGGTTGCAATGCTCTGCAATGTAATGAAGTTTGTGGCAAATCGTGTGACCCCTGATCGCACAAGCTCCTTTCCATTGGTGTGCTCTCTCATCAAGTTTAGCACCCAAGTGTGATTGTAGATGAATTTTGTAATATTTCTTGCGTCCTCAACCACATTTTTCACCCATGAGAGTTTTCCTATGTCCTCCAATAAGAGATCCAAACAATGGGCTGCACAAGGGGTCCAAAAAAGTGTAGGGTGCCTCTCCTCAAGAAGTCTCCCTGCTGCTACATATGCCGCCGCATTGTCAGTCACAACTTGGACGACATTCTCCACACCCACCTCTTTCACCACCTCATCTAACATATCACACAAAGTGATTGCAGTTTTCACTTGGTGGGAGGCATCAATTGATTTCAGGAAGACCAACTGCCCACCTGATGCCACTAGGAAGTTAATCAATGTGCGGTTTTTCCCATCTGTCCACCCATCAGACAAAATGGTGCATCCTTTTTTTATCCACACATTTTTTTGCTCTTCTACAAGAGTTTTGGTATGTGCGACGGAATCCTCCAACAATGGGCCACTCAAATCATGGGGAGTAGGAGCCTTGAACCCCTTCCCAGCAACAGTCAATGCAGTGACCAAATTCTCCCAATATGGACTTTTTGCCACATTGAAAGGAATGTTGTTGTAGTACCAAAAGTTTGCCGCAGCTATTCTTGCTTCATTGTGCATTTCTTTATTCCAAGCAGTACCTTCGAGTGAAGGTTGTGAACCAGGAGTACTTCGAGGAACAAAAAACATCGCTGAACTACTATTAGTGGATGTGGATGAACCCCGTCCCAGTGTTTGACCTCGTGGAGTTGCGGCATTAGAAGATGCCTCAACGTCAAAACCTTCCCTCGCTTCCCTTCTATTTGCTAGGGCTGCAAGTGCATCAGCTTTCCTCTTCTTTTCTTCTTTTTTCTCTGCATAAGTTGCAAGGTAAGCAGACAACTCTCGTTGAGCCTCAGGCGGTGCTTGATTGCACACTGTCACTTCATTCCCTGGTATCCGTGCAATGTGGAACTTAAGGCGATAAACACCTCCACTCATCTTCATGCCACAATAATTGCATATAACACAAGTGCCCTCTGCTGGTTCACAATGCTTCCAAGAGGGGTCATTTGATTTAGGCTTACTACGAGCAGCTGAACCGGAACCGGATCCCGATGCCATTCTACAAAACAAAACAAAAAACAATTGTCTTAGATTTACAAGCCTTGGAGAAATTAAATTGTATGACCGTGACGAAATTAAGAATAAAATTGCTATTGCATGAAGAAAAAATTACGAAAAAACTATATTGAAAATGAAGACGTTAGTAAATTATGAATCATGATAATTTCATAGATAATATTTTTAAAATCGTTATACAATATTGATTCTTGAATATACTATTATTAATAATTTAATATACAGAATATACAGTATTTATACTTGATAGTTAATAGTATAATACGTAATAGTTAATATTAATACTTATAGTATTTATTAATATTAATATTAATACTTATAGTATACACTATACACTGTAATAATTTAATACAGTAATACAGTATACACTATACACTTACAGTATTTACAGTTTTACATTTATAATATTTACTATTATAATAATATATATATTATACAGTATTAATATTAATATACATATAATATACTATTATACACTATTATACAGTATTATTAATATTAATACTTAATATACAATATTTTTATTTTTACTGTAATAATTTAATATTACTGTATTTTTAGAATTAGTATTACTATTACTGTATTTAGTATTTAAGAATCACGATTAATACCTGCTGGTAGGGCACGATGCCACCAACTGTTGGAAATGAGCACGAAATGGAATCGCAAACTGCCACGAAATCACACGAAATGTTGGACGAATGGCCACGAACCTGGCCACGAAATGTGCCACAAACCTGCCTTGCGAACTGATTTGCGTGCCCTCCCACGTCGAATGCCCTCCACAGACGTCTGAATGAACACGGATTGAGTAAATGCAAGTCGCAGCATAAAAAACGAGTTCGTGGAAAGAGAAAACAAGATAAAAAACAAATCGATTTGGTCTATTTTCGTGTTAAACCCTAGGCCGCGTTTTTCCCCACGATTTTCGCCGATTTTAGCCACGATTTTCAACGATTTTGCAGGGTATTTTATCGCGATTAATCGGCGATTTATCGGATTACAAAAATCGCGATTTTTCAGAAGTTTAATCGTTTTGATGAAGGAACACGATTTATCGCCGATAAATCGCAATTTTTGAATCTAGCATTGTAAATACTTGCAGAACCATGAGCTCTTTATTGTGTTTGATCAATATAAGAATATTTGATATCAAGGTCTTTGTTTTGTCTCCATTGTTTCAAGTGTGTTTTAGTCCCAAAATTGTGGCTGAGCTATGCACCTTGACTTGGGTAGCTAGGTTTGGGCCCTTGTCACATAAAGACCCCCATCGTGGTCCCCACTAGACATTGCTAACTTCTATCAATGTTTTGTAATGGGATTTTTACGCATCTCATGGTTGATGAATTAGAGCATGTGAGCCAAGTCATCATTTCAACAAACACTTGTTCAACATCAATCATTTGAAGATCTCAAAGCAAGACTCTCCTCTACACTTGTCCTTGTGACTTTTGACCTTAATCAACACTTTGAAATTGAGATCAATGGATCCAATTTTGCAGCTGGCTTTGTGCTTACTTAACATGGACATCCCATTGCATATCATTAAAAAACATTCACTGATATTGTATGAAGGTACTCTACCTTCTTGAAGGAGCTCTTTGTAATTGTGCAAGTTGTGAAGCAATGGAGACGTTCTCTCTTAGTTAAGGATTTGATCATTCAATATAATTACATGACTCTTCAAATTTTTTATACAAAGGCAAGTTGGAGAACTCACGACACACATAGTGGATGACATACTCGCAACAATGCCATCTAGTCATTAGCTAGAAGAAAGGGAAAGACAATGAAGCACTTGCCTTCTTGAGTAGACTTTTGGTCACCTCACTTCTCACAGTGCTCGATACTTAAGGCCACAACATTGTGAATTAGGGCTTCACAATACTTTGTAGATCTTGTGTTCCCACCTACCTACCTTGCCCTTTTTGAAGGAAAACATGTTGAAGATCTCATTGGAGGACAACTTCTCTACAAGCTTTGCCATGTACATGTTCCCTGAGGCACACCATGAACAACGCCCATTTACAACGCCCATTTGGGAGGTGAACCACTCAATTTGCAGTCACCAATCCATCGGTTGCACTCCAACAACATTTCGATTGGCCCCTCATGCGCAAAAGACATTGATGCCCACATGAGATCTTGGGAATATATTAGTTTGGACTTCTTATTAGGTTGTTGACGACCAAGCACGCACACATTTATGTTCATTATTTTTAATTGTTCCTCAAATATGACAATAGTGCTTGTATGGAAGAAGACAACCAACACACATGAGATAATTGGACTTCTCATTAGGTTTGCCGATGTTCATTATTGGTAATAGTTCCTCATTGTGTTACCAAGAAACGTCCCTAGCCCCCCGTACCCTGTCTGAAATGTTGCCGGTACAGAAATGAGTACGAAACGTACCCGAAATGTCCCGAAAACGTCCAAGACGTTTTCGGGAACATCTTGGACGTTTCCAGCATTTTTTTCAGTTTTAAAAACTAAAAACATGAAAAAACTCAATTTATTGCTCCTATGGGAGCATATCGACAAACAACTTTCTCTGGATCCAAAGGAAGCCACCATGCCTCGCTTTCACAAAATAAAAAGAGCAAGTGGAAGATGGGATCACTTCTGATGGGCTGATCAATATAGACGGTGCTTCCAGGGGTAATCTTGGAAGAACATCCATGGGAGGGGTTGGCCGTACCAGAGAAGAAGTCCACTTCCTCTTTGCAGAAAATTTGGGAATTTCTACTAATAATGTAGCAGAGATCAAAGCCATCCGGCGAGGAATACAAGAAGCTATTAAATAGGCTGGCGGAAGATCAAGATCCAATTGGACTCCAGAATCATGATGAATTTATTGAATAATTCTAACAATGGGTATCCTCCTCAGTGGCGAATTGCGAAGGAGGTTTGTGAAATACGAAATCTACGACAGAATGTCCAAGCAATTCAGTTTATCTACATCCCCAGACAGAAGAACAAGGTTGCAGACGGATTGGCAAATTGGGCTCTTGACAACAATGATATCCTTTGCTATGGGTTACCTCCCTTATGGTGGTCAACTAAGATTCAATAAGAAAGCAGGAAAATCATAACCCTTGACTCTTTTCAATGATTGTAACTCTTGCTATTTTTGTTTATAAGGCTAGTGATATGGCTAATAGCTTCCATGCTTGGCATGGTAGAGTATGTAATTGCAGATTTCAATGAATATAATGGTTGACTGTTTTCTTTAAAAAAAAACTTTATTGCTCCTAAACCTAATCTACTAACCCAAACTTCCTAAAGACACTTCCTAAAAGCTATATAATGACATCTTTAGTCCATTCTAAATCACACTCTTTTTTCTCTTGCTGAATTTAGTTTTCATTAAACTAACTTTTAGCATTGTGAAGAGCAAAAAGATGTCGAGGAGCAACTAATCATGTATATATGAAACATTGAAATTGCAACCATGTTAAATGATGAATCTTTAGAACTTCAATGAATACAAAATATTTTGAGTGCTTTATCAGTTATCTCTTATGGTCCATGGACTAAATTTTTCAAAATGAGTACTATGCCTATATATATTAATTTTTTTATAATATACTGTACGGATGTTTCCGTAAAGTTTCGTACCCAAGGTTTTTTTGAAAATTGACGTTTCCGCATTTCAGACCCGTACTTGTACCCGTTTCTTGGCAACATAGGTTCCTCAAAGATGGCAATAGTGGTTGCATGCAAGAAGATAACCAACACATTCGAGATAACTGGACTCTGCTTCCAACATATTTGGATGAACTTTGGGGTAACTTTCTGTATTGTGTTTGATTGTGATCTCCAATTTGTTAGTCACTTTTGGCAAACGTTGTGGAAAATGCTTGACACATAATTGGATATAATACCATTCCATCCTTGTGTGCAATTTACCACTTTAGTTTGATACTAATTGGATTATGATGGCTTAGACGTCGTTTTTGATTTGTAGGATCGGGGGATAACCCTGCAAGCAAAGAGCATACGCAACAACGTAGACAAGGAAGGTTTAAGGTTAAATGTAGTCAGACTATGACGTCTTAGGTGTTGTTGTTTCTGATCTGCAGGATTGGGGACAACCCACAAGCAGAGAGCATACGCAACGACGTAAAGTCTGTGGAACTGAAAATCGAAATAAAGAAACCTCAGAGAGGGGGCATTTCAGATAGGCTTATATTCATTTAAACAAGCTATTACAGATCATTGGTCTCCAATTTTCTCACTTATCCTAGGAACTTCTACTCTTTTTGGGCAAAAAATCCTCCCCGAAACAAGAGATCAAAGTCCTTTAAATAGGGAAGGGAGTGGGTAACCCAAAAAGGAGGCCATCATGACCGAAACAATGGGTTATTGTCTTTGGTAGGACACGTAACCAAAACACAGAGAAAAGAAGGAATGGCGACGGGTCCTTTTGGAATCTCTGCTAGAGGTGTTTGCGTCAACTCATTCCAATACAAAAAAGACAAAACAAAAAGTAAAGCAGGACTTTGAAGTCACCAACTGTCGACAAGCTTGTTATAATATGCACTCATCTGAACCCATCGTGCTCCAGTCACGCTATCGGGATCATGTCTCAATAGTTATCCTTACCCTTACACGACCCGTAGATCTATTCAAATCATGACTTGTTCATTGGTGAGTGTGAGAATAAGTTGTTGACTTATTTGCAATGATGGTCATTTCAGGGACTGGGTATACTACAGTCACCGTCATAATCATAGTAGCTTGCCAGTTCATAGTCATTGTTAATTTCTTTTGCATCATAAGTGAAATGGTGCCAGATAATGTAGTGGCTTTTCATCTGGTATTGCCACAGTTCGAAGTGTGTTTGCAGAATTTCTCTATTATCCGGTGTGTCATTTTCTATGTATCCATGGGGATTGTTTGTAATCTGTGTCGGTCGTACTTCCCAATTCGTTTCTTGGATAATAGGATGGAGTCTAATGCAAAACCATGGGTTTGCATGTGTCTTGGATTTTTGAGTTGTCCATTATGCTGATATTGTGATTCATCTAGATCCCACCTGTTGTGTTCAAGCATGTTTGTAAAAAGGATCATGTCGCATTCTTGTGTAGAGTAAATCCTATGTTAATTTCTTGGAAGTTTGACCAATGTGTGATGATTGCCATCAAAGTTCTATCCATGCAGAGGATGGTGCAGTATAATTCTTTGTAATGGCGCTTTGTCGGGGTATTGGATCTATGTGCTGATCCACATAGTTGGTGGAATAATAACATGTACCATGGGGATGGGGTCCCGTAAGCAGTCATGAAGAAACCTATGTACTTTATGCGGTGTGATTCTAGTAGCCAATGTATATGATAATATTCCATAAATGTATTTCTGGTGGTATGATCCTTAGCCCTTTGTAGTGCTGTTCGAGTTGGAAGCAAGGGGGATATCCTTTAGTATGTTCACGAAGCTGGTACCTATATTTTGCAGTAACATATTCGTCTGGAGTGAAGCCGAACACAGGGCCACATAGTTTATCATAATAAACCACATAGTTTATCATAATAAACCTCCAAACACTGACAAGTATCGTGGACAGGGGTCTACTTGGGAGTTCATTCCACACAATTGGTGTCTGTGAAGAACTTGTAGATGATGATCCTAGAGCCAACGACATCATAGAAAACATTTTTAGGATTGCATTTTCTCTTGTTAGTGAGTCAGCCAGAGTGTTATCTTCTCCTTTGACATATTCTACATCAAATTGAAATTCTAAAAGCTTTTGTTGCCATCTGTACAGTCTTCCTCTTGCAACTTGGGGATCTACTTTATTCTTCAAGTATCCAACAAGATTTTTATAATCACTTCTGACTGTGAACTACACTGGGTAGAGATAGGCCTTAAATGCTTTGGAGGCTTTTAGGACCGCAAGTATTTCTTTTTCGGTGATGTGGTAATTTCGTTCTGACTCAGAGAATGTGCCATTAGCATATTTGACTATTGATTCTGACCTATCGGTTTATATTTCAAGACACCTCCTCAATAACAATTTGATGCATTAATATTGACTGTAAGCCGACCATCTTGGGGAATGGTTTTTGATTTCAAGAACTGCTTTGGTGTGTTTGGTGGTCCATGCTGGTGCTTTCTTTTTCAGCTTGTCTGTAAGAAGGTGCCTGTATTTTCCCAAGTGTTGTAAAAACGGAGCTATGTAGTTCAAATTTCCCAAGGATTTTTGCAATTGGTTCTTGTTCGTTATTTGGTTGGGAAATGAGTCAACAAAACTGAGTACATGTGCTCGGGGCTTGATGGTTCTTGATTTAATTTGCATCCCCAAAAAGTCAATTTCTGTTTTGAATGTCTCTATTTTGGAATCTGATAGGACTATACCATTTTCTGCAACTAGGCTGTAGAATACTCAGAGGTGTTCTACATGTTCTTCTGATTTGCTGAAGATTAGAATGTCGTCAATGTAGAAACAATGAACTCATAAAATGGCCTGAAACGAGAATCCATCAATTCTTGGAAATAACTGGGTTCATTTTTGAGACCATATTGGTAATTTCCTTGTGGAGTTGAGAAGGCAATTTTCTCAATATGGTAAGGGTTTGTCCTGAGCTGGTAGAAACCACTTTTGCAATCAAACTTGGAGTAGATCTGGTTGTGGGCGATCCTTTCAAGGAGTTTGTCCTTGTGGCGATCCTATTTGCAGACATGCTTGAACATAACAGGTGGGATCCAGATGAATCACAATATCATTATAATGGACAACTTAAAAATCCAGGACAGTTGGCAGACCCATGGTTTTACAACAGACTCCATCCTATTATCCAAGAAATAAATTGGGAAGTATGACCGACAGAGTTTGCAAACAATCCCCATGGATACATAGAAAATGACACACTGGATGATAGAGAAATTCTGCAAACACACTTCGAACTGTGGCAATACCAGATGAAAAGCCACTACATTTTTTGGCACCATTTCACTTATGGTGTAGAAGAAATTTACAATGACTATGAACCAACAAGCTACTATGGTTATGATAGTGAGTGGAGTATACCCAGTCCTTGAAATGACCATCATTACAAATAAGTCAACAACTTATTCTCACAGTCACCGATGAACAAGTCACGGTTTGAATAGACTTACGAGCCGTGTAAGGGTAAGGATAACTATTGAGACCTAATCCCGACATCGTGACTGGAGGATAGTGGGTTCAGATGAGTGCATATTATAACAAGCTTGCTGATAGTTGGTGACTTAAAAGTCCTGCTTTACTTTCTGTCTTGTCTTTTTTGTATTGGAATGAGCTGAAGCAGACCTCTGACAGAGATTCCAAAAGTACTTGTCACCATTCCTCCTTTTCTCTGTGTGTTTTGGTTGTGTCCTACTAAGGACAATAACCCATTGTTTCAGTCACGATGAGCTTCTTTTTCGGTTACCCACTCCCTTCCCTATTTAAAGGACTTTGAACAATTGTTTCGGGGAGGATTTTTTGCCCCAAAAGAGTAGAAGTTCCTAGGAAAAGTGAGAAAATTGGAGACCGATGATCTGTAATAGCTTGTTTAAATGAATAGAAGCCTATTTGAAAGGACCCCACTTCGAGGTTTCTTAAGTTCCATTTTCAGTTCCACATACTTTACATTGTTGCGTATGCTCTCTACTTTCGGGGTTGTCCCCTGATCCTGTAGATCAGAAACAACGACGCCTAAGACATCATAGTCCGACTACATTTAACCCAAACCCTAAACCTTCCTTGTCTATGTTGTTGCGTATGTTCTTTGCTTGCGAGGTTGTCCCTCGATCCTGCAAATCAGTAACGACGACGCTTAAAACATCATAGACCGACTCGCTCAAATTATGCTCGTTCTCACACCTGGGATAAAAATTTAGCCTACATTCGACATTCTTGCAAGAGAGCTACCTATCGTTTTATACAACATAGTCCGTTCCAGACATTTTATGGGCTTCAACCTACAGTACCTCATGGCATTTTTTTTTGCACATCTATTGTTCCAAAAACTAGTGCGAAATCCAATTAATTCGATAGAGCGAAGAAGTTTCCTTAACACATTCAATATGTGCATCACCAAGTTCAACAAAATTTAATTCCTGAAGAGCGTATGTACAAGGATTCTCATGATGTGGACCACAGTCCAGACACCTAAATTGGTGATAAAGTTTGGTTGCACCTGTAGAAAGAGCGCTTTCAAATACCTCACCACAAAATAGAACCGCTACAATGTGGTGCCCACACCATATTGGTTGCCATTGATGAGAATGCCATCATTCTTGATCTTCATCTACACATGGAAAGGATACAATTTTCAATGGTGAACTCCGCCTTTGCTAGAACCTTTTGTATTCAAGTATCCATCAAATTTGGATCCGCAATCCAAAAGAGTAAGATGAACTCATTGATACCATCTCAACTTTGCACTTGATATGGTGAATATCAGTTGTTTTGAGTTGTGAAGAATAAACAATATGTGGATCAGGTAAAGTGGTACACTTTTTTGTATCTCTGATTTCAATTTCCACACAATGGGGACATTTATTTTCAAGTATGGGTGAATGATCCGAGTAGCACAAATAATTTGAGGATACATGTGCACCTTCCCAATGCTTTTGTGTACTGTTTTGCACATTGCATAGACATCTCTATTTTGTGCACCTTCTCTACGTTGTAGAACATCTCCTTGTTGCACATCTATGAGAGTTGTGCACCTTGGGCTCTTGTTTGCACATTGCACAAACATCTCTTGTTTGTGCACCTTCTCTATGTTGTAGAACATCCCCTTGTTGCACATCTATGAGAGTTGTGCACCTTCGCATTTCACAGATCTTATGAACAACACTGCACATTACATTGGCAACCTATTGGATTCCATGTGCACTACACGAAAAAACGTCAACAGTGGGCTCCACATCACACAACCAATCAACATGTCACGTTCCTCATTTGGTAACGACCAAGGAAGTTGGAATACGAACAATTCTTGTAACTATCCGCCTCTTGTGTAACATAATGTAATATACATGTAGACATCTAAGTGATGTGGAATTGAGATGCGCATAATTCTTTTGCACTGATAGCCTACTATACTATATGCTATATACTATGTAGAATTGCCCCCTATCTAGACCCATCTAGGGGGTTGGGGGCTCCCCTAGAATTCTCTATATGGCGCTTGCCCGCATTAAAATTGGTGATCGGCGACCCACCATTGCGTGCCATTGATTGGTGACCATTGAAGCACGAATTTTGTGAATCGACATGGATCTACTTGACCAACTGCTCTATATATATGCGTAGCCCATATGAACCGTTTGACTGCTCAGTCGGGTAGCGGTATGCTCAGTCGACTATGGGTATGTCGCCTATAGTGCGATATGCTCTTTTGGGCGCCTATAGTGGCTATGGAGATTTTGTGCGGTCAGAGATCTATGTTCGCACAAACCCTACTATCTATATAGAATATAGCCCTCCTACCGTCGGTGGAGTGGCAGTGGAGGCATAGATAGGGGCTAAAGGCTGTTGGTCAAGCCCTATCCTATATATAGAGTAGGCGTTAGCCAAGTACCCGCCTTTCTATTGACAAATTTACCTAGATCAAGCCCCTCGTGGTTTCCCACTAAAGGCAAAGATGGGTGGGACTATCTACTAATGAATTTGTAAATGGGTGGCCACTAACGACTAATGATATCTGAGAATGGGTGGTGACTATGAAGATTCTATATATAATATGAGGGGTGCCTATTGATTAATATGCAATCAAGGCCGACTGTCATGTGGTCAGGGTTTCACTCCTTAGCCCATGCAGGACCGCGATGATCCTGAGGGAGTCCTGAGCTACTCCACCAAATTTGCGTTGAGGACCTGCACGAGTTAGTATAGTTGCACACCAGAACATTCCATATTTATATAAAGAGCTTATTTTAAATCTTGCGTGCACCACAATATGTCAACACAAGATTTGGGGAGAAACAATGCTTTCTATTTACTCAGAATGCTCCACAAGCTGATCTACAAAATAGGCTGCACAAGCCCAAATGGTATTTACATAGAATTGGGTTGGACTCGGCTGATAGTGCCCAACTTGGATACAAAGGGACTTTTTGACTCCCCTGACTTACACTCGGAATCCACACGTTACACTAAAAAGCAGCACAAGGAATTAACAAGGAAACAAAGTTAGAGTCACGATTGTATAGTGGGGGAGAGTTCTGTCAGGCACCTATCCATATGCCCGTCCTCTCTATATAAATCTTATCTTCTAGATAGAGATCTAGAGAAAAGAGATTTGTTGGGTTGGGTTGGGTTGGTGTTATAGCCTAGGCACTCCTCTACATAGATAGATATGGGTGCTCCCGACGGTGTGAGCAAGATAGCGAACAATTCTATACGCGCGCTCCCGCCCACCTATTGCCCATTGCCCATTGCCCATTGCCCATATAGGTGGAGAGTGGGGTTGGACCCGACCCCGAATCTCTATAGGCATGGGCATAGCTTTAACTGCCGTATAGTCGGGGAATGAGGACGACGCTAGTCAGGTCAGCCGGAGAATGACGACCTACCCTACCTATCAATGGTATGCGCTCGACCTACCCATCAGCTCGATAACAACAAAATACGGAATATAAATTTGGAGTTCCTTTAACCTATTATTGTTGACATAAGTTGAGTACTAGGTATCAATTTAGAGGATTCAATGGACCTTAAGTAGAGCTGATATTATGCAGAAGAGAAAATATTAGTTGAGATATACTTCAAATATAAATGAAGTGGGTACTCTATCTCTTGCATATAACTTTTGACATAGAACATAAATATGTTCTGCTTTTAACTTTTATTTTATTTATCATAGACATTTGTTACATTCCAACATTGTTCTTTTCTATTCTCTTTTTACTCCCCTATTACCTATATTTCTCTATACCTGCTGGTACACACTAGCCTCTCTCTCAATTTTCTTTGGTGCAGGTATAGCTCTCCATTTAGATATTCTTCTTTTCTTCAGATATTCTTCTTTTCTTCCACGGACATATTGATATTAGTCATTCTATGGACATCCCTTTCACTTCTAGTTTACATTCTTATGCAGACTTTCGAAGGCAAGGGTTACACCCTGTCACTCTTTAGTTAGTTTTGGTAACTTGTAATTTATACTAATTTACCTTCTGAATATAATTTACAAGGTATATATTATACATATAGTGTATATATCTATTCATTGTATAAACTACAACATAGAAACACATACTACCCATTACATTACGAGAACATCTATAATGCCTCAATATGCTATGATATGAAGGGACACACTCATTCATCATCTAAGTACTTGGAATATGTTGTGAAAATCCATATGATGTGCACAATTCCTAGAGTGATTCTTCCCATTATTGTCACTTTGACATGTTTGTGGATTCTGTGGTACATGTGAACACTTATCTAACCATAATGATTTGTCCATTCTTCAACCAAGTGTGTGTAAGATGTTGTGAAGCTCTATACGATGCTGCACAACTCCCGTTGTATTACTCCTCTCTTCTGTTTATGTATAGCCATCGTTGTAGTTGCATCATTTTTGGGGCTTCTACGATATACAAGAATGCTTGTCTAACCTTAATGAAGAACCATGCCAACATTTTTCAGACAAAATCCTATTGTTTGTATTTTTTTTTAATGCCAATTCAATTCTTTTCACGATTTGACTCATGAGAATAACACAATTTTGGCACTGTGTAGCAATATTTTGTCCTATTCAAGTAGAATAGAAGAGCTTATTTTGCCATGCCTTCTTTCGTGAATGTGTAATGGTTGCTTCCGCAATATCTTTGTTTACTTTGCATCGCATGTTCATCATAATTAGCATCTCCATTAAGTGGGATTCATCAATCTTAGTATATTTTAGATTGTCCTTTGTGAATATTCTGGGCTCAACATGAATTGCAACAAGTCTTGAATAACAAAATCTACATCACATGACCAATTTACACTTCAGCTTTTTTCATTTAAATAATATATAAAAATGAATACTTAAATATTTAAAATACAAATAAATTAGAAATAAATCAAACAAACTAAAATAAGTTGAAAGAGTGTTTTATGTTTTCATAGAAGTAGCCTTTTTTGGGGGGGGTCTTTTTTAAAGTGAAGACATTGGAGACATCGTGATATCCCTTGGTTGTTTTGTGATCGTTGTGGGAAGGACATGGGATCTCCAACACCTTCAAAAAAATATTCTGGGGATACAAGGAGTGGGGAACACCCCTTCCCCTTCTCCTTGGGACGTCTTTTATACCACTCACATCCTCAAGGGCTTGTTCCAATCCCTATGGAACCCTGCATCTAGTTAGGCAAAGATACAGCGGTAGCTAGTTGAAGATAGATAGCCATATGCCTCATTTAAGAGTGTGCCATGTACAAAACCCACAAAATAATAAGGGTTTTGTTCCAATTCCATTATCTTTCCTATGTGTCATATTGAATATTGTTTATCATTTTTGAATCTTTGTTCAACATTGATTCTGCATATAACACGTTTAGATTCTAACGATTTTGAGAGTTGACCCTTAGATATCTCTTGGGATTTTGAATTAGTGGTATCATAGTGGTTCATCCTTTACAAAAAGAGGTCAAAATCTAATGTATTGAAAATACAATGTGTTATAGAAATTGCCAAATAAAAGGAGATACGATCTCAGATGCTGGGAAAAGAAAGAGAAACAATATTAGACTTCATAAGAACACGCAAAATATGATCCCGAAGAAACAATATGGATTTTTGATGTTGAGCCCCCCAAGATTAAAGTAAATTTTTACCTTCTCGTGTTTGAGGGTAAAATCAATGTTGATCCACCAGATAAGTGGATAGATAAGTTAGAATCATATTTTTTTATGAATGGTTTTTTTGATAAAGTAAATATCAAGAATGCACTGCCGCAGGTTTCTTCACTCATAAAGAAGTCATGGCAAGCCCATACTCCATGGGAGAAAAATCATATAAAAGAATTTGAATTGACTTTGGTCTTGTTCTTAGAAGCTTTTAAAATTAATACTAGCCAAAAGATGTCTATATGAAGATCATCATATTTAGTAGCAACAATAGCGCCAAGGGCTTGACCAATCCGTAAAAAACTACATCAATGCCTTTCATGACCTATATGCCAACATGGGCTCATTTGAGTTAGAGCAACACAGAGTCCTCAAGAATTGCAACACCCAATGATCATTCATTTAGTCGAAACTGAAGCTGGCCAAGACTAAAATGTTGGGAGAAGCCTATACTTATGTGGCAATAAGTGAGGAAGAATCATTGATTAAGCATAAGTGTGACACATCTTCCAAACCAAAGAAGTTTCCCTCATTCGACAAGAAGCCACAAACATAAAAATGGTGCAACAAATATAAGACAGGCAGCCACTTTGATGTGTAGCCCCATGCTTAGATGACATTTCTTAAACGGGTAGAAACAAAGGATCCTGATGTTTAGCCCTCTCAAGCAGTTGTGGAATGTGATCCAAATTCCATGCATGCCATCACAACATCTACACCAGTAGCTGAAGATGAAGCAGAATGCCTACCTATTCCATTTGCAGAAGTGGGTGCAAAGGCAAACTCCAGATTTTCTGATCACTGGTGGTAGCATGAAGAAACTCATCTTTTTAGCATCTGTCAAGCCACTGAACTGGGAGAGGGAGAAGGAGAGGGAGATTTGTCTTGTGGAAACATTTTTCCAAGTTCATAACTACCTTCAAATATTGCCTTTATTGTTCAGACTGATATCCTCCCCTCCCCCACTTCAGGGATTTTGTGCCACCTATAACTATGAAGCTGTCAGGAAACTGATGTTTACAGCAGTAGTGTAATTTATGGCAAGAAAGAAATCAGGATAAACTCCTTTTTTTAATTCCTCAAAGGAGCCTTATCCCATACATGCAATGGTGTTGCATAGAGTCCTGCACTTGGGACAGTCCCTGTACATCAGTAACATCATTTATGGCCAGAAAGAAATCAGGATATGCTCTCTTTTTGAATTCCTCAAAGGATCCATAGCCCATACATGCAATGGTATTGCATACTGTCCTGCACTTGGGACAGTCCCTAACTTTGCATGGGCTATACACTGTTCTCTTGATCTCCTGCCATAAAGGTCAAGACTTAAAATCCAGGAGGCGTTAAAAGAATTCTGCCTGCTTGTTGAATTTGTTCTCTGTTCTTGGGCTACTAGGAGTCCTCTGTGGGTGACAATGGCGAGGAACTCTTGTGCATTGTGTAATTAGTTGTTGGGTACCATGGTGTTTGAAGGTGTGATTCATCTAGTAGCTTCATGCGTGCATTTGAGCCAATTTCAAAATAAAAAATTATACTCAAATACAATTGTTTTAATTTTTTGATTCAGATATTTACATACTTGGATGAGCTCCTTCATATGAAAGAAGACCTTTCACAAGAAAAGGTATCATACCTTGCTAATGAAGATGGTAAGCGTTTGGAGTCTATATAGGCAATAGTATTTATCCCGGATTTCCTATTGGATAGGAATTCTAAATGTTGATTAACTGGGATTATGAATTTATTCAAGGATCCGTGTTAGTATCAATTTGGGTAAACCTTTAACAGAATCTATTTAAAGTAGGAGGTATAGAGTAGGAACAAGTACAACCAATAGACTATGAAAAAATTCCTTTATTGATGCAGGCTGTGCCATGACCATGAATCTTTACCAAGGGTCTGTCCGTTCTCAAGTCCCCACATTAGAAGCCACCCCAGAATGAAACCCACTCAAACAAAAGGTGCATGGAGACAGAAACAGCAAGCTGGGGAGCCAGCTCGGGCAATCCAGAGGCCTTATAGAAAAGCAAATCACAGTGGCATACAAAGCTAAATCACCCCATTAAATAGCTTGATCTTGTGCCATTGGAGGATAAATCCAAGGCCTACATAAGGGAGGAGAAGGCCACATATTACAGCACGTTTTTCTCCAGTTCTTGAATTTTTTTTTATTTGCTCGAGTACCAGTTTGGGATAGATGCAACTCATAAGTCAAGTGAGAAAAGTACCCCCATCCCTTTTCCACAGCAGCAATAGTTTCCAGGAACATCCAATCATTGGCAACTCAGTGGTGTAACAAAGCTAGAACTGAGTGATACACCCAATCGCAGTAATTGAAGGACAATTTCAAAATTGCTCAAATGAGAAAAAAACAAAGAGGGAAACACAAAGGTTGCTAGCTGTCCCCTTCCCAGTTCTTTTCTCAAAGGCTGGGACAAGAAACAAACATTCATGCCTGAAAATCAGGACAATAGCCCTTCACAACATATTCAAGCAGCATAGCCATAGAGCAGCAGCCCCTGGTATGCATGGACATGGATCTCACCTTGCAGCAGATCTCGGGACTGCCCCCTCCTCAAATGTTCTAACACAGATATTCATATTGTTGTGGAATCTGCAGGGACCAGGGACCTTTTGTTGTTGTGCTGTGAGTTCAGTTTTAGCTTGCATAGTGTCTTTTGGAGCTTTTTTTGGCCCCCTCATGTTATATATACCGGCATTTTCGAGTCCCATTGACCTATTTTTATCATTGGTGGACATTAATTTCATTCTTTTTAAGTAATTTAGACTTTTCACTAAACCTAGAAAAAAATATTATCAGTTATGCTTTTTATTTTATGCCTTATTTATTTACAAACCTGTACAAATATAACACTGCCAAAGTCAAGCAAATGAGTTAACTTTTCCTTTGGTTTGCTTCAAGCCTCTTCTGGTGTGATCCTGTGAACATGTGTTGGCATGTTATTCATCATATATACTTCCATCCTAGCAGTTTCAGCCAAATAAGAATACTTCAGCTCTTTCCTTGCACCGTACATGTGGCCACTTCAGTAATCTATT
Source organism: Taxus chinensis (assembly GCA_019776745.2). Lineage (NCBI taxonomy): Eukaryota > Viridiplantae > Streptophyta > Pinopsida > Cupressales > Taxaceae > Taxus > Taxus chinensis. The sequence continues at coordinate 928,650,479 of CM034148.1, read as the reverse complement.
ATGTATAAATTTTCTGCAACTTCGTTTTGCTGGTAATATAAGATGTGTATTTAGCTGTTGATTTTTTCATTTCTGCAATCACGATAATAACTGATTAGTTATTTAAAAGTCTTAGAAACTTCAAAAACATCTTTTGTTCTTGTAAAAAAATACACCAATATCTTCATAATGAGGTCATAAATGAATTTGATTATTATTGTTGTGGAATTTTTAATTGTATGTGTTTACAAACTTTTTCTGGCTGTTTTACATTCTCTGAATTTTGAATTTTATGGATAAGAATCGGCAAATGCTGTGACTTTTGTGTTGTTTACCTGCCAAGCATGCTTGAAAAACAGCCATAACACCTTAGATTCTAGTCAGACTATGCTTTGTTATCATATGGAGGCATTGTAAATCTACGTGGCCATACCTTCCATGTCACAATTTGTCAACCTTCCATGTCACAATTTGTCATTGGTAACATCCTTCGTGTCAAATTTTGTAGAGAAACCACTTTGAAGTGAATTAATGATGCAATAGAAAGAAAAAAGGAAATTATCAATGTCCACAATAACCAAAGTAGGTCTGTGGGATTCAAAAGTAATTCAGATATAATAGAGACTACACTATATAGTCTCTAAACTCACTCTCCAACAAACAGTGCTTAAATATGCCTGGTCCAAAAAATTGCGCCGAACTATGCTTGAATCTGCATTAATATCAATATGAAGAAACCCCTGCTAGACTAAGGTTTAGGAATTGCCATCAATATAGATAGCCAGCCAAGGTTTGTCCATTCTTACATCAAAAGAGATAGAAGACAAAAGACAACATCGAGAAGAACAAAGAAGGAAAGAAGTAGGAAAACATAGAGACAAAGTCAAGGAAAGGGTAGAGGAGGAGCTATTTTAGCAGCACATGAGGAAAGTCTAACCTACAAAGGCCTAAAACAGAAAAAAACACAAATATCCAACAACACAAAAGGTACATTTTGAAGTATTAAATCCTTTCAGTTTTTTAACCATTTAGATAGTGCTAGCCAATTGGAGTACGAAGCAGAATGAAACCCATCTCCCTATTACTGTATCTCAAGGCAAGAAAGCATGCCAATACTTGAAGAAACTGAAGAAACACAGGTAGTAGAGAACACCAATTAATTTCTCATATAAACAATTGAAAAACAGAGTGATAACTGAAATCCGTCCAAAAATGCCAACCAAGCCTCCAAAAAGGGCAGCACTTTCTGCTGTAACATGTGTGAACATGTGTATACATGCATGAATATATGTACACGTGCACACACACTTTCATGGATGCACACACATACACAATTTTAATATTGGACATTGAGAAAGTTATATTTTTCCCTGTGTACGGCAGTGCAGGTAAATACAAAGTTGTGCGACAGATTTTCAGTTAGTCATTATCCGTTGCTGCTTTGGGGCCCACCATCCAAATTTGCTTTTGCTAGCTGGGAACCTAAAGCAAAAAGTGGGATAGAGCCGATTGAAAATGCTCGCACAGCGGAGCTTTTACTGAAATGGATCAATAACAAGATTGGCAAGTATGTTCCTTTCTAGTTTTCAATCAGAATACTTGCTTTACAGTACTTTGTACAGATTTGACTAATTTGAGTTCCCAAAGATTTTATTGTGTACGCATTTATGGATTTTCTTGGGAAGTGAATGTCTTGCATTTTTATCCTTAGTCTTATGGCAGCTCGCTGAAGCCTTACAATTATTTTTACTTATCAGTCGCATGTAGTTTATGTTGGGCACTGCTTTTTAACTTACAGGGCAAACCAACGTGGTTAGGCAGTGTTAATGGGTTACTGATTTGAGAAGCTTTCCCTACAAACTGCATGAAATTTCCTCTACAAACTAGTTGTGACATAGGTCAAAGACTATATGAATCTCTTGAATGTTATTAAAACTTTATTCAATATCTAGGTCATAAATATATGTTTCAAGCATTGGCGTTGGATGTCTCTCAAATATTCCTTGCTGTTCATTCCCACTGTTGCAGTTTTTCTCTAGAGATTTATACCGCTGCTTATAAGTGGTCTTAAAATGAGTACGGCATAAAAGATTTTACTTAAATTTGCATTCCTTTTTGATGCCTCCTGATTGAGTATAGGGCATTAAGTTTGATTTTTTTGGGGCAGATACTGAAAATGGTTATTGTGGCTGAGCCAAAATGCTATGTCACGTGTCAATTTCTTTTCAAAAAATATCAGAAACTGCCAAATTCAAAGGAACTCAGATTAAATTGCCGGATTCAGCAAAGATAGTATCTCCTAATCCAATGATGACCGACTTACATTCATAGCTTGAATCAAATTGCTTTGAGCGTCAAATTTATTCTATTATCTGAATTTGCTTAAAACAAAAAATGCTTTACACCACAAATACATATATACAAACTTACTGCCAAATTCAAAGGAACTCAGACTAAATTGCCCGATTCAGCAAATATAGTCTCTCCTAATCCAATGATGACCGACTTACATTCATAGCATGAATCAAATTGCTTTGAGCTTCAAATTTATTCTATTAGCTGAATTTGCTTAAAACAAAAAATGCTTTACACCACAAACACATATATACAAACATACGCATGTACAACATTAACAAGTACCAGGGAATAAATGTACTGTATTTCACCCCGATGCCTTGATAGCAACACTCCTTTTACCAGAAGGACAGGAGAAAGATGCAACTTGGAAAGTGTGCATACCATCATGTGATAATTGTGGACCCGTTTTTGTTTTCTTTTGAATTTTAGAGCAACTCCAGCAGGGTTGGATCTTCAAATACAGTACTGCTGTAGGTTGTTATTTCCTGGCTACATGTGTTTCTGTGCATTCTTTGTATGCGTGTTGGGAATATTTCTTTCTTAAATTCATTTTCTGCTTGGTATTGAATATGATGTAGCTTCCTAAAACACCAATTATCAAATATCTTAATATAAATCAGGGCGAGTCATAAATATTATATAAAGCATTATGTTCTTTTGATTCATCTCAGAGGTCCATAACAGAAATCTAGTTTGATGCCTTGTAGGCCCTTTTTGAGAATTATTATTTGGCAGTAAATGAATTGACACCATTTTTTGAATGTGCTCCGAGGTTTTCTATCTGGAATTATGAAGTATAATAAAAACCACCGATTCTAGTTGCACAATTTGATGACAAATTAATCTAAAATAAAAATTACGAAAATTGAGATTGTACTCAAATGAGGTGGTTTACACAGAAGGGATTGATCTAGGCCCAGATAATGTGCTTCTCTTGTTACTGTAGATCCATCAAGGGAATTTTAGGTTGTGGAGACTTGTCTGAAATTGAGAGGTTAACATGTCTTGCTCATAGTTACCTAAGTCTCGGGGACGATATTTTCGGGACGGCAAAAAAATTCCCAAATTTTGGGGACAGCAGGGGGATGGCTATTAAAAGAATATATAAAAATTAATATTTGAATATTTTGATTGTATTCAATGAAATTTAGGGATTTAAACTTATGTTTAATGTATTTTAAGTACTTTCAAGATCATAATTAATGTTCTTGTTAAAAATAACAACATTTTCAAAGTAAAAACATTTGAAAACTTTTGAAAGATTTAAAAAAAATAGGGTATGTCCCCTCTAAGTCCTGAAGTCCTTGAAACCTTCGTGACATCTGGGACGTCACCGAAATCTAGGGGACGCCTCCCTGCGTAACACTGGTCTTGCTGCAATTATTCTCTTAGCCTCTCAATAGGTTGGCACCAAATCCAGAGGGTAAATAATATAATTGTGACCATCGGTGGTGGCATTTAAAAGTTCTTATGTGACAAAGTACACTGACCTTTATCGAAAAAATTTGAATTTCGCCGAATTTTATCCTTGTCAAACATGAACCCGTTGTCACATAAAAATCATCATGAAAAATTGTTCTAAACTTTCCAAAATTTGTATTATTAAGTGTATAAGGTCTACTGGATAATTTTTGATGTTTTGGACTTAGCCAAATTCTATGTTTTCTCGGCTTTTCTTGGCTAGTTGTGCATGTTGCACCTAGAGGGAACTTGGGGAACCATTCCTTATGTTCCATTGTTTCGTAAGGTCCGCGACGGGGCAATGAAGCCGACATAAGAATTGTTAAGAGTTGCCTTTCATGCCACTTGTGCCTGCAAGGACCCCTTGAAACTATTCCCTTTGTTCATTTTTTCCACGAGTTCCGCGAAAGGGTGAGGATAGTGACCAAAGGTGCCTATATCATGTAATCAAAGAATCCTCATAATTGTTCCCTCTATTCCACATTTCCGTGAGTTCTGCAATAACGTGAATGGTGTGATAGACAAGGTTTGCAATATTCAAGCCTCATCGCGTGTCATCCTTATCATGCGAACAAGGAACCCTTGGAATTGTTCCCTCAATTTCATTGTTCCACGACTTGTGTGACCACACAACACGCTAAAGAAAACATTGCATGATTTTAAAAAGTTCTAGAGGCAGTGGACATGTGCGACAAGCTCTTTTAAAAAAACTTGATATAACAATTGCTCCATATTTTCATTTCATATTTGAAAATAATTTCTAGCAAGATTTTTTCTTCATTGTGCCACTCACAACTTTTCCCTAGTTGTTGCCCTTCCTGCCATTATCGTGCAAGTGCTTTATTCATGAAGATTTACCTGTGAATTTTGATTTCTTTGTGATTTGCTCTTGCTTGCCTAACATTTCAAGGGTTTTCCAAGGAATTTCATGGGAATCTCTTCTACCCGTTGTTGCTTCCAACTTGACCACATTGGTTTTCCATTCCTGATTACTTGTGCTTTTTCTTCCATCCCTGAGATTTCTAACTCAAATTGCTCATATTCAAGTTGTAATGTCCCCAATTTCGAGCAGATGGCCTAGGAGGTTTTTCATTCGTCTTAGCCTTGGTCATACCCGAGGGGCTAACAACGCTGGAGGTTATTGGGTATGGATGTTTGATTACCACCTTGCTTTATGTTATATTTTGTCGTTGACATTAAGTTGGGCGACTTGGTGGTAATAATTGTTATATTTTGTCGTTGGATGACTATATGGCACTTTATTATTCTATTTCTTCGTTGGGTGACTACATGGCACTTTATTATTCTATTTCTTCGTTGGAGGTCACCTAAGTCACTTTTGGTGCATGGAGGAAAAAGTAACTTAAATCATATTATATTTATGTGGTTTTCCCAAGGGGGGTCAATTGGGGTCTTTTTTGGGCCTCTTGTTGCATGGTGAAGTTATAAAAGGAGTGTTTGAGGAGAGTTAATCATTCATTCATACACTCACCTATTTTGATATTGGGGCAATTGCTGTTTGCACTTTCTTGTGGAGAAAGATCCCGCAAGAACCCTAGCTTCGGTGGTGAAAGATCCACACCTAGCTAGCAGAGCACTCTTCGGTGGTGAAAGATCCTCCCTAGTTTGTTATTTTGGAGTTTTATTCAGATTTTTGGATCAGATATGAAGAGTAATCAAAAATTCAGTTTCAGAGTAAGAGGACAACCCTTCTTCGTCAAGGGTTTCAATTCAAGTATTTTGCAAGATATCTATAAATTTCAGTTCGCTGCCCTAGTTGGTTCATTTCCAGAAATTTCAGAATATCATTTACAACAAATTTTTATTAAATTTTGGCAAATTTCAAGATTATCCCACAAGGGATATTTCAATGGTATCAGAGCTGACTTTCCTCCAACCTGTTGGGTAGCGAAAAGAAGGTTAAAATATGGCATATCAGAAAGATCTCAATGTGGGTTTTATGAATAAAATGTTCATCAACATGGTGAAACAACAAAAGACAACCAACTTCTACTTGAGCCAACTTACACAGAACATGAATCAGATCAGATATGGGAATAGTGGGGAAAAAGGTGAGAATAGTAATAAGGGCAGCCAGTAGAGGTGATTGATGAAGATTCTTGTTGGAAGAAGTACCAATCTTTGAGTAAAGGTTTCAAAGATAATATGCCATTTCCAAATTATTGCATGATGAAGATTGGTACCAAGCCCAAGCAAGATCATCATATGCCGGTACCCGAATTACAAAAGAACTCATTTGAACGACCAATAACAGCCCCACATGAGGTAATTTTAGATGGAGTTGATGGAGATAGTGCTGATCCAAAGATGATTGAAGACCAAGCGAAAGAAGAAGAAACTTCTAGAGAAAAAGGTGTGACTTTTGATGAGCAAAATATTTGTGGCAAAGAAAAACAAACATGGCTGGTTGATTGCAAAATTGAAAAAGATATTTCAGTCCAAAAGGTACCTATCAATCCTCCAAAGAATAAGTCATTATCATATGAGATGGATTTACCAAGCAACAATGAACATAAATTTGTGAAAGGTGTTGATTCTTGTTCCACTTTTTCTCCATCTAAAATCATGAATCACAATAGGGATGGTGCTGTTTTGGAGGTTTCTAAATCAACAATAGAAGGTGAACCTTTTGATGATATTCTTGTTAAGGAGGTTAGTAGTAGCATGGATTTATTACATCATCTTCATCCTATATCATTACAGCAGTTTTATCATGATGGTATTCACCCTGTTGTGGATAAGAATGCTAAGGATTCAGTACATCAAAGTCAAGTCATCATGAAGACAAAGAGTGATGATCTTCTTTATGAAGAGATATAAGAGAAGCAAAGATGGAAGACTTGTTAATATGTTGCAATTGTCCAAAACTATCAATTATGATTTTGAAAACTTTGTGATTGAGTTCATAAGAAAAAGAAGGGATTCAAATGTGTCTTTTGGGATTACAAGTGTTGGCAAGCACGGTTTCTTCATTGGAGACTCCGGTGCAAGAAGGGAGAGTACCTTTCAAGGTACTAGTGCTGATTTTCTGATTGCTAAAAAGAGTAAGAGAATATTTTTTAATCATGTTCAACTTGCTGGACTGTGTATAACAACAGTCATAAAGAGAGGAGAAAAAACTTTGTTAATAGAAATCATGACTGATTTTTATATCAGCTACAGTGTGGAACCCTTGGAAGGGTTAGTGGGGGCATTTAGTCCTCAAAGTGCTCAAAGAATGAAGGTGCAATCTGCTGTTAAAAAAGAGGAGTTGAATTCAAGGGGCATTCATGACTTTAACATCCTATCTTGTTTCCATGTTTCTATCATTTGGGACAGCGTGTACATGCTTGGATGATTGAGGAAGACTATTTCATAATCATGTCTCAAGGTATAAACACATCCTCCATTCACATTGCTCTTGATTCAACTAATAAGCATATGTTGGCAAAGAAAATAATGCAGCAGCCCATGATATTGAAAGGACATGAGGTATGTGGTAGATTTATTGTGGTTGAATTTGCTAGAGGTAAGGCTGTTTTTGGGATGCAATGGATGCATGATGTTAAGGAAGAAGATGATGCATGTGTTGAAAAATTGAAGGAGAATGAAGACGCTGATCCTATATCAGAAATTTTGAGTTGCAAAGGTATGATGAACAACCCCAATTATGCTATTTCAGATGTGTTGTCTTCTCATGATGGGAATCAATGGGTACAACGAAAGGTATGAAGTTCCTTATGATAAAGTTTATGGATCCACGAGTTCTAATGTTGATTTCCCTTTCTATTGCATTTACGATGAAATGAAAATATGGGGAGAGAGAATAAAATGTGATAAGGGAGCAACCATATATATTTTCAACATAGAAGAAATCTGTGACCTATGTGCATGGAAAGAAATGTCTTGCACAAAGAAGGTAACTTATTTCTTTATTTTTTTTAAAAGGTTTGAGGTACTTGAATGTTTTTGTACAATTGGGTTACTTGAAGTGGGGACCATTCATTGGATACATTGGCTGCCATCTTTTGGGAAAATTGTTTTCATTCACCATGTTGACAAAGCTAAAATTCAGTGGTAGAAAAAAAAAATATGAATTCAAGGTAAGAGGGAATGGGTGAAATTTGAAGCGGACTTTGAGGTATGACATTGTGGGATGCCCCTTTCACATAGCAACTGATTGGAAAAAAGTTATTACAGCTGTAGATATCAAAAATCAGTTTGCTAATTATGATGTTAAAGGATTGAATTGGGTTGCACATGCAAGGAAAATAGTCACTAGCCATCTTGGGAGTAGAGAAAACGATTGCAGCAGCATAAGGAGCAGGAAAAACAAATCTTGGGGAAGAATTTGTGACATGATCATTGGATGGGATACAAGGATCAATTTGTTTCCTTTCCCCGTAAGAGTTGGGAGTATCGTTAGGAGCAAGCTTGCTCAGTCCCCTTTGTCGGGTGAGACAAGTGAGATATTTGATGACTCTTATTCCAACGAATTGTTTGCTGCAGACATAGAGCACACCATGATGACTTATGTGGAGAGTGAGTCGGATGATGTTGAGTTGGGGATCGAGTTAGGTATGATGGAGACTTTGATTCCAGACGAGAGGGTGAGTGGAGTCACGGATGTGGGTGTGACTAGTAGTGTTGCGCATGAGACAGTTACAGAGATTGGGGTTATAGGTTCAGATCACCCGAGTCTATCATTATGTTGGTTATTAGAGGTTTCAGTAGACTGGAGATCTCACTTGCTTGTTGAGTACTCCAAGAACCAACACACTTGTGAGATTCTGGATGGTCATATACAAGATGACAGTTACAAATTAGAGGATGATATGATCTTCTATCAGGGCAGATTATACCTTGTGTCAGTTTCATGGTTGAGGATGGGGATACTGCGACATGTGCATTGTTCTTCCATGACTAGACACTTGTGTTTTGATGAGACCTACAGGTTCATATGGGAGAGGTTCAAATGGCATGGCGTGAGGGAAGATATCCTTCACCTATGTGCTAGTTAGTAGAGGGACGAAGTTGATTCAGTTACTTGGTTATTCAATAGGTTCACATTTAACACAAAAGGTGGACTATGTAGAGTTGATATTGCCAGTTGACCATTTATTGGAGGCTTGGGACTTTTCCCCCACAGGACACATTGAGACACATTATGAGGAACCTTACTCTCACACGAGTGTGGGTCATGTGAGAGAGTTGGCACGCTTAGTGCTTATACATGATGTTTTACAGGTTGATACATGGGATGTTATAGGATTCAGAGTGGACTTTCGTACCCGCGGGTTGACTGGAGAAGAAGTGATTGTGAGTGATCACATGATGACAACTTCGCATTGGTAGGGATTGGACAGATTGGCAGTCTCGGTGTGGGTACCAATGGAGAGTCGGTTTGGGCATCATTCTACTTCAGGGGCAACATTGTTCTCTATATGACATGGAGGTCATGATGACTACATGGGGTGTCTTGGTTACTTTGGATCACACCAATCATTAGCTGACTGCAGGGTGAGGAGGAGAAACTTTGTGGTATTCAGTTTCTACAACACGACAGGATAATGCTTGGGGTCAAACATTTCTCGGGAGGGGAGGACTGCAATGTCCCCTTCTGAGCAGATGGCCTAGAAGGCTTTTCATTCGTCTTAGCCTTGGTCATACCCAAGGGGCTAATGACGCTAGAGGCTATTGGGTATGGATGTCTGATTACCACCTTGTTTTATGTTATATTTTGTCGTTGACATTAAGTTGGGCGATTTGGTGGTAATAATTGTTATATTTTGTCGTTGGGTGACTAAATGGCACTTTATTATTCTCTATCTTTGTTGGGGGTCACCTAAGTTAGTTTTGGCGTATGGGGGGAAAAAAGTAACTTAAATCATATTATATTTATGTGGTTTTCCTAAGAGGGGTCGATTGAGGTCTTTTTTGGGCCTCTTGTTGCATGGTGAAGTTATAATTGGAGTGCTTGAGGAGAGTTATTCATTCATTCATACACTCACCTATTTTGATATTGGAGCAACTGTTGTTTCCACTTTCTTTGCTTATGGAGTAAAATCCCAGAGGAACCCTAGCTTCAGTGGTGAAAGATCCACACCTAGCTAGCAGAGCACTCTTCGGTGGTGAAAGATCCTCCCTAGTTTGTTATTTTGGAGCTTTATTCAAATTTTTGGATCAGATTTGGAGAGTAAACAGAAATTCAGTTTTCAAAGTAAGAGGACAATCCATTCTTCATCAAGGAGTTTCAGTTCAGATTTGGAACAGCTATTTTCTAAGGATTTATCTACTCAGTTCCAGGATTTGCAGTCAGTGTCTTTTAGGGTTTCCAGGCGTCCATTTTCAGATCTTGAGGTTGGGATCATTTCTATATCATTTAGTAGATGCTACTTCCAGAAAATTAGTTTTTTATCAGTTGTATTCACATAGTTATGAATTTTTTTAAGTTTTCGGCAGTTTAGGGCTTTCTGAAAATTACTGGCAGTTATATATTACTCAAAAAAATCAAAAAATATTTTTCTGGTCTTTGTTTTCACCTGTAGCAACCTCTCTATAAAATTTCATGTGATTTGGGTAAGTATTTTGCAAGATATCTAGAAATTTCAGTTTACTGCCCTAGTTGGTTCATTTCCAGAAATTTCAGAATATTATTTGCTGCAAATTTTTATTAAATTTTGTCAAATTTCAAGATCATCCCGCAAGGGATATTTCATTATATTCATAAACAAAGAATTTCCAGCTTTGTCAAAAAATAATAAACCATATGGAATTTACCAACTTATAGAAGACTGACATTCCGTATAACATGTAATTATAGTGTCATACAAACAATGTGGTTACTTGGCACTCTTCAGGTTCAACAACGCGTGATGGGAAGGGAACACCTCTGGCAGAACGTATCATCATTCAACGGTTCTGCTTCATGATGCTAAATATATGAGTCATACTCATAGGTGCAACCCAAAAATAAAATATGTGGCTTATGAAAAGGTACTTTACACCCTTCTGATTCTAGTAAGAATTTCACATACATCTCATATGGCTAACTTCTGATGCTAAACTGTGAGTTGCCCATCATATAAATGTCGCTTCATGCAGTCTAAGCTTTCAAAGGATAATTTAAGTAATGTGTCATACAAAGAGGCACATGCACTGAGTGAGACCAAAGAACTCAAATTACAGTAGGTTTAACTATGATGTCAAAGAATAGTCACTTGGCTGAAATATCAAAGGGCATAACAGAGTCCAATGTGCAGCACATCTGTTTGGAAAACCATATATCAGAGTGAGGATCCTATCTCATAATGAACTAAATTGAATCATTGATCACAACTGCTTGCAAGAAACATAAAACTGCCAAGAGCCAAGGAATTCCATCAACTGGATGTGCTTCCATCTTCCAACCACCTGTAACTCTGTAGTAGATAAGTAAGCCATTGATCGGGGGAGAATCTCATCTTTCTCAAAAATCTACGGGAAATTAACTCGCTCAGCTGAATCTTGTGGCTAAGTCAATCAAATACCACATGCAGAGCCTTGGGGAATCATATCCCATTTGCTACTTTCAAAATATGATTGGTCTCTCTGGAGTAGGCAGGTACATATGTCATGCAAGGCCCATTTGCATAGTATAGTTGACTCAGACTCGCATATGCTGATGTAGGTAGCACTGGAGGCCGAATTCAGGAGGCTGAATGCTTCTTTCACCATGCTTAATTGTGAGATTACTGGAAGGGGATACACCATTTAGAATGCCTCTAATAAGGTCAGGCATGTGCACTTTAGTTTGACCGACCAATAAAAATCCCTATTGTTTATGCAACAGTGAGCATGCTGGTTTAAAATTTAAACCAACATGCTCAGGAGGTTTTGCATGGCATACAATACAGAGTTTTAAAGTTAACACTACAGTGACAAGCATACTGATGCCTCTTCTAGGCACTCATGTAGAACAACAAAGATTCGAATATATGGTGTACATGTGGGTGGGTGCCTCCAGACTAGAACCCGCTTGTAGACACTGATTACTGAGTCTACAAAACTTTAGTTCGTTCACTCCACTACTAGCTCTAGCTGTTAGAAGGCTTCACTTACTAGCTCTAGATGAAGGAACCACTCTCCGTTCATAGCTATTGGACACTACCTTTATTCTTAGGAGTGATGTAGACTTAGGACAAACATTATTAGATTTACAGAAGATAAGGCCTTAGACCTAAAGGCCTTCGGGATTTTCATAATGTACCTACTATTTCCATAACACTTTTTCTCTGATTGTGACTATAGCAACACCAAGGTCACAACTATACTTAAGCTATATGAGGATGTCACTTGAAAGCTACTGAATTGGATCAAGTGCCTGATGGCAAGCACCTTCGTTGGCAGTGTACATCGGATTGAGGACTCCCTCTGAAGCATCTCACTCAACTACCCTTATCCTGACACATCTAAGGATTGGCTCTCAGAAAGAAACTTGATAATCTTGCTGATTTAACATGTGTTAATCACTCTGATGCAACTCAAGAACTGGTCTTAACAGATAAATTAGTCTGAAAATCACCTCCTTACAGGCAGAAAGGATTTTTATTCAACGCCTCTCAGAAACAGTTCTCGAAGCAGGTTCTTCTTCAGTATGTCAACCCGAGCACCAAATGCTCCTAGAACACTGCCACTCTAGAGATGGCATACTAGCATGAGGAGGTGGGCGCTATGGTACTAATAGCCATGATAGATGTTCCTACTAGGGCGAACATCGTTGATTACTGTTCCTAGCATGAATGGTGCTAGACTATAAAGATGCTCCCAAGTCCTAGCATGAATGGTGCTCCTCTGAACATTCTCTACCATGAATGTCAGATATCACAAGCAAAGCATCACCATACATAACTTGAAGAGATCATTTTGTTGCCCAATCTACCACTCACACTTAGGGATCACTATTACTCGAGTCATCTTCACTAACGGTCATTATGTCATGGCCTATTGTAAGGGACTCTTCCCTCTGATCTGGGTTCAACCTCTATCACTCGACCTATATGTCTCAAGGAAAACTCCTTGGTCGAGGGAAAGTCAATCCTGAAGGCCCTTGACTATCATGTAGTGGCAAGTTTGCTTCAAATGATATCTCTATGCTCCCCAAAAAGCCAAAATCAGTTCAAGCTTGACACAACCTAAATGATTATGATTAATTGATATTATTTAATAGATATCATCCATGTTTCTCCGTCTAACAGTATTGAAGGATAAATAAGTTTCGGCCGACGAATCAATCAATAGTTTGATCAGGTGAGAGCGTCATATTATTTAAATCCACATATGTTCATTTTTTTAAGCAAAACGTGCGTCCAAGATGTGTGCACTTGTATATTAGTTAATCTTTGATAATTGTAGATATTTTGTTTTGTGTTTATCTTTAGCACAGCTCTCAGGAGGTGGATGTGATTTGACAAGAACCCCTTGTTTTTTGAAGTCAATTTCCCACTTTTGCAAAGCTTGAGCTTTGGTTCTCTTTAAGTCATTCTAATTTCGCAAGACTAGATTTGTCAGGAGGATGTATCTCAGCATAGTTACCGAATCCAGCCACATCTGCACAAAATTCGGCCGGATCCGGACTTTTCAGGCTGGCTTGGATAAATTCGGTCCGGGTCAGCCTGTATTTTTTTCCCAAAATTTTTTAAAATTTTGCAATAAAAAATACACCCAACACCCTTTTATCTTTAATATTATTTAACATATATAAATATTAAATATTAACATTTTATATTACATTATTAATATTTTTCTTGTATTTGTCAATTTTTGCATATTTATAAATTATGTTCATATATAATATGTATATATTCCAGCATCAAATTTTTCCGAACTTTTTCAAGAGTTCCGGATTTTTGGGATTTTACCCCCTCCCAAATGGATCTGGATTTTCGGACTTGGTAACTATGCACTTCAAGCTAATCACTTGAAAGTCCCGTTGTACATTAATATATTATAATGTCGCATTGGACTTCTAAAGTTATTGCCACACCTGTATTTTTGGTTGTCAAATATCAGACTTTGGATGGTTTCAACCTATAATGTGGCAGAGATTGCGTATCTATTGGGTTTCAATCTTTCTTATGTAATCATACAAACTTGTCTAGCGATCAGTTTTATAGAGAGAGAATTAATGGTCTAGGGCCTATCGTTAAATCTGTATTGGCCGAATTGCGGATTGAACACATTTCAAGTATCCACTTTTTTCTGTTTACATTGAGGGATATTTAGATTAATGTCCGTTTTGAATTTGAATTAGGCAACCTGAAGCACGTTTTTTGGTTGTCAATAAACCTTTCTGATGGTTATTTCAAAAAACTATACTGTGGCAAGATTGCTAGATGCTGTTGGATTATCCCCATGTATGTTTTGGAATTATAATTTGCCAATCTATGTAGTGAAGAATTTATTGATTAGATTTTTATGTTTCATGCCAATGTTGTATGTATGAATTGATATTCCTTAATTACATTATAAACATGTTGTCTTCTGTCACAGGTCATGTAGTTAAAGATGATGAGATATTTCATAGTGTAACTTGGACGTTATTGTTCCTTTAGGTTCTGATTATGTATGAAGTATGATTCAACTTCTTTATCCTTAAGATCTGACATACTGAAGTTCAATTGTATATACAAAGATATTGGTTTACTTTGTCTGGAACCTGTGCAACTGACAGCCGGTAGAAGTTGATAGTTCCATTCGAGCCAAAATGTATCAGATGCATTTGTGCTAGTTTCATTGAAACAGACTAGGTAATGGAGTAATTTGTTTTAATATGCGCACCAGTACTAGTAGACAGAGTAATGCTCGATCTGCTCTGTGATATTTAGGAAGTCACTTTTAGCTATCCTTTTGTTTAGATGATCTTTGCTGGACATTAAGGTTTATCATGTATTGATACATCTGTCATTTCTAATCTTCATTAACCTAAACTACTCAATTACTTGTGCCACATTCAAGGATCTATCATAATAAAGAGCTGTGCCTGTTTGCTGCAGGCAACTCAGTTCTGAAGTTCTCAAGGCAGTGCTGCTTCTTATGATGTTGTTGGACATATTCAAGGCATTTGAATGGATCCATCTAAATATTCTTCATATGCATGCAGCCCCTTTTTCATGATGGTGCAAAAGAGTGTTGTTAGCTGCTGCAAACAACGAAGCCACGATTTTAGCTTGTTTCTAGCTATACCGAAGAGGCAGTATGCAGATTTTTTTCAACTTACATGTCCATATATAGCTACTTTTTACACCCTGAGAGGTGTTCCTACAGTGGCATAGCAAGGAGAGTAATGGTGTGGGGTGTTTCATGAAAAGGACTTTTTCATTTTCCTGACTAATGTTTGATGGTTAAAATAATGTATAAAATTCCTAATGCCGTACTGGGTAGTTTATTGAATAAAATAAAATATATAATTCCAACCATAATTCGATACATGCAAATTTGTAATTTATGTTTAAAAGTGTGGAAGATTTAAAAAAATAGTGCAGATTAGTATTTCTGCCCAAACTGAAGAAGTGTGAAGTCATTACTGCGAAAGAAATTCACCAAATCGGTAAGTCACTATATTAATTCTTATTGATGTATATTATGTTATATTAGCACCATAGGATAAGAATTAATATAGTGACTTACCAATTGTGAATTTCTTTTGACAGTAATATTGGACTGTCACACTTCTTGGACTATAGCTCCTATTTAATCCGCACTAATGATCTTCCACACTTTTAAAATAAATCTACATTTGTGTGTATAAATATATAATTATATATCTTTAATTTTATGTATCTAATGTATCGCTATATATTAGTATCTTAAAGCCCTAACATTGGAAACCGATTATGTGCAATTCACATATATGTAATACTGAAATATGCTAGGAATATTGCATGACAAGTATGTTTTTTTACTTTTTACTTAATCAGAATGTCTGACAGTGTGTTATAAAACATAGTGAAAATATATTTTAAATATTTGTAATTAAACATCAGTCTGAATTTTATAAATGGAGCAACCAGACATTTAAAAATGAACATACAAAATCCATATTTACCAGGTTCTTAACAAATATGTATGAAATCACGGTTCGAACCGTATTCAAATAAAGCTAATTAAATAAATGCATTATCGGTTAAAGACAACTCAATATTTAAAAATAGAATGTAATTTATATTTTCCTTTTTTGGCAATTTGAAATATTAAAATAAAACATATAAATTAATATTTTTCCATTAAGAAAAATATAAATATAATGCAAACATTCAAAAATTGTTCGAAAGGGTCCGGGAAGATATAAAATTTCTCTTAAGAAATTATAAATATGTTCATAATTTTCATTCTAAAAATCCGTTATCAGAAAGTAGTTATAAAAAATAAAAATATAATACAAAAATAAAGTTCTACGCAATTGTATTTTCTATATATTTGTTATGCTTCATAAAATCCATATTTGCACCTTTTTGGACCAATCAACTTATTGCACATCATAAATAAAAAAAAAACTATGATGATGATGATTATCTTAAATATATGCTTCTTTGTAGGACACTGTCTAGATATCAATCTCGAGGTAAGCCTATACAATAACTATATATTGGATAATTCTCATATAAGTATAGATAGGCCAAACCTTGAGATTGATATCTTCTCGGTGTCTTGTAGATAGATGTATTTCAAGATACTCTAAATTGTCTACTGTAGTATATTTATTGCCCTTCCGAATTTCTTCGGATTTCCAAGTTCATTCCTTGGGTTAGCTATGTTCTTTTCAACATCAGGCCCCAGATATGAATAGGCAGTATAAGTGGTGCTGTTGGCCACGAGAATTCAAGTCTTTAGATTGACTAAAACGGGATGCCTTCAAAATGCATTGTGCGGCTTTGCAAGGATTATTTATGGATGCAGGTTCATAGACTTGTGGGTGTCCATTCATATGCAGAAAAGTGGCAGGGCCAACCTCCTCTATAGCATCCTTCCAAAAGTTCTGAAACTGAAACATCAGTCTGTACCTGATACTCTTATTAAAGTCATGCAAGTATTACTAAAGCCATACATGTCTTATTAAAGTCTCTAAGTAGTAGAAGACATGCAATTGTACTAAAGCCATGAATTTCTTATTAAAATCTAAGTAATAGAAGCCATGAAAGTCTAACTAAAGCCATGAATCTCTTATTAGAGTTTGTAAGTGATAGATGCCATGCAAGTCTAACTGAAGCCATGCACACTATCAAAAGTTGCTAAAACTAATTAAAGCCATGCTAGTCTTTGCATTAAGCATGCATTCAAGATGCTTGTACTGCTTTCCCCTGAAAGCAACTGTAGAGCTGGATGTTATAAAGATATCTGGACCTTCCCACGTAGCTCATCTTTAATAATTTGCTAGGTTATCTTGTGGGCTGAAATGATTTTATTTGCACCAGGCTTCAAACCTTTAGTGTCATCCATGGCTGGTCCTTTTCCAACAATCCACCCAATGTCTTCGACGATTGAATTACCATGATTGCATCTGCTCCTAGCATATTAGCCACACAAAATCAGAACTGATTTCATGACAATCCAACAGTGTTAAAACCTTTTACCGTTCCCTTGCATTCCATCATAGTTTTGTTTACTGTGGACACCCAATTTTTTCTGTGATGGTTCTATCTGCGAGTGGTGCCCTTGTCATTGAGAGCTAGGGATGTTTGGCCTTTATTACCATGACTTAATTGCTGAGTCTGATACTGTAGACTACCTAAGATGGCATTAAGGGAGATTGTAGGAATATCTGGTTATTTAGGATCATTGAACTCCACTTTTTCCTCTTTCTCTTCAGCTGGATCCTCATTTAGGCTTTCAAGCATTTGGATTCTTTTGGGTGTTCTTCAGTTATGATCTTTCAGCCCAAGGCTCTTTGCTTGTATAACAAAGACATTAGGATCTTATGTCCTCAATAATGGTTGCATCTCGTTACTCTAACTATAGGCATAGTAGATGATCTAAGAGGAAATTTAGATCTATCCATGCCTCATGAGCTAAGTAGCCGATTCACATTGGGTAAGTTTTTAAAGAAACCTATATGAAGATTACAGCGATTTGTTATCATATATTTGTCTATGGATAAACTTGTTGGATATGGCTGTACGAAGATATATAGCTATATATATATATATACTATATCAGTATATGTGTGTATATATATATACTATTTGCGGATGATATATCAGTAAAATATAGCCAAATAAGCAGAACTAATCACATATTATAAAAAAAAGTAAACAAAATATTTTAAATAAGAAATAATCACAAAACATACTGATAATTCAATGTCAAATGTCATGATTTTCAGTGGTCAAACTGAGATATAATCTGTAGAACAAGTACATAGTGTAAAGGTTACAATGTATACACAAAATCAAGACAAATTGACATATGTCATTATATTGATATTCCACTTCAACGTTTTCCTAACCTATTTATCTATCTATATGGGCTTGATGTGTCCATTGTATTCACCCCACCCCCTGATCTTAAGCCCCACCCCCAGATAGGACTATAGGCGGGCCCATATACATCACATCAATGGCTTCATCGGCTCATTATGTGGTTCACTATAATCTTATAGAGCAGGAGCAGTCGGCATTCCCACTATCTATATTATATTGGTCCCCATCCCCATGATAGATAAGGGACCCATAGATCTTTAGTCGGGCAATCTAAGATAAGAAATGGCCATCTTTTATCGATAGTCATTGTGTGTCATTAGAACCACGGTTAGTATCAGAGCCCCTCCACACTAGCTCCACTACATTGGTCGTGTGAAGAACTCACTAGATCAATGTTGAGCAATGTAAGATGGACAATGGAAGCATCCAAGTCAGGAGTCTCAAGAGGTTGGAATGCACATAGACCAAATCCTCCACCTTTTTCACTGCCAGCTTGTTGTGCTTAATTGAGTGGATAAAGGTGTATCTACTTCACGGTTTCATGCTCAGCTAAAGAGGAGCTCGCAACCTATTTTGGCAAACCGCAAATTTAATTAAAATATATAAAAGTTAAAAGTTCAAAGCAAAATGTCAAAAAGAAAGGTAGTGATTTTAAAAAAATTAAAATCTTACTTGTGATATAATTTTTATTGCAAGTGGTTGGATGTGGGAAGTTGCTTGCCGATGGAGGCACCCACCACAAATTAGCATCCTTCTTGTAACTTGTCACAAACAGTCACCAAGGAAGTGAACCTATGGAGATCATGAAAAGCCCAAACTCTCCCATAACTATGTCTTCTGATTTCTGGATTGGGAAAGAGTCTAGAGAATGCCTGCCTTATATCCCTTACTAACCTCAATATCCTCGTCTGGTAGGACCCTTCTGGGCAAACAAAGGATCTCCAAGCTGTAGTATTTGGGATTCAAGATAAAAGCAAGAAGATGAAATGGGATGGTCATCTTGTTCCACCTATCAATGAGTATCAACTGCACTTCATTGAAGAGTCTCTTTGTAGGATCTTGCTCTTTGACATTTATGATGTAATCTTTTCAATCACTGAGTCAATTCCATCATTTACCTCACCTATACATGGATTATTCATATCAACAAATTTCAGCATGTTCAAGATGGGCTCGGTAAAACTGAGAAAATACTCCACACGATCCTACCGCCCACCATCCAGGATTAACTCTTTCACCTTTGTGGTCCTCTTAGTGTTTGACTATCTTCATACTATACAAAGGTGGTTGATAACCATGCTGCTCAATGCCTCAAGCACCTTGACAAGTTGTCTCAAAACGAGTGCGTGTGAGGCAAACCGAGTATCAACAACCTTCAATTTTTGTTTCTTTCAAAAATCAAAATTCTACAAGTTACAAACTTACAAGATCAAATTAAAAGCTAAAATTATACATGATTTATGAATAATTAAAAAACGTTAAAAAATAGTAATGTTTAACCGTTGCAACTTCAAGAAAGATTTGAAGATGCCTTGGGACATGTAATAGTTGCTTATGAATGTTTGGATCTCACTCACCTCCTCATAAACCTATTTTATTCAATCAATTTTGGTGCCCAATTTTTGTAGCATAAGGTTGAGAGAATGAACAACACAAGGTGTCCAATGTATGTGCCAATACCTTGTCTCTACCAACATGCCCACAACTTTGCAATTTTTTATGTTGTCAGTTATAACTTGGTTGACATTTTGAGGCCACAATAACTCAATGAACTCTATCATGATGTTCGGAATGAATTGTGCATCTTTAACTTGACTCACTGTTATCCCGTAAAATTGGCAAGGGCAATTTTACGGATAACTAAACCGAAATTTTGTTCCGATCCCTCGTTAGGGATCCCTTGCGTTCGGAACGTTGCAAAATCCCTTTCTGGGAAATCTGGTTTTCCGAACTTAGTCGTTTTTTGTCTTTTTGGCCGGGCGCATATTTTGCAACTTGTGTTAATGTTTCAAATAGTTTTGGTGCGTCTCTCTGTGTTGAGGCCTCCCTGCATGCGCCTCAGCGCATGTCGCCTTCCTGTCGACATATCATTTTGTTGCGCCGCTTTCTTGAGTGCGCCTTGGGCGCACATAATCTTATGTCGACACCCCTTTCGGTGCACCAAAGGCACGCATAACTCCGTGTTTGCATGGCTTTCTGGTGCGCCAAGGGCGCATGCTTTCATATGTCGACACTGCTTTTCGCGCGCCACTTAAAAGGTTGGTGGCGCATTTATTGCCCGCCTCGCCTATATATAGGCGCGTCTGCGCTGTCATTGTCACCGGAGCAATCACGTGACTATTTTCATTATTTTCTGACCCTGTCAGCGCACCAGCCCCGTCGCTTTCGAATTGATTTGTGGACCCGTTCTCACGCTTTTTCATCGTTTATATCCGGGTAAGTGGCCTTCTGTCTTTCATGCGTTTTGTTTTTGTGGTTTTTGGCTGCTAGGTTGGTTCAGTATGGATTGAAAAGAATAGATTATGAGTTTGCTCCCCCCCCCCCCCTTGCTATCCCTTCCACATTTCCTCCTCTTTCCAGATCTGCTGGTAGAGGAGAGCTCTTGTCCTAAAAATGATAGCTTGAAAACCCTTTTGGTATAGCACCTCTTCATATCCTACAATGAACCTTGTTATAAAAGCTAAGCCATATGTGGAAACACCTCTGAGAGAAAGATCAAAACTAAAAAGAAAACTGTTTTCTCCTTTGGCGCATGAGCTCGCCATGTAACATTAAAAACAGTTGCTCCCTCAGCGCATCTGTCGCGCCTGCAACATGAAAGATACACGCGCCAATGGCGCGCTTTCCCCGCCTGCTACATCATAAAAAGATGCGCCCTCATGGCGCACTTCCCTCGCATGGTGCAAATGCTTCCCATGCGCCCCTTGGCGCTTCAAATTTGGATGCAACATAAAGAAATACATGCGCCTTTGGCGCACCCAGCATCCATGTAACAGTCCCTTTCATATGCGCCAAGTGCTAAACTATAAAGGCGCAGGCGCATTCTTCATCGCAGCAACATCATGTTGTGCAAACCCTCCATGCGCCGCGCCAATTTCCCTTAGGCGCGCAAAATGCACATGTTACATAAACCCTATATGCGCCTTTGGCACACCTAAGTTCCGTGCAACATGAAAAATACATGTGCCACGGGCGCATCCTGTTCCCGTGTAACACAAAGATTCCGTGCGCCCTTTAGCAAAATACATCCACATGGCGCAGGCGCACTTGTCCTTACAGCAACACAAAATGCACCCTGCAGTGTCTATGCACCATGCGCCCTTTGGCGCTGGTTTATCTCCTTGCAACACCCTTTTCCTATGCGCCTTACCTATTTAGCTCTGCAAACTGCAATATCTGTGCGCCATGCGCCCTGAGGCCTTTAAATTGCTAACTCTTTCTTCTGTCAGCATTTCAATGGAAAATCAAGCACCTGACACGGCTTTCTCCGATTGGGTTTCTCGTCTTATTCTTGCAGATCAGCAATTAAAATCAGAAGAACATATGTCAACATCAAGCAAGAGACCTACCAAATCCAAAGGCAAGGCCAAACTCACAGAAGAAGAAATGAAATATAAGTATCAGAGGGTCAGAATGCCCGACTCCCAGGCCGAGTGTGACCTGGACATCAGAGATTCAGAGTTGGGGCATATTGATATGGAGGAATTCTGGGTCAGGACTCAGAAAGTTACAAGAAGTCCATGGATGGACAAGCTGATAGGCAGTGCCTTGCACTTCGCTGGAGGAATCCCAGTCAGCGCCGTTAACAATGAATTCATGATGGTGGTTGCCCGGTGTTATAACAAAGACACAAGATGTGTCGTAAATGAGAAGGGCGAGGTCGTAATCAACCTCACTGCCCGCCACTTTGAGATAATACTCGACATTCCTCATCACCGGCACTTTGTGGCCGTCAGCCAAGAAGACTGCATTAAGGCATGGGACGACAATGAAGATCAGTGTATGCAGCTGATGAACGAGGTCTATCTCAAGAACAAAAAGGTGGTGACCCGTTGGCCACAAATCATTCACCGCAGTGATTTTTCAGAGGAGCTCAGCGACACTATCACGTTCCTGAGCAGGGTGTTTGGGCTTCCTGATGCCCACTTTTTCCATAAATGGATGCTGCGGTACTTAGAGACAATGAACAAGAATGTGCCCGATCAACACTTTTGCTGGGCAGAAATAATAAGCAGCACGATCTCTGAGCAGCTACAACAATTTAATACAACTGGGAGATTCTACATGAATTCCTATGTTGTTTACGCTGCAGCTTCAGAGAGAGACTATCCAGCCCTGATGCGGAGTGGGGTTTGGCCCCAGGTCAAAATATATGAATACTATCCAGAATTGAAGCTGGAGAATAGCATCCCTCAATTTACAAAAATCAACGATGCATTTTTCTACTTCATCATCTGCCTGTTGAGGCCAAATATGACTTACGGTCGCACGACCAAGAGCATAGTGAGCAGCCACTGAGAAATGGGGGGCCCTGTTCACCCAATTCCCCACATTCACATATCTGAGGGCAGCCAACTTCTTGGGAGAGCCAACTAGACTGCCAAGGTATGCTGGGCCTAAGTTGATTCTGCTGGAGCTATCAAGACAGCTAGTCACTTATCATGAAAAGTGCCAAAAAAGAAAGAAGGGTGGAACTCCTTTCCCCCTCACAGTGGGTAGGTATACATGTCATACTCATCATAAGGCGAAAGACATGTTTGCAGAGCTGGAGCTGCTCAAATTGAAACATGACTTCCCAGCAAGGCCCACCTTCGACCCGAGGAATTGTCTGCCCAGAGCCAAGCTCGATCCAATCCATATCCCTCAGATCGAGGATGTTTACATTGACCTATATCATGAGGTGGAGCTTAGAAGGAAGGACCATTCTCGATTGGCCTTGGCAGAAATCATCCAATATGGGGTAGCCCTCGTCCCCAAAGGCTACCAAACTACTGAAGAGGAAGTGGATCAAGTATATCTTGATACAGGTGGGGATGATTGGCCTTTTGCGGCAGTTGATAGAACTAAAGCTCCTCAGACAATTGAGGAAAGGGTCAAGGAAACTCTGCGCAGAACAGAGCATTGGTGCCGAATGAACGGGCTCATCTACCTCGGAGTCCATTTCACAACCTCCCCATTGGGTAACGCACCTCCTAGATCAAAACAGCAGCCTAAAGGCAAAGGGTAAAGGCAAAGAGGGTGAATCCAGCACCACTCAAGAGGAAGCTCCTGAAAGTCCTCCTTCCGCTGCACCAGAACAGGTCATAACTCTAGCTGAGATAGAAGCGGAAGAAGATGTCTCCAATAGGCCCATCCACTCAGGATGTCGGCACTGCTACAACAATTGAGGTCCCTTCTGTCCCTTCTTCTTCTCCTCCTTCCCCTCCTCGAGTGACTCAAGCGACCATTCCTTTGGTCGTGTCCTCTCCCCCTTCTTCTACTGTTCCTCCCGCTTCTTCATCCATCTTCTCTTCTCTCGCGGACCTGTCCCCCTCCATTTCTTCCCTCATCTCTGAGCTCCCTTCCCTTCCTATGTCTTCCCGTCCTGCAGTATCTGTTCCTCCCGTGAGCACTTCTTCGGCCTCCCTCTCGATGCCGCCTCCAAGTGTCTCCACGTTTTTCCCTTCTACTACTGCAGCTGCCCCCTTCTCTGTTTCTGGCCCTTCTCCCATAAGTCCAGCCTGGATCTCCCAGCACTTAAGTCAGCAGAAAAGGAAAGTTCCCATCGCACCGATGGACTTTTCCGTTATCCCGTCAAAAGGGGCAAAGAAGCAGAAGCCTGTCACACGCTTCTCTCAGAGTGCTTCGGGAGAGAGGGTAATGGAGATCGCATACCCCAATCCCCTCAAGGATAAAAAGGATCTGTCTCCGACAGATTATACAGTGACCCAAGTCACAATGGGTACGTCTTCGGAAAGCCTTCAGGGAGAGGCCCTATCTGCAGTCGACACCCTCTGCAAGAAGCTTCAAGAAGCTAAAGAAGAGAAAAGGCTATTGAAAGAGCAAAACAAACATCTGCTCCAAGCCTTACAGAAGATGGGCAGTGCACCTCCCACAACTGCCGCCGAGACTCCTGAGCCTCTGAGCCAGGATAAAATTAATGAATATGCAAAGATCGGTGAGCAGGGCATGGCAGTTTCCGCTTGGAGGAGCCAGATCCTCAAGGACAGTGAACGAGTAATCGCCAAGTTCTCTGATTTATATCTGAATATCAACAAGGTGAATAAAGAGCTCCAAGCGTTAGCAGGACCCATATCAGAAGAGCTGGACCATGCTAGGCTGCAGCATGAGACCTTTCAACAAATGTTCGACTGTTCAGTCGAAGATCTGGTCAAGTTCGACGTCTTCGGCCATCCCAGGGCCCTCAATAAAGTCATTTCCACTCTGGACTACCGGATGGATCAACTAGAGTTTGTCCTTGAAAAGATTGATAAGGTGAAGGAGGAAGCCCTGGACGCGATGCACCAAATGGAACAAATCATTCTCAACATGTCTCCAGGGTTGCTTACTCCTTCCTTCGCCTTAAGAAAAGTTGATGAAACCATTCAGATCTTCAAGGAGATCGTTTCACGAGGGCTGGGGCCAGAGGTCACTTTTGACGCAGAGTCCATCAATAACCTGCTGGCCTGTCGGGATTTCATCGGATTCCTTATAGAAGCGGAGAAAGAATATTCCAAACTCCCAGAGAAGCTCATAGACGAGCGGGAGACTTGCGAGGCGATCAGTGAGCGACACAAGGATCCTTCCCAGGATCAACTAGAGCCCATGATCAGCAAGTTCATGGAATACCGCTCTCAATTCCACATCTCGTCACCTGAGCAGCAGCAAAAGCAGGCTACTCCCTTTCGGCCGCAGGATGACGATGATGAATAGTGGCTTCTTCTTCTTCTTCTTTCTCTCTCTCTTCGACTTTCTTTTAAATATCTAAAGTATGTTGGCACAAACGATGACATCATCCATGTTGCACCATGGGATGATGTCATCCATCAAGTTGTCAAAAGTCAACATGACTTTGAGATATTTTGTAAATATCTTTGTAAATAGGTGGTTGGCTCCTTTTTGCCTTCTTTTCTCTCCTTCTTCTATAAATACCCCAATACTTGTTGTATTGTGGATGAGTGAATATCTTTCAGATGAAAAATAGAAGTGAGGAGAAAAGACTTTGAGCTTTTTGTAACAGAAAGAATTATTAATACAATATTTAGACTTTGTGCTGAATACATGTGTTATGTGCATTGGATCTCTCTTACGTTAGATCTGTGTGTTCGTTTTGTTAAATCTGCTTCTGTTTTATTGTCATTTATTCATCAGTATTGCTTTGTTAGTTTATGCAAGTAGGTTTGGCTCTGTTTACTACCAATCCCAAAACATAAACCTTCTGACCTTTCTGCTTTGGAATTCATTTCTTTTCTTCCTTCGGACCTGCTCTTTCTTCATCCTCTCTTTCATTCCTTTCTTTTCGCAGTCGGAAACACCCTACTGGGATGAGATCCCAAACCCCCGAAGGCAGAATTTGTGAGACTTGCACAGATTCCTGCTGGTAGAATAGCAATAAACCAGTTTCGCTTTGCTGACTCAAAGAGGGGCTATGCCTTGCACACTGTTGGCTCGTCTATCCATAGATCTGCCCAAGCGACAGATTTTCGGACCAACACTCACAGAATCAACGGCCCTCAAAAACATTGTCCATTTAGGGGAACGATGCGACCACATTAATTAATGGCTTATTTGCTATATCTTTCCATCTATCAGAAATGATGGTCACCCTTGTTTTGACCCATGAATCCCTGATGATCTGCAATGAATCTTCAACATGTCTTCTTTCTTTTGCCCTCAATGTGGTCTGCTCCTTTTCATACCTTGGGTTGGTGAACCCTTTGGGGTATTCATTGATACATTTCACCATCTCTCGGCAGTATTGTGATCAAATAACATTAAATGGCCGCCCCCATGCGTAATTACAACGCCCAATGTTTTGCTCTACTTGACCTCATCCTGGAATGCCCTATCCAATGGGCCTGCACCTTTTATTCTCTTGCGAATTTCAGGTGAATCCTCTTCTTCTTCAGCTGTGATGGGTCTAGCGAGAAATTGGTGTGATGGGGTCATGACATGAGATGGAGCAACAATTGCCAAACGATTCTTCAATTTTTGGGCAGCGATGGCAGGTATTTTTCTTGCTCTTTGATGTATGCAATGATCTTTGCATGTGGCAAGCCCTTTCTTGGCTTTCCAGCCATGCTTTGCAAAGGGCAAGCTTTGATTCCAACGTTAGGAATCGCATACAAGTGAGCTTTCACTCGACCATACAAGCCGTTGTATTGACCTTACATTCTGAAAAAACCCAAATGTAACACCCTCCACCTGGCACCTGTTCTAATTTGATACACACTTCCAAAGAGGCAAGGAAGCTTTGGTTTTGAAGGCTGCCCCTTAGCCCACGGAACAACCACTTGCAGAGGCAAACATTCTAGCAAATGCCTATAGCTGCTGGTTAAAAATAATAATACTGCTATTAAAATTTAAAGTATTTGGGCAAATTGTTGAAAGAATATTTTAATAAATAACAAAAAGACGAAAAAACTAGTCACAAAAAGTTACATACGTTTTGAAGTTTTTTAACTAAAAAAACTTTTTAAAAATCACAAAAACTTGCTTTAAATTAACAATTTTCTTCGTTGCAAGCTCCTTAAACTCCTTGGCAGCAAATGCGTGGTTGTAATGGTGTAGGATTAGCAAAATGAAGAAGTTTTGGCCCTAAGCAGTTGAAGAAATGAAGTTGAGAGAGAAAATGTGCAACGAGAGGTAAATGTGTTTGTTTTTGATAAAATGAGTGGGAAATTTGCTTTTAGGTCTTGCTTACACTTTTCTTAATTTTTTATTGTTTTTGGAAGTGCAAAGTTGACTTTTTTTGAAAGTAAGAATTAAAAACAGCATTTTCGATGTCGGATTTTCTCATTTTCTCTGGATTTATCCAGGCAATGATGAATCTGGGCTTATCCTCAGGCCTGCTAGTGCTGAATCGCCCCTGCATCAGTACCTGTGCCGAGTTGTATATGGATCCCCCTTTGTCCACTCTGTATAGGTGAATCTGGTAACGTAGCTCATGAGTTATTCTTGGCTGGTAAAAAAATCTGGAAGTTGATGGTGATGCATAATTATTCCTTGCCATTTCTGAATATAGCTCCGCTTGATAAACAACTTCTTCCAAAGTACATGACTTCAGACCCTTGACATACCCTCAGATTGAATCCTTTAGTCTGTCAATATACATACTAACCATATGTCAAGGAGATATCCTCTCTACCAACAAACTTGATCATTGGATGTCTCTATACTAATGTGTTACTGTGCCAAATTTTTTCATATTTTTGACTCTCGAGGGATAAGAAATTATCTTCTTGCGTGTTGGCTTCAAATTAAAAAGGAATGCGGTTGTAAATTCTTCTGAAGTGGTTATGTTTGGGTGACCACCATGCTTGGCCAATCCTCACGTTCAGCCATTTGCCACCAATCAAATGCTGTGCCCTCTAGGTGTAATGTGGAAAACTTAATTTTTTTGATCATCTTCCACAGGATTTCACGTAAAGAAATGCTCTAAGTTTCATGATCATCTAACCCATAAAACAAGGGCATGGGTATCCTCTGCATTAGTATATTAATCTTTGATTTATGTGAATTATCGCTGGCAAACGGATTCTCAAAACCATCATATGCCGTTTTGGTCTCTCCTCTCGTATCAAAGTGCACGGTTATCCTCTCTTTGATCATCATGTTGATTTCTACATTGTCTATATATTGACTGAACCAATGTGCTATGGCTTCTGTTCATAGCTGTAAGGCTCTCAGTTTTTGGGGTCATTGACTCTGTTAGTCTGTTCATTGGAGACTTAATGGCTTCTTCCACAGATAATATTATTTCAGATATCCAGTTTTCTCCTTCATTAGCAAATGAAAACAAATCCATTGTGAATGTACCCACTGCGAGGCCAGGACAGTGGTTTTGATATCACTTGTATGATCCAAACTAAAAATTATCAGCCATATTAAATCTCAAAAAATCTGAAACTGAAATTGGAACAATTTAAAACTAGACAGAAAAGTCTCAACAACTGTAGATTTAATAACTGAGAACACTTCAAAATTCTAAAACAGATATTATATTTGAATCCAAAATTCTATGATGTAGCTTGAAATATCTGAAACTTCTTCTTCTGAAGAAATGAAATCTGTAACTACTGAAGTGTGGAAATCTGTAGCTGCTGAAGAATATGAACTGAACCCTTTGTTGCTTCTAAATCAGGAACAAAAAATGAATCTCAATATAAATGAAACGATATAGAACATTACGTGAGAGAGAAGAATCTCTCCGGAGAAGGCACGAACGTCAACTCGGCCAAATATCCTGCACAGTGTCAGAACTGCACTTGGCAAAGAAAGTTAGTCTCCAATACACTACCTTGTAAAACAGAATTATCCAAAGGCATTCTCTAACCTTGTAAAAGCTTTGATTAAATCATAGCTACCAGGTTCGGAAAGGATCAGTTCGGATGGGCAAAAAAATCCATAAATCTGGAGTTCTCAAAAAGGTTCGGAAAAATCCGGTTCAGTATAATTTATATAAATAATACAATAATTATATTAATAATTTATTAACCTAAAACTAACTTGAATCAAATAAATTAAAAACTAGAAATTTAAAGCTAAAAGTTAAAAGTAAAACATTAAAATGGAGATGTACCACTCTTGTTGACTTGCCGCGCACCAGTCCCGCCGACCTCTGATCACTGTTGCCGAGCACCTCAACTGGGAAAGCTTCCTCACCATGCATTTCATGAGCTTCCCAGGAGCTATTACCCCATCATCTTCTTAAAATTGGCATCTATTTCTGCCATTGTGGTTTCTTCTCCTAAAATGGCAATTTTTTTTTTCTGGCAACACACAATGCCAATTTCACAATCTGATCGGCAACTGCTGCTGGAAAATATATAGGCTATCATTACAAGAATGTGGCCTTCACTCCTTATGGGGATTACTAGAGAGAGATGCGGGAATTATGTGCGATAGTACTGCTCAACATGAAAAGAGTGGAGTCCTTCAAACATGTCATACAAGAAGAGGTGTCCGCCATAATCTGTTATGTGTGGAAGAAGAACAGGCACAACATGGTATCTTCCATAATTCTGCCTGTGTTTCAACTTTTAGGGTCTTTTCGCACTGTTTTTGGCTTAATGTAAAAAATTGAACTGGATTGGATTTATCCCGTCACCTCTAAAAATCCGGATTGGATTGGATCTGAGCCAGACCTGGCCGAATCTGGTAACTATGGATTAAATAGACAGTTATCCTTAGTTACAGTGTCTGCCCATTTTTTTGTCTTACAAATTGAAATTCACCGAGTAGATCGTGGCCAAAAAATGTGCAGCAAAAAACAGAAAAAAATCCTCCAAGGCTCTGTACAAAGGCAAAAAAACAATATTCAACATTGAAGGGAGGCTGAACAGTGAAAATAATATGAGAAGTAGACATGAATAGAGTGGAAGGTGCTGGGCGGAGCTGGGCACGAGTGTTGACTGTTGTGCGCAAGCAAAAAAAATGAGGCAAGGCCCAGAGGAGGATCGTGAATGGTGGGAGCAAGAGCAGTAGCGAATAGGGTCAGCCTTATGTAGGGTTTGACCCTTTTTAATGTATTTTAAATTTGTTTTTTTGTATGTTTATAATTTTTTTTGGTTTATTATAATTATTGTCAATTATGTGTTTTATTTATTATTAATTTGATTTTTAAGTTAAAGATTTATATTTTCATTATATTTCATGTTATTTATTTATATTTTTTATTTTTTAATCTAATTTTTAATTTTTAACTAGTCTTTTATATTTCAAACTTTACCCATTGGGCAAACTTCAACTGAATTTTATCCTTGTCGAACTTGACTTCGAACTCGAACCTTGTGACTTAGCTTTTTTATCCATCCATAATCAGGCACAAATAATTAGGCATAGTCTTATCAATTTATAGAAGTATGGCGAGTTTAAAGCAGTTAAGCCCTATTTAAATGATCTAGATTCTAAATACAAGCACCAATAGTCATTAAGGGAGACCCCTTAAATGAAATGCAGTTAAACCCCAAACCATATGATATAAAATCTATATTGCCAGGAAACATAATGGAAACGGGTACGGGTACGAAACGCGGAAACGGCAATTTTCAAAAACCTTGGATACAAAATGCTACAGGAAACGTCCGTACAATATATATATATATATATATATATATATATATATATATATGCATAGTACTCATTTTATAATTGTAGACCATAAGAGATAATTGATAAAGCACTCGAAATATTTTGTATTCATTGAAATTTGAACTTCTAAGCAGCAAAATTATGTGGGGGCAATTGTATTTTGCTTCGCCCCGTGAATGGAAGAGGATATTTTTGTGAAGAATTTTTGTAAGAAAGATAAAGATAGTTTATATTTTATTCACACGTCTGTGTACATAATAGTTAGCATACCTGTAAAACTCGTTGCTTCCAATCCACACATCTTTTTATCTATTCATTCACTTTGTCCAGCTACATTCAACCTATATCATTTTGTCTCCCGTTTGGAGAGATCCTTTTCACACTGTTTTTAAGATTTTTTAATCAGAACCAGAATCCACAATTTAGACACTACACGCTCTGCTGTAATTTGGAGGTTTGAAGTAATAATTTGAAGGAAGGGCAGATCAGATTTGTCTTTTGCATAGATCCATGTGTTGGAAACTCTTTCCACCAGTCATCCTCTGTTTGGCTATTCTTTATAGTTTACTTCAACGTCGTGTTGCTTTATCTGCCACTGAGAGATTCCTAAACTTCTCATTGCAGAGTCATTTTATTCTTAACTTCGCTTGAGGTGGATTGCGAGTTGCACCTCAAATTTGATACGTAGGAGTATTGGGGTTGAATGTTTTGGGTTTGATCCCAATGTTGGCACCATTAGATGGACCTTCACATGCATGATAGAAGAATAATTCTATCATAAAAATAGAAAAACCGGTGGAAACGTCTGTGACGTTTCCCAAGCGTTTCGTGCATGTTTCCCCTTTCCGAAATGTTTCAGGCCTGAAACGTGACCCCCTATGGTGATTCCTGGCTTCACAGTATAAAATACAAGTACAAACAGTCATGCAAGGGAAGGATCCTTTCATGCAATGGAACAAGGATCTGAGATTCTGAAGAAGAACAAAGCTGGAGACTTCAGAAATTGGGCCCTTTTTTCATTTGTAGCAAGCATTTGAAATATACAAGTGTTTTATTCTCAAACATATAGCAAGACATTTCAGAAAATATTGAATATGATGTTATCTGTTCCTATGTTTTTTCAACAACAATAAGGACTCCTGAAACTTTACAAGCATTGGAGATCTTCTTGATTGACCCTGAGTGCTTCTAGCCATTCCACTTTATTTACTGGTCCATAAGTTATAACCGAAGTCACGAGATTCAAGTTCACGTTTATGTTCAACGAGGGTAAAGTTTGGTTCAAGTTCGCCAAGGGATAAGGTTTGAGGGCAAATACGTCTTTAATTTTGAACAATATTTTTCCATCATTTTTTTTTTTGAAAAAATGCATAAATATGTCAGAGGGACAGAGTGGGGAGAGTTTTTTATCCGCTACTTTCAGTCGGTATATGTATGTATACACACATTTGTAAAATAATGCAAAATCGTGCCAAAAACTTTTCATGCAAAAATAATGGATAAAGTTTGATTCATGTTCAACGAGAATAAAGTTGGGTAAAATTCAAACTTTTTCAATAAAATTCGGAGAACCTTGTGACATAGGTTAGCAAATTTTTATCCTCTCAAAATTAAAACTGGCAATCCAAACTTCCTTTTCTTAGGTTTGACAACAGTGCATTATATTATTTCTCACTAATATCTCTTCTACACACCCTCTCAGTCTGTGCCATTCAGGGCTGTCCAGTTAGCCAAAAATAGCTGACAGCTCAGAAAAACCTTTTGGGATCAGAACTTGCATAGAATTAAAATGCTGGTGTGTAAGATTGTTGGTTTTTTAATGTCATCTAATGTTCTCCATTTTGATTTTGTTGTTGTTAGTCTTTAGCATCAATTGTGCATGACACAATGATGATTATTTGTCATATTCTTACCACGGGATTTCATCTTTCCAATGTTTTGTTACAGATCTTTTGCCGTGGCAGCAAAAATGACACTCGAGGATTTAGGTATGGTTATTGACTTGTCTTTTGGTAAGCATTTAGATGGTCTTGCTTATGGACATATATAATCGTAAATTGGATGAGTTTAATAGGCAGTATTTACTACAGAAAAGAGTTTTATTGACAGTTTTTTTCAAGGTTGAGGCAATATGTTGAAGGTGTGAAAGTCTTGGAAAATTAATCCTTAATATTAGACTGTTTGTTGTGAATTTATAAGGATATACTGATAGAACATGTAGAATATGATGTGTGCCAGCCTAAAGATTTTCTAGATAAGAGTTTTAATGTCCACTTTTTTCTAATCTTTACCTTCCCCTTTCCGTGGCACCTCTGATCTCCTGCCTTTGAGAGTTGATTTTAACCTTGGAAGCATTCCTGCTCTGCAAGTGCCATGTAGGCTTTCAACCTAGAAAAGAGGCCCTTGATCTTAGCACTTCTGATCTGGACCCCAGAACTAATCTGGAAGTCAACTCTATAAATTGCCAGAATTCAGATGTGTTATTAGTGGAAGCAAAACATAACAACAATTGTGGTGTAAAGGTAATCACAGAACTGAACATCAAATAAATAGAGAGCAGAATACTGTAAGAAAGTGCAACAGAACAGAGAGAAGATCATATAAATGCCAATTATTAAGTGTTACTGTATTAATATAAACTCTATAAATGACTACATAATATAAAAACTTGGTGTAAAGAACTGTATGTTGCAGGTGCCAAGTGACGTGTAGAATCCCTGTATTCCAGCAATTATGTGTGCCACAAGGGTTTTGTGCTGAATTTCTGCATGCAAAAGATATGTGTTGTATCCCTTAACTCACAGGGGGGCTGCCGCGTCCCAAGGAGGGAAGAAAATAAAATAGGAGTTTGTGGGGGTTGGCGTGCTGAGAGGGCCCCATGCATCATATGTGGAGTATAAATTAGTTTAGGTCAATTTGGCCGATTGTAGGAGTCAAATCGGCCAATACTGGAAGCACATTTGTCATGATAATGTGTATAGATATAATTCAGTTTGGGCATTGTGAATATGTGGTCAACCATTATTTAATACAAAAATATCATATTCATTATCCACATATTCTATTGTTCGGTGTCTCCTTGTTAAATATACTGGAGAGTTCTTATGGTATCAGGGCAAGCATACCCTGTCATTTGGGCCAAGGACAACAGAGATCCCTAGTTTGTGAAAAGCTAATTCTTTGGGCATTACAAGTAAATGGATCATGCAAAGGGAGACACTTTTCTGTTGTAAGCAGTCAGTTCAGAGCTTTATGCACAATTTTATGGGGAGGTGAGGGCCACCTCCATATCTAAAGAAAATTTATTCGGTCCATGCAGCTTGCATCCTTATGTCATTGGCGTGCATAAAGGTGTATGCAGACTCTGTTCACATTTCTATGTGCGTAGGTGCAAGTGTGAAGATCTACACACTGGGAGTGAAACAGCTCGAAGGCCATGATTTTTTTGTATAGTGATCTCCATTAATCACAAACATCTGCAGACTGTTGGACATCCTTTTCAAATTCATCAACCTTTCTCTGTACCTGTAGTTTGAGTGGGCTTGTTGGGCATCAAACAGTTGCCATCGGATGATGCATCTTGAGTGGGCAGGGCAGCAGCAGGTGGCCATCACTTGATTCTTCTGTGCATTGGCCAAGCATGTGGGGAAGGCTCTAGGCTGCAAATGCAGCTTGAGGGAATGAACCCAGAGCAACTCAACAGCTTGAGGACATGAGCTCCTCTGAAGCTGTAGCAACAAGACTTTTTGACAGGGAAGGGGCCATTAAACATTGAATGCTCATGAGGTGGGAGAAAATCAAAATGATAGCAGGGTATACAAAATAACAACAAAGATTACACTTTAATGCATTGTTGAGACTTAGCACTTGAGATCTCTAAGGAATTCTCATCCAAACCCTTTAGAGCTCCTATCCTTCAATCTTATTTGAAAGTTTTTCTTTTAATAAAAATATTTAAGATAGCTTATCATACTCCGTGTTCACTGCAATAGGAGAACAGTATTTTCTGATAAATCACTATAAACATTAGAAAGAATCATATCATTTTATTCACAAACTTGGAAATGTTCTTGTGATTTCTGGTATTGTAGTTGTACAACTGATGCAATTTGTGCTTTGTGTTTTCTGCATTTTTGAAGGAATTTTAGGGTCATCACAATCAGTTGGGATCCAAAAGAATTTCTTCCCAATAATTGGTTAGCTGTCATGTAATTGCTAGGAATATTGAAATTGGATATATTTAAATCATAGTTACCAAATCTGCACAAAATCCTGCCAAATCCAGATTTTTCAGGTGGCCCGGATGAATTTGGTCCAGGTCGGCCCTGTTTTTTTCCCAAATAAGTAAAGCAGTTGATTTTTTTTTGCAATAAGACATCACCCACCCTTTAATATTAAATATGTTAACATTCTATATTACATTAGTAATATTTTTCTCTGTATTTGTCAATTTATGCATATTTATAAATTATACTCATATAATATGTATATATTCCGCTTCGAATTTTTCCGAATATTAATATTAAATATGTTAACATTTTATATTACATCAGTAATATTTTTCTCTGTATTTGTCAATTTCTGTATATTTATAAATTATACTCATATAATATGTATATATTCTACATCGAAATTTTCCGAACATTTTCAAGAGTTCCAGATTTTTTTGGCCCCCCTCTCCCCCCGAATGGATCGACATTTCCGGACTTTGTAGTTTAAATGACAGGGCTTGGGAAAATCTAATCTACTAATGTTCACTAGTTGGATGGTTTTTAACATTCTTTAAAATTGGAAATTTATTTTATTCTTTGATAGGTAAACATACAAACATCAAGTTTTTTCAACAATTTTATAGGCAATCCGCCATTAGAGGCCAGTGCAGGAGGCAGTCTATGCCATCCTATAGCTAATTGATACAAAAATGGCATTTGAGGATGCTGCCCCAGCCAGATACGCCAAGCATTATACAAAAATAAAAAAAAGATGATCATTCAGATATTACTTGGGTCAACAAACTTGCCTTCCTCCACATTGCATTTCTCCATACATCCCCCCATTCTTGTTCAGCCGCTGACCCCTGCAATCCTTCTCAGCGAATCAAAAGCCATTGTGGCTTTGACCTGGTTCCACTTGTGAAACCTTGGCCCCGAGGGCAAGAGCGGCTTCCGTCAGTTGTAACTCCACGATTCTTGTTGAGGACCTTTGGTCCCTGATTATTGTTCATGTTGTTAGGGTAACCAGAGTTACCTTGGTTAGGAGTGACTAACCTCCCATTTTTTTCATAGGTCTTACGACCGCTGTCTATGGCTGCTTGATCAATTCGGAGAGCAACCTTCAGTACCTCATAGCTCCTTAGCGGGAATTTTTCGATTTCTTCCTTTGTTTCCCTATTAAGGGAGTGAACAAATAGGTCACAAAGCTCTATTTGATCCATATTGGGAATGCTAGTTGAAGAATAGAGGACTTGCACTCACTTTTGGATAAAGTGGGCAACTAATTCGTTATGCTCTTGTTTTTTGTGAAGGAATTCTCTTATTCTTATTCTCAACAATTCAATCATGTCAAATGCTTCGATAAACTCTGACACACGTTACTTGAAAGAGTATATCGATGCCTCTGGTATCCTATAATACCAATCGATAGCGATACCTTCTAATGTCTTAGGGAAAATCTTCATAACCACTACATCCCATGCAAGCAACTCTTGAATGGCAGTTGCGTAAGATTTGATGTGTGTGTTAGGATCACCCTCCCCCTTGAATTTTGGAAGGTATGGAAATGGTCTTGGGAGCATGATACTTTGTATGGAGAAATTGAGACGTTCCTTGATATATTCAGAATAAGTTCCCGGTTGCGTATGACCCAACTATTGACGATCCCAACCGGGGAGGTGGAGGTGGTATCGGTTGTTGAAATGGTGCAACATATACATTTGTTGGGGCAAAAGCAATCCCCTGTAGCTAACCATATGGAGATGGATAAGAATACATGTTCCGCTATGGCGATTTATAATACATGTGCATGTAAAGGAGTGGATTGTTTTGATATGGATTTTGAGGCATAATTCTAGGGAACGCTGCATTTCTAGATGGCATGGCATTTGAGAACGCACTTCCAGATGGTGTGTTAGGTGGGTATCTGTATGTAGCAGGAGGCGCATACCCAAGGTGCCCGACCTGGTTAAGAGATCCTCGGGGCTAGGAACACCCGTGTAAACTAGAGGATTCTGTGTAGTAGGCGCTTGGCCATAAATATGCGGATAGAAATGACTTTTTCCTTGCCCAGTATGTGAATTCTGAGTGTTTTGAACAAGTTCCAATTCTCCGACTTTGTTTGACTACTGTGGAGATGACATCACCTGTTGAAGGGGGTGGCATTTTGTTTTGGCGTACATTGTTGAACCTTTATAGGTTGTTGAGGAATATGATATCCCTCTATGAATTACTCGTTATTTTTCCACCACTCATTAGCAACATTTTCCATTGCTGACGGGGTAGTATTGTTATTTTGAAGCAAGACATCAATATGTCCTTACGACCTATCAAGAGGTTGATTCATTATATTCGAGAAGTGTTGTTCGCTTCTAGCGTAACGTGCCAAATACTCCTCATCTAAAAATGGGATTTGCTCAGATTGTATGTTGATGGGTTGTTTGAACAAGACTCGAGGATATGAGCCTAAAATTCATGCTCGAGTACTCAGGTGGTTTTGTTTGTGTGATTTGGTCAACCTGCTTGATCCTTACTGAGGAACCAACATTTTTCCCTTGAGGAAGAGGATTTTAAACATGGCCATTTGAATAGTTGTCTGCTCATGTAGAAAGTGAGGGTGATTGTTGTTGTCTACCCATCTAATAGTTATAAGCTTTAAGAACCGAAATGGGTCAGTTGTCTTCATCGTATCCCGACATATTCGGGGCGATATAAAAATACTCATAGAATAATGGGAGACAAGAAGATGGATGAAGAAAGTGGAAACTTTAAGAGACTATCTCTTCACATCGGGTTCACCAATTTTGTATGAATGAAAATTGACACACAAATTTCAGTCCACACTCGACTCCTTGAGGTCGTGCCGGGGAAGCTAATGTGGAAAGTGGATGGCTAAGTAGTAGCGGAATATAATAGTGGGAAAAAAGTATGTGGAAATGGTAAGTGAAGGTGGTCAAGGAAGTACAATGTTTTTGACTTGTAATCATGGAATCTTCTCGTCAAGCGAAACAAAAGCCTCTCTAACCTAGCTAAATTGAATGGATAAGTCAGTGAGGATGGCAACGCGGAGGCTCAAATCGATGTCGAGTTCTAGAGATATCCTGTCTACTAGTTTTGGAATGTGTGGGAAACTGAATGGAATCACATTGGGTTCACAAATTTGTCCAGACAAGGTCATAGAATGAGAAAGAGTTAGAGGCATGATTCTGTTCATCTCTATGGACGATTAGTAGGTTTTGTCCAAAATGAGAGGGCCCGATGAGCTTGCTCATCTAGGACATTTAACTGCCTAATGATGTTTGGTGGGAGTGGTGATGATCTAAATACTAGCACTCTTAATCCAAGATCTATGTTTGATTGGCTCTCGATTCCGTGTAGTTGAGGAACCATAGGATCACAATCGTAAACTCTCTTTGGTCGTGGCCCTGCTATGGTCATGCAGTGTGATATGAGATCTATGCCTAAGGATGGTCGAGTAATCTGCAAATAAGGAGCGGTCCGATAATCGTAATCCTGATTAACTGCGAAGTTTAGCACGTTGAGTTGTTTTATCTTCTCGGCATATCGACCTGGTGTTCTAAGGACAAGGAGACGAAGTCCCGTATCAATGTTAGTAAATATATTTGATCCGTTTGGTTCCGGGGACTATTGGACCACAACCAATAATTTTCTCTTGTTGCGGACCTCTGATGGTCATATAGATGCTCAAGATAATTTGTAATTTGGTTGTTTCGACCAATACCCGAATGCTTTATCTTCTTCAACGTTTAGAGCATCTAATTGTCGATTGATTCTTTGTATGTCTCTATTTGTTTTGAAAATGTTGATCTTTAGGCCTTGATCTATGTCTTCAAGTGGAACCACAAGGTTTGGTTGTGGTACTATTTGTTTGAAACAAAATTCTCTAGGTTCTCGAGGACCCTTAATTGTCATGTGAAATGTGACTACATCTAATTAATCAAATCAAACTACAAAGAAAATTAAATCTAAACAACATTTTTGTATTTTCCAAAATATAAATGAATAAAGCAAATGAATGATTAATCTAATAAAATAAATATTATTAGATTGGTTTTCTGATATTTTAAATAGTGCTTCTAATCTATTAAATGAAATCTAATACAAGTAATCAGCCAGATGTGGCTAATTACTTGTGTAAGTATGTGAATTTAAATCTAAAATAACTAACTCAATCAAAACCCTCAACACTACCTTAGAGGTAAGGAACAAATCATAGCTTCAAAGAAGCTATTGTTCCGCACAACTTCCCTGGTAATGTTGAAAGCGAGCTTTCTAATGGTTTGATCTATT
Source organism: Taxus chinensis (assembly GCA_019776745.2). Classification (NCBI taxonomy): domain Eukaryota; kingdom Viridiplantae; phylum Streptophyta; class Pinopsida; order Cupressales; family Taxaceae; genus Taxus; species Taxus chinensis. The sequence goes on along the minus strand of CM034148.1, from coordinate 928,611,412 downwards.
TGCAATTGCTTGAGTAATTGAAATTAAAGGATTTCACTACTCTATTTGATATAGATTTGCTAACAAATAAATTCAAAACTTGACAATTTGAACAAATGAGGAAAAACAAACAAATAATTCCAACCTAGATAAGCAAGAGCTTTAGAAAATCTTGTTGTATTTGTGCTTGTCCCCTCAGTTTATCCTTTCTTTCTCTATGTGTCCATATGAGTCCAAGGAATTGGGAATGAAGAGGCATCGGCAGGAGAAGACACTTGAGCAATGACAACTTAAAGGTAAATCTGGTTGCAATGCAGTAGAAGACAGATAGTACAAGTGAACAGAGCTTGGCTATGTAATTTCCATCTGGATTGTTGTAGCAATACTATGCAAGATACACAAAATTCTCAAGCCATTTACTTGAATACAAGCATTGAATATATAGGAATTAGATGGGATGTGCCTTCATGTACAAGGCAGCCTTAGAGTGCCAAATCATTGGGTGAAGGGGCAGTTCAAACTAATTAAATCTATTTAAAAATAGAAGAGGGAAGGAATACCATGAAAACAAGACTATTTTACGACAATTTGGCTCACAAGCGCACATTGGAAGTCAAGTTAAACATAACGTGTTTAAATCACGCATGAAGAGTTCTTGAAAAAATGCACAAGACCACCGCCCTACCTGGGCGGGGGTTACCGAACGAACCACTTCCTAGGAAGGGTGGCGGTTTTGACACTAAAGGCCAAAACATAGGGAGAAAGAAGCAGGAAGCTGGAAGGAAGTTTGGAAAAGCTAAGTACAGGTGTCTAGGCTATAATTATACACTACGAATGAGCTTAGGAACTCGGACACCTTTTGAAAGGACATGAATCATCATTGGGGACTTTTTGTAACTATTTTTCCAACAACGTAGCACATGCAAAAATGGGGTCGTACAAGTGCCCTAGGTGCCCACATCCTATTCCAGGTGCCCTAGTCCATCCAGATAGCTCAAATCTGTAACTTCTTGGGATCCTATGTGATGGATTCCTCCTTTTGTTCAGTCGGTTTCTACTTTGACACAGTACTATTGCATCAACGAATCAGCTAAGGCCTTCTTAACCCTCTTACATATTAGTGCTTTCACATCTTATTTCTTAGTTTTCTTGGGTTAATTTCTATATTTTAGTACTACATTTATTTATTTATTTTCCACTCTTATAGCACTTAGATTACACTAGAATTATTTTAAATTTTAGTTAATCATTTTGGTGAAACCCACGCTCAACACCACCTTCCACTTACAACTTTTTTTCTCTTATTTACTATGGATCAATCTTCTGAAGAATTTAATGAAGCCCATCTTAAGGAAATCAGTGATCATATCATTGAGAATCCCCAAGATCTAGACTTGCTTCTATATGTTGCTTGTGAGTAAGCTAAAAACCTTGCGGAGCTTAATGCTTATGTCGTTTTTCCCACCATAGTTTCTACCCAGCCGATTACATCTACTCTTCCACCCATCTCCATTGTTCCTTTTTTTGTTCCTACTCCTACTAATCATTATATCCCACCCCTTGTTTCACATATGCGGCAACCTCCTTCCAATGACACTCAAGATCTAGCCTCTCTTTATCAAGACCTTGAAGCAAAAATTCATCGATTATAGTAGGTTACTTCTCGTGCATCTCCATATTTGGATTTTACTCTAATACTACATACTTCGTTCATGCCTGCTATATCCACCCATTAATTTCCACCAAACTGTCACCCCTAAGCTACCCATTTTCAATAGCCATGGTGACCCCCAAGAGCATCTCCGGGCATTCCATATGGCTTGTCTAGACTTTACAGATGATCATATCCTCTTAGATAATATTTTTCCTCATAGTTTGTAAGATTATACGATGTGTTGGTTCTATGACCTACCTGTTCACTCGGTAACATATTTTACGCATCTTGTTGATGCTTTACTCACTCTTCTCTTTGCATATGCTAAAATATTGCACATCTCGGGGAAAGGTGTAGGCATATGTGGACAACTATCACTTGAAGAGAGGGCATAAATGGTAAGGTTGTATAATGGAGATATGATAGAAAAAGTACCAGAAGTTCGTGTCCGTTATGCTAGTGGCACCCCTTCTAGTTCTCACTCGCTGAGAACTAATACTGGTTTCTCAAATACTGTAGGTGCAACATCTTATGAGGTGACTAAAGTGGATACTTTTGGTAGTAGGGGAAAAGGAAGGTCGTGGCCTCCAATCCAATTGTGGACATGTATGATACAAAGGCTAGAGAAGAGGCTGGTGATGCCATTGGAAAATTCTTTTTTGCCATTGACATCCCATTTCATGCTGCTCGCTCTCCTTATTACAAGGAGGCTATGGCTAAGGTAGCCAAAGTAGGTGTAAGTTTTGTGCCCCCAAGTGACACGAAGTTGAGAACCACAATCTTGGATAGGAACTGTTCCAAGGTTAACTTATTGATGGAGGAAATGAGGTGCACATGGGTCTCTCATAGTTGCATCATCATCATCATGGATGGGTGGACGGATATCATTGTTTCATGTAGAGAGGGTCCTTACTTTTTAAGGGCAGCTGATTGTTTAGGAAAGAAGAAGGATGCAAAGTTCTAATTCACCATTTTTCGAGATGCCATTGAGGAGGTTGGCCCCATCAACGTTGTGCAGGTTGTCACAGTTGCAACTTATGTGTGTAGGGCAACAAGTAAGCTTGTTAAGGCTCATTACTGACATATATTTTGGACCCCATGTTGTGTGCATGCCATGAACAGTGCACTAAAAGACATTGGAAAAATTGATTGGGTTAAAAATGTACTGGTTGATGCTAGAGATGTGTAGATGTTCATTTGCAACCACCATATGTCATTGGCACTCTTCGGTAGCTTTTCGATGAAGGAATTCCTCAAGCCAATGGACACGTTTTGCATCATACTTTATTTTGCTAGATAGGATCGCTGAGTTGCAAGAGTCATTATAGTGTATGGTCATGATATGAGAGTGGTCTAGGTGCGATGGGTCCAAGACAACAAAGGAAGAAGGTGAAAGTAGTTGTGGTGAAAGAAACATTTTGGATAGATGTGAGATATATCACATCCATTTTCAGTGTGATAAAATATGGGGATTCTGAGAGCCCTAACCTTGGTGAGATATATGAATGTATTGATAGTATGCTTGGCCAGATGAAGGTTGCTATTCGGGCAAGGGACCCCACCTTGGAGTTCTAACATAACCAAATTCAGCCCATCATTGAGCGAAGATGGGAGAAGTTGAACACTCCTTTACACATGGTTGCCTATGCACTAATTCCGAAGTGGTATACTGAGAAGCTTAACAGATTTGTCCTTATAGATGATGAAGAGGTGAGGAAGGGTTTTTTGAAAGCCCTTAAAGTAGAGGATGGTTCACGAGTCAGAAATGATTGGCTCAAGTTTTCTTATCTGGAAGGCTACAAAAAATTGACAAAGATAGACAATAGCACATTGGCACAAGAGAGTCTAGTTAGTTGGTGGCAATTGTATGGACCTGCAGGATTGCTACATACACTTGCTATTCGTATTCTTTCACAGGTTTCTAGTTCCTCTGTTTTCGATGATTCTGAGAGGAATTGGTCAACATATGGGTGGATCCACTCTCTTAAGAGGAACAAATTTACCTCTAAGAGAGCAGAGAAACTTGTTGCTGTACATAGTGCCTTGCATCTTATAGATTGTAAGACATCTACGTACAAAGAGACCCTAGCATTATGGTGGGATGTGGATTTTGAGGATTCAAGGTGGATTGATGAAGATCAGAAGCAATGAGGATTGATTGATATCTCCTTTGTAGATGTAGATGATGCTGATACAAATACTTTTAGTGAAGAGGAGCGATTCACGAGCATTCCTTCAGAGGACTCTGATTGTGATTATTGAGTTACCATTTTGGTTAAGTAATATCGTATATGTACTTTTGAGTTATGACTATGAGTCTATGACATAATAGTTAATAACATATGTTGTTGTACTCTTCTCATGTTTATTATTGACGACTTGTTTTTAATTTTCATTGTCATATTGAACATTGAATATATAGCATTTTGGGTCGTGGCTTATGCGATGAATAATAGTATTAATCATTAATGGTTTCAATCTTCAAAGTTTCAGTTTAAGTCTTAGTTTATTGAATTATTCATGTTATATCAGTGTTATGCGGGGACACATCCCCTAGATTTTGGTGATGTCCCGGACATCCCTAACATTTTGGGGACTTGGAGGGGACGTTCTCAATTTTTTTATATCTTTCAAAAAAAAATTCTTTTAAAAAGATGTTATTTTTACCAAGAACATCAAATTATAATCTTGAAAGTACCAAAAATACAATTTAAATCCCTAAATGTCATTGAAAAAAGTTAAAATATTGAAATATTAATTTTTATGTATTATTTTAAAAGTCGTCCCCTTGCCGTCCCCAAAATTTGGGATTTTTTTTGCCGTCTTGGAAACCCCGCCCTTAGACCCCACCCCTGTCCTCGAGACTTAGGTAACTATTTGTTATATTGTTAAATTAATAAATTATGTATATTTTTATTAGCCGTCCCCCCCCGCCCTCCCCAAAATTTGAAAAACATTTGCAGTCCCGCTATCTTGGAGTCTTAGGTAACTATGGTTAACACCAAAAAAAGATGGAGAATGGTAAATGTGTATAGATTCATGAGCCATCGATAAGGTCACAACCATGTACAAATTTTCATTACTGCTGATGGATGATGGTTTGATGGTTTTTTTGAGTGGAGCAATGTACTTCACAAAGATTGATTTGAAGAGTGGGTATCACTAGATTTGGAGCAAAGAAAGAGATGAGTGGACAACAACATTCAAAACAAATGATGATTTGTATGAGTGGCGTGCTTTGCCATTCAGGTTGATAAATGCATAGAGCACATTCATAAAATTTATGAACAAAGGCCTGAAAGCATACCTTCGTAAGTTTGTCATTGTGTATTTGGATGACATTTTGATATTTAGTAAGACAAGAACACTGATGTACTAAGACAATTGTTGCAAAGGTTGAGAGAAGAGAAGTTATTGGGCAACTTATAGAAATGGAGTTTTATAGAGGAATTGGTCTAGTTAGGTTTTTGTGATTTCTCATGATGGATTAAGAATGGTTCTAGAGGTGAGAGCCATTGTTGAGTGGCACATACCTAGAAGCATGTTTGAAGCAAGAAGTTGTCACACATTAGCAGTTTTTTTATAGAAAACCCATCACGATCTTCTACGGGATATGTACACCTATCATGGAAACAATGAGTGGTGATGGGAAATAGTTTTTTTGGATATTTGCAACAGAACACAACTTTTATAATTTGAAGAAGGTGACCGAACAACTGGTTCTAGCATTATGAGACTTCAACGAGGTATTCCAAGTTGATTGTGATGCTATGTAATGTCCCCAATGGACATTATTTTACCCCCAAACGGATTTTAGGCGATCCCAACTTTAAATATGCAAAATACAGACAAATTGCAGCCAAACAGAAATCTGATTTTTGCAGAAAATTAAATCTAGGGCAGCAAACAGAAAATAATGGATAACTCCAAAAATACTTGCTCAAATCTCTTGAAATTTTAAATGGAGCTTGCTAATACAATAACTGATATTATAGAACTGTTTTTGGAATTTTTCGAATAACAGAATGCTGCCAGAAATTTACAGCATGCCCTAAACAGCTGAAAACTTTTAAAATTAATATCTTTTGCTAGAGAAGTCCAAATGAGCTGAAACTTTGGATCTTGGGCCACAAAAATATGAAGAATAATATTCCAAAAATAGTTTTCGCACAGCAAACACGAAACCCTAATTTTGCCTTAAAAAGTAGGTCGCCCAGCACATTTAGGGCACCAATTCAGCTCCGAAATTGACAAGCTAGGGTAGATCTCTCACTACCGAAGAATGCCCTGCTAGCTAGGGATGGATCTCTCACCACCGAAGCTAGGGTTCCTGTGGGATCTTATTCCACAAGCTAGATATTTGCAAACAACAGTTGCACATGAAAGAATATGCATAAGCTACAAGTTTAAGACACAAATTAGAAAATATCAAATGGTACGGAATATCTTTCCCTTCAAGTCGACCTCTCCTTATAAAGGAAGAAGAGACCCAAAACAACCTTTACAATATCCAATTAGTTCCCAAGGATTTTCCCTATGCAAGCATTTAATATTCTCCCATATTAAATGTTTTTTCCAACAACTTTTTCTCTCTTAATGCAAGTCACATTTTTTTAGGGGAAATACATAGTAAAATGGGTATTTATCCTTTCTATGTTCCCATTCCCCCTTCTAAGGCAAGTCGCCTTTTCACCTAGGATGGATAACAATTTATATTTGGGCCTTTTCCATCCTTGATTTAATAATTATTAAGTCATATAAATTATTATAAGTGCTTTATATATTTTTTTCTTTTATTAATGACACTTTATAATAATTAAATATAACTTAAGCCACCCTTATATTTTTCCTTTGGCCGTCGGGTTGACAAAATAGGCCAAAGGTCTTCGAATGGGAAGGGGATATTACATGCTAGTGAAACAACAATAGGATTTGTTTTCAGTCATGAAGGTAAGTCTATTGCTTACTTTAGTGAAATGTTGAATGAAGCAAAGCAAAAATATTCTATTTATGATCAAGAGTTATATGCCACGGTGCAAGCTCTCAAAAAGTGAAGGCATTATTTGTTGCTCAAGATGTTAGTTCTACACACAAACCATCAAGTATTGTAGTCCATTAACAGCCAAGGCAAGTTGAATAAAAAACATATGAAGTAGGTTGAATTTTTTCAAAGCTATTTATTTGTGTCGATGCATAAGAATAACAATTCAAATAGAGTTGCAAATGGATTGGGTGGGAGGTGTCTCTTTTTGAATGAGATGCAAGTGGAAGTAATTGGGTTTGATTCCATGAAGGATTGTGTAAGGAGTATAAATATTTTAAAGATGTGTGAACAACATGCAAGGATCTGTCGAGTATGGATAGAATTCGATGGCTGGAGCATTTTCTTCAAACAAAATTGTTATTTAGAGGACAACAATTGTGTATACCCTAGGGTCCATGAGGGAAAATTTGATCAAAGAGAAGTAGAGGGAAGGATTAGCTGGCCAAAAAACATTTGTCCAACGCAGTAAAAGCTATTATTACCCCAAGATGAGTATGGATGTAGGGAAATTTGTACAGGGATGTAAAATTTGTCAAACAAACAAAGGTAAAATTCAGAATGCATGTTTATATGTATGGGTGACAACATAAAATATTATGGAGTATATCAAGGAGCGTGAAGAAGAAGATGCAACCTAAGTCACCAGGTTCATGTTCGTGTTCCGTAAGGATAAAATTTGAAATAAATTCGTCAATTGATAAAATTCGGGGGAAAAATTCGTTAATAAATTCGAATCATATAAATCTAATACCAATTAAATATTAAAAATACATATAATACAAATTAAATAATAATAATAATAATAATAATCTAATTAGATTGCTTGCAACTTCAACTTAAATTTAAAAATTTAAAAAACAAAAAACAAAAAACAACCTAAACCTAAACCTAAATAATATGTATCAATTAATTTAAATAATAAATCGTAAAAGACTTTAACTTTACATAAATATTATTCTATCAATAAATTAAAAATATTACGAATGCCTAAAACTTTATTAGTGATAAGTTTTAACATTAAGAATTACATTATTTGTTAACTATTAATTTAAATTATTTAACTGCCTTGGGCCTTCCCATTAACTATTTACAATTAAATAACTAAAAAGCAAAAAGCGAAAACTTAGTAAAAAGTCAAGCCTTCAATTATTATGTAGTAATGTAGAAAAGACTAGAAAAAAGGCACGGAGGAAGTTCTACGTATGTCCACAGTGTGGTGGAAGGTTTGTTGTGATTTTTATATGAAATTAAATGCAGGACCGTCCATTCGGTTCATACACAGCTTCACTGGTTTTCAAAAATTAAATGCAGACCCTCTAATCTTCAACGCAAGTCACTACCGTCTCAACTAATGACCACGACTCTGCACGCTTCAATATACAGACTCAACGGGCTCACTAAAAAAGGTTTTTAATGCCAAAACCAACAGAGTGCTCCCGATTGTTAGGATTTTTTTACAAAAATCACGAAAAATAATTAGCTGTACGATTTTTTGAACGCATTCCAACGAATTTACTGTGTTTTCTTCAAAATTTCCAAGCTCTGAATTTCTTCTTTGAATTCAGCGAATCCTGTGACACAGGTTGCAACCCATACCTTGACATGGGGTCATCCTTTGGTAAAGAATGAATCGTCATCGAAAAAGCCACTAATTGCCCCATCTTGTAGTAGTTCCCCTGTTGTAACCAATGGACATCTATTTATAGTCACATCGTTAATGGCCACATAAGACGAGGATTCTCCTTTCACGTTAGAGGACGAAGGCTTGACCACTAAAAGTGTTGTTTCAAACAAGACCATGGATATCGTACATCACACGATGTGTGTTCTCAAATGCTTTGCCTTTTAATTGTTGTTATGTCACCATATTGACAAGATATGGTGAGAGCGATCAACGAGGCCACAAAAGTGTTCAAAGGGCCATGTTACAATATGCCCGACACCACCCTATGGTCAAGGGATTAACATGTACAAGAACAATTGCAGCCAATTAAGGATCAATGGGCAAAAATGGGGTTGTCCATTACTTTCGATGGATGAAAAGATGCAATAAATCAACCTTTAATCAATGTGGTTGTAGTATGGCCTAAAGGGGTAATGTTTTAAAAGCAATTTACTACGACGGACATGTGAAGTATGCCTAATTTATCACCAACATCCTCTTTGAAGTCATTGAGGCTGCGGGGCCTCACAATGTTGTCCAATTCATAATAGACAATGTTAAAAACTGCAATGCCACTGTGGATGTTCGTGGAGGTGAGACGTGCACAATTTTTCGACACTGTATTGTCCACTCACTCAAATGCTGCAAAATTGGGCAGCAACATCGAGTGGATTACATAGGTGTATGCCAAGTCTGAAGAGATCCAAATGTTTGTGACAAACCATCACATGACACAAGCCATCTTTAGATCGTTCTCATATTTGGAGCTGCTTAAAGTAAGAGAAACGATCTCTCTTTTATTTATGGTGTAAGATTTTTTATTTTAATCTAGTATTTGTTGCTTTTGAAGTTTTCAAATGTTTTTAATTTTTGTTTTCAAAATTACCTACCAGGTTCCCTATTAGAATATAAAGCTTATAACTTTGCATTAAGACAATCTTTGCTAAGTATCAACCAATAAACGGTTTTAACCGCTTCAACCATTTTGTAACCATCTCTTACATAATAATAGAAAGGTAATTTGTGCTAAATAATGCCCAAAAGATGACATAGTTGTGAAACATGAGTTGGAAAAACCTCTTGAATTCTTGAGATATTCCATTCAAGCCTCTGATTGGACAAGCTCTGTTAGGTTAGGCATTTGGACTGCAAATTAATTGCAAGGCGCAAACCCAAAACTGTATTATTGTAAATGCAATGCAAGCTGTACATGTTTATAAGTATTTAACTCATCTCCAGGATGACTGTCTACTTCTAAAATTATGTACATAATGTTACATTCCCCCACCCCCTGTGGAAGCAACAACATTCTTTGCGTTGAGTGAAATGCCATACTAACCTATCTTGCTTGTGGGAAAAGAAAGGTAATCTGTTCTAGATAATGCCCAAAATATGACATAGTTGTGAAACATGAGTTGGGAAAATCTCTTGAATTCTTGAGATATTCCATCAAGTCTCTGATTGGACAGGCTCTGTTAGGCCGGGAATTTGGACAGCAATTTAATTACAAAATTGCAAGTTGCAATCCCAAAAGTGTATTACTGAAAATGAGATGCAAGTCGTACATGCTTATAAAGTTATAAGTATTCAGCTCATCTCCAGGATGACTGTTCAGATTGTACAAGGAGACAAATACTGCTCCTAGAATTATGTACATAATGTTACATTCCACTGCCCCTGTGCCCGCACACCCTTCCTTAATCTGTAGGGGTTTGGGTTTTAGTAAGACCAAGCTTGTCTAGTTGTGGTTGCACAGATCAGACTTCCAGGAGCCGTCTATTTTTACTTGTGTCTTCAAACGGTACAATATCATCTGTTATCAACTTTAGCTTTTATTCCGCGGGTGTGTTTAGTCGTTTGCAATAATTCCAAATATGCTCAGGATTTGACCAATATACTTTTGTTGTGTGATGAAAATATACTTGATTTTGTAATCGCTTCAATACCCAAATAGTAATGAAGCTAACACAAATATGTCATTTCAAGATCTTTCATCAGTTCTACTTTGACATTGCAGTGTACCTCATTATTTACTATTATGAGCAGATCATCTACATATACAACTGTTTTTTCAACCGTCTCGACAAAAAGAGTTGCATCTTCTAATTCAAAATGCTCGAAGTTCATGCTCAAGAGGTGCTCAGTGAGTTTTTTATACCACGCTCTTGGGGCTTGTTTCAAAGCATACAACAATTTTACTAACTTGCACACTTTTTATTCTTGACCTTTAATTGCATAACCTTCTAGCCAAGTCATGTAGATTAATTCTTTAAGATCACCATTCAAAAAAATAGTTATGACATCCATATGATGGACTGTCCATCTGTTTTGTGTTGCTAAAGCCAAAAAAACTTGAATGTGTTAGTAGATGAACAAGGAAGAAACATGTTTTGCTGAAGGCACTGTACATAATGGACATAACAAAGATATATTTATTCATGAGGGTGGTTACATTTAGTTGTGATCAGTTAAGAGGTAGTTCCAACTGCATATCTGAACCATTTAGTATAAATATTCAACACCCCCTCTTAATGACTAACCCAAAACCAACACCAAGTTTGTCTTGAAACTCTACAAATAATATACCAAGAGGTTTAGTCATTACATCGGTAGGTTGTTCCTTAGAAGGGCAGAAATGAAGAGAGACATCACCCGAATCAACCAACTGTCGGATATAGTGATGATGGATCTCAATATGCTTAGTGCGGGCATGATATACAAGATTATTTTCCATTTTTAAGACACCTTGATTATCATAAAAGAGTGAAAGAGGTGTAGCAGTAGCTTGAGGAAAGTGAAAATTAATCAGAATCTGACAAAGCCATATTGCTTCGCAACAAGCACTAACAACTGCCTTGTATTCTGCGTCAGTGGAAGAGATGGTTAGAGTGGGCTGAAGCTTACTCTGCCAAGAAACAATTCCTGAACTAAAGGAGAAGATATATCCAGTGGTAGATCGTCGAGTATCCACTAACCTGCTCCAATTTGAGTCCACATAACCAATCAATTTGAAATTAAGGACTCTCTGATACAGAATGCCAAAGTCAAGAGTACCTTTGATATATATCAAAACTTGTTTCGATGTGCCTCAGTGAATGAGTTGAGGTTTAGACAAAAAACGAGAAAGGTAGCTAACAACAAAACATAGATCCAGTTGTGTAGTTGTTAGGTAGATCAAGCTACCCACCAATTGTCCATATAGTGATTGATCGACCGGTGGTGAATCATCATGAGTTGAAAGTTGCAGCCCGACATCCATAGGTGTGGACAAAGAGTTACATTCAGACATCTGAAATTTCTGTAAGAGATGTGCAACGTACTTAACTTGGGAAATAAAAATCAAGTAATCATGTCGCCAAAATTTCACACTAAAGCAATAGTGAAGGAGGCCTAAACTAGTCATGTCAAAGGCAACACATGAATCTGATTTTACCTTTTGAATCGCAACACTCCCACTTCCTGTGATGGAAAAATCATCAACATACACAATAAGAATCACAATACAACCACCATCGCTTTTGACATAAAGATTCGGATCAAAAAGACTTCTTTTGAATCCAAAATATTGTAGGTGTTTATCTTTTGACATAAAGATTCGGATCAAAAAGACTTCTTTTGAATCCAAAATATTGTAGGTGTTTATCTATTTTAATATACTAGGCTTGAGGAGCCTATTTAAGCCATATAAGGACTTAATTAGTGTGCATACAAAATGATCACGACCACGGGCCCGAAAACCTTTAGGCTGTGTCATATACACTTTTTCCTCCAAATCTCCATTCAGGAAGACATTATTGACATTCATTTGAAATACCTTCCATCCAAACTGAGCTACAAATGAAAGAAGCAACTGAAAAGTGACCATCTTTGCAGCAAGAAAATATCCCTCCTCATAGTTTATCCCCTCCTGTTGCAAAAAGCCTTTTGTAACAAGATGAGCCTTGTACTTATCCAAAGTACCATCTACCTTACACTTGATTTTGTAGACCCATTTACAACCAAATGGGGTGTTTCCCTGGAGGCAACGATACCAACTTTCAGATATCATTATTTGTCAATGCATCATACTCTAGTTGCATGGCAGTTTTCCATTCTGGTATGCATTTTTCCTTAAGAGTATTTTTTTGTTTCATGAATATTAGAAAGATCAGAAGAAAGATCAAATTGAGCATGCTTTGAATAATCAATCTTCTTACTAGTTTTGCGAGGCCGACCATCTAAGAGGAGACAATTTTCCATCTTGCTGAAAGAAATGAAAAAAATATTGTTCCAAGCCACAAAAATCTCAGATGATAGTAGCACGCACCACATTTGATAAGCTAAAAGGAATTCGCCAGAATAACCTTACAAAAGGATTTACAAACAAAGAGCTGAAATATCTATGGAAATCCATCATAATGCCATGAATTAGCTCAATAATCAGGATGTACATATAGGAGGAGGGAAGTGCAACTACTACCTAGATCAGTGGTGAAGAACTCCCACTAACTGATACTGGTACTCATGCTAACTCCACAAGACTAACTAACTTGACATAACTAATTAACTTCCACACAACTAGTACACCCAAAGAAGCTAACTCAACAAGTGTAGAGATAACCTAAGTGCAAGAAGTATCCTAATAAACAAATTGAAGGATAAATAATAACCTGCATTAACACCCCCTCATTAGCGTAGCTTAGATGGGTGGAAAAGAAGGTGGGTCCCGACAACAAGGCCTGATGAGATACCCACGTACAATAAATGGGAAAAAAGAGTTACCATGGATGAAAAAAATCACTGTAAGGTGCCCAAAAACCAGTAAAAACAAATTAGAGAGTAAAAACTCGCTGCAATGCATCCTAAGAAGCTCAGCTCAAAAAAAATCCTACAATGCTGAAAACGTTTGGTGTGCACTATGGTTTGAATCCACTACTCGATCACAAAACTTAAAAACAACTGACATTATGCTACACCAAAATAACTCCATACAAGGAAACTGTCAATGAAGTGATGTCGAAAGTCCAAAAAACACCAAGCATAATTTGATCAACTGCTATAAATAGGTGTGCCACGATCCAAGAACAACAACCAAGGTAACAAGGCAAGGACACAAAATTCAAAGTAATAGGAGTGCCACGATCCAAGAACAACCAAGGTAATAAGGCAAGGACACAAGACCCGAAGAAGCAGGATCAACACCCCACCCTCCCATACTGTTGAATGGGTGGATTGACGCCACAAATCTGTATGCATTGTCAAAACTACTCGAACATCGACAAATTAACACTAGGCTTCACCGGAATAGCTCCACCACAAGAGAGATTGTCAACATGCCTAAAAGTGTTGAAAATACATGTACAAAATCTCTCAACAAACAAGAGAGATACACTACACCTGCTAAAGAAAAAAGTTCAAAACAAGGAGCATTACAATGCAGATGATATAAAAAGTGGAGTCAGAAGCCGAATGGTGAAGGAGCCACACCTCTAGAGTCCTCTCAACAAATGCCTATGTCGCTGCCACAAGTGATCAGAAATCTACCCCAAATTAACACGGATGGATGAAGAAGATGTTTGCATATGATTCAATGTAAAATGCACTAGTTCATGCAAAGGAACATCAAAATGTGTGCCAGGTCGATCATGTTTACCAACTGAAATCTCAGGTCTCAAGCCTGAGTGAAGGTGCAAAACTCATGTGTAGCTCATGATCCTCGAAAAGAGTTGAGCAAACAAAAATAGGAGCTTTGTCAATGTGTGATCCTAATGAAGTACCTTCTCGAAAACCAATGTCGTGGCGAGAATGCCACTTAACAGGCTGAATGGGGGAAATAATACCCTATGAATGTCTGCCAATACCTCCGTCAATGAAACCCATAGAACATAGCATGCGAGAACTAAATCCAGTGGTATGCTTCTCAGAGGAGATAGGCATGTCAGCAAAACAACCTGAAGTGGGATACATTGGGTGTGTTTCTGCAATAGGTATATGTGTGGAAGTAGAACATGCAGTAACAAGTGCAATAGGCTCAAGAGCATGAGAAGCAAAAGTAGACTCAGAAATTGACAAATCAGGTCAGTGGCAAGTGGACTAGGAGCATGAGAATAAGAGTCCACAATGTGAGGATGATGCTGTAAGTGAGCAAGTTTTTGCTTTAGGGAGTGAATGAGGTTATTTAGAAGTGAGTTTTTCTTCTTAAGCGATCTGTTTTCTTTTACAAACTTTACTATGTCCTCGTGAATTCCACACACTTCAAAGAAAAACATTTCGCTCTTAGAATCCATGATAGATGCAAGAATGCAACAGGATGCCGGGCTCAGAAAATGCGTCTGTGTGTGAGTACAATTACACCCCCTCAAATGTTGGCACTTTATAAAGTAGTGCGTTTTACAAAATAAATGGTACCAATGTGTGGGAAATTAAAAAATATGAACTTTTGCAAAAGACGATGCTCAATTTCGAGCTATCGAGTAAAAGTTATTAAGGAAATAATTTCTCGTAAACAAACATTTTTTTTTGTGGACCTTCTACCATGGCAAAATCAGAAAAATATTGCAACCCGCATAAAAGCAACAACTACACATTAAATATTTAGAAAAAACCAGAAAGGGTTTTCGTGGACTCCTTCAACAACCTATGTAAGCGTCTCATACACATGAGAATATGTGCCCAGAAAGGGTTTTCGTGACCTTCACTAGCTCTGCAAAACAATAAACAACTTCAAAACTGCTTGTTGTCGCCAATGATCGAGTTTACAGTCGCTTTGGGGGTTTTGACATCTTCTAGATTTGATGGTGCCCTTCGTTTCACACAGAAACATACTAAGCAATTCCATAAATATAAAACCCTCGCTCTCAAAGAACACTTACAGATGGATGTCTACATCATCTACTGCTTTGATACCGTGAAAGGAAAGAAAAAAAGATTGGTCCAAGCCACAAAGATCTTAGATGATAATAACACACCACATTTGATAAGGTGAAAGGAATTCGCCAGAATAACCTTACAAAAAGATTTACAAACAAAGAGTTAAAATATCATATATGGACATCTATCATAATACCATGAACTAATTCAATAATTAAAATGTACATATAGGAGGAGGGAAGTGCAACTACTACCTAGATCAGTGGTGAACTCCCACTAACTGATACTGGCAGTCAAGCTAACTCCACAAGACTAGCAAACTAACTCAACAATTCTAACAAGCTAACTGCATACAACTACTACACCTAAGCAAACTAACTCAACAAGTGTAGAGATAACTTAAGTGCAAGAATTATCCTAATAAACAAATAAAATGACATATAATAACCTACACTAGCACTTGCACATCTTGGATAGTGGAGTAAAACCACTTAGGCCGTTGCTGAACTGAAGATGTGGGATCCGGTTGTGGTGCTTCCGGAGGAGAAACCAACTCAGGTTAGCGTCTTTGATACACAAGAGTATTAACAGGAGATGGCATGGGTTGTATTGGAGTTCATGGAGGAGTATGAGAAGAACCTGACTCATCATTGGGCAAGGAAAGGGAAACATTTTCTGTTACCACTTGCTGATTGTTGTCCCCTTGTTGACTGCTGCCAAAGAAAGCCTTTGTTTATTTTACATCAACATCCCTACTAATGATTATCTTATTTGTAGAAGTATCAATCAATCTATAGGCTTTAGATTGATCACTATAACTAGCAAGGAAATACTTGGAACTTTTAGACTCTAACTTACTCCTCTTTTTATCATGAACAAAACAATATGCAGCTGAACCAAAAATGTGAAAAGCTGATACCTCAGGTTTGATTTTGGACCAAAGCTTCTTCAAGAGTGATTTTTTGCAAAGCTTTGCATGGACTTCGATTAAGAATATATACAACTGTGTTTATTGCTTCTCCCCAATATCTGTATGGCACTCTTCTGTTATACATTGTACCATCGCCATGATTATTCTATTCTGCCTCTGTATCACTCCATTCTGTTGTGGGGTATATGGGACTGTCAATTGATGGATTCCTTCTTTGCCGTAGTACTCCTTGAACTACTTTGAAGTGAACACCCACCCCCCCCATTATCAGACCTCAAAGTTTTGATCCATTGGCTAGCTTGATTCTCCACCAATGCCTTGAACTTCGTGAAAGAGGCAAAACAATCAGACTTCTTTTTCAAGAAGTAGCCCCACGTTTTTCTGGAATAATCATTTGACAACAATAGAAAATAATGTGCACCAAGAACAATGGGAGACTTCCATGATGGCTCACAAAGATCTGTATGAACAAGATCCAGGAGCTCCTTTGCACACCAAACACCTTCAGTATAAAAAGGCTTCCTCATTTGCTTCCTTGCAAAACATCCGACACACATATCTTGCTTCTCTTGGATACTAGGCAAACCAAGTACCATGTTTGCTCTACTTAGTCTGGCAAGATACTGAAGGTTGAGATGACTGTATCTCTCATGCCACAAAATGTTGGTATTGCCTTCTACAACTAAGGCATGTAGGTTGATTGTGGCAGGATCAACCAACTTGTACAAACCTTCGTGCCCAACACCTAAGGCAACAACCTTATTTGGTTTTATATTAGACACAATACATTGTTTTCCAGAGAAATTTACAACAATATTAGGATTTTCCGTTAATTGATTTATAGACAACATTTTTTTGTTCCTGTCAGGAACGTATCTAACATTTTTGACTATAAGCTTAGCATTATCATTTAACATAATACAAATATGCTATATCCCTTCTACTGCATGGAACCTCCCATTCCCTAAGGTAATCGAATCAAAATTATTTAAATTGGTAGGAAATTTGACATATCAGTCTTTTTGACATGTGAAGTGCTGAGATGCTTCGGAATCAAAGAACCAACACTGAGTAGGGATTCCATCCGAGCATGATGCCATGAGGGCATCATCATCTTCTGAGTCGTGTTCAACTATTGCCACATGTGCTTGCCCCTTCTGCTTCTTCAAGGCATTTTGTCGCTTGTGACAATCCTTCTTCACATGACCAAGTTTGACACTTCACTCGAAATTTAGGAGAGGAAGTAGATGTACCGTCAGCTTGTCGTTTCCACTTCTCTTTGGATTGAGTAGCAAAAGCGCTCTCAAGATTGTCCAGAACTGGACTCATGACTCTGTGTCTGTCTTCGCTCCTTTTGCAACAGGTAGGAACTCACCTTGTCAAATGTGACAGTTTGACTTTCAGCCATTAAATGGAGAGCTTCCATAAATGAATTATATGTGGAAGGTAGATTGTTCAAAACTAGAGCCACCTTATCACCATCATCCACCTTTTTGTTGATGGAAAATAGCTAGTCTCAGAGGTCTTTCATCCGAAGTAGATGCTTAAACAGTGATCCACTTTCATTTAACTTCACAGAAAAGAGCATATTCTTCGGGTACTAAACCCGACTCTTCTTTGACCTCTGATATTTTTCCTTCAGATTGGTCCACTACGCATTAGCCATAGTGGCATTCCGGACCGCATGTATCAAATCATTTGATACTGATAATGTTAAAAGTAATAGAGCCTCCTTAATGACGTTTATCATAATCCGCGAAGTTTGTAGCAGGTTTGCTTTTGCTATTTGTGATTACCTTATCACAATCACAAAATTTTACAAGTGTCTGAATTTTGTGGCTCCATACATTGAAATTTGTGCCCATCAACTTGTATGTGTTCGACAAAATCAGATTAGAGATATTTGCCATTTATTATTCCAAATTAAATGGGCTTCAATATAGATGCGAAAAACACGAAAATCAATGCAGAAATAAATACAAACGTGCATAACGTGGCACCAAACCCAAACTTACTTTAGATTCAACAAAGATTTATGTGGCACCAATGTAAAACTCCAAAGCTCGTCAAAAGAGAAATTGAAAACTCCTCTCGCTACTTCCAAATGGCTTCAAACAGAAGCGCTCAAAAAGCACGAGCAGGAGCATAAATCACTATCAAAACCCTTCCACTTGAGAATCTTTGATTCATGTGTGGACAAACCCTTGCGATTGGAAGATGTCTTTTGCCCTCACAACTTGGATTTTCCTCTGCCCTCATGAAATCACTACAGGTTACATACATTTCGCGACTAGTAAAAGACCTTCGATTTGCCTTCGCGACTGTTTAAAACACCACCCCAAATGTCCACGAGATGTGTTGACCTAACGTTGACCCCAAACACTCCCGCTTCTTTGCAACTTCAATGCACGCGGATTCTTCCTTAAATGGCGTCGGACCATAAGAACTGTCAATCGCTTTGATATCAATGCTAGCAAATGAACAAGGAAGAAACATGTATGTATTGTTGAAGGCACTATCCATAATGAACGTAGCAGAGATACATTTGTTCATGAGGGTGGTCACATTTATTTGTGATCAGTTAGAGGCAGTTCCAACTGCATAACTGAACCATGTAGTATAAATATTCAATAGAATGGTGGTCCATTTCACTATTGGTGAAAAGATCTTCTTATAGTTCATCCCTCTTTTTGAGCAAATCTCTTTGTGAAAAGTCCTGATTTGTGTTTGTCAAGTGAGCCATCTGCTTTATATTTGTTTTGAAAGACCCACTTGAGTTTGTATTTGTCTTGCTTTGTGTTTGTCCAAGTGAACTAATGGGTTTACAATTGAGTGGAGGATCAACCAACTCCCAACTTCCATTATTGATTAAGGCATCATATTCAATTTTCATTGCTATTCTCCATGCATCAAGCTTTTCAGTTTGTTTCAAGGAAGTTGGTTTGAAGTCAAAAGCAATATCAATTTTTTTTTTGAATGGCCTTTTAAGGTAAACTTTTCTACCTTATCTTGAATCTCTTCTAGGAACGTGTCTAATTTATGGTTGGCTTTGTATGTGCTTCTAGTGCATGTTTTTCCAACTCCATCAGGTTTGACATTGCCAAATGTTTGTGTAGAGCAATAGGTGCCCAATTTTCTTGATCTATAGCTCCTTCATCTTCTACCTATTGCTCCGGGAGCAAGTTTTCATCTTCTAATGAAGTTTCAGTTTCTTCAGGGGGAGTTTCTATCTCAACTACTAGAGGAAAAAAAAATTCAATAGATTCTAAATCATATGACAACTCCCCCCTCCCTGCCCCGCCCTCCCAATGTCTAAAATCTCCATATCATTCTTCTTGTAAACATCAATTTTTGCAAATTTCTCAAGTTGACTAAATCGTCGATCAATGTTGGTTTTGTTGTGTCCATCTCTTGCAATGAGAAATTCGTGTTTTTCTCGTCATATAATTTGTAGACCTTTGAGGATTCAGAATATCCCGAAAGGATGTATTTTTGACTCTTTTGGTCCAAACTTGTTCCTTTTTTCTTTGGGTACCAACGAATAATATGTAGATCCAAAAATCCAAAGATGTCACACTAAAGGAAGACTACCATACCAAATTTCATATGGAGTCTTCATTTGAAGAGTTGTTGAAGGTTACCTATTTCGGACATAGACTGTTGTTTGAGCCACTTCTCCCTAGAATTTTAGTTTTACTCCTTTGAAATACAACATTGTTTGGATCATATTCATCACATTTCTATTCATCCTCTTACTACTCTATTTTGTTAAGGAGTGCAAGGGACTGTGAGATGACGCTTTATGCCATTTTTTCTTGCAGTAGGATTCAAAAGCCTTTGATGTTTATTCACCATCATTATTATTCCTCAATGTGCCAATATGGGATTGTGTGTCATTTTCAACCATTGTGCAAAACTTTTGAAAAGTTTCGAGAGCTTATGATTTACTCTTTAAAAAATAGATTCAGGTCATTCTGCTATAGTCATCGATGAACAACGTGAAGTATTCTTTATCACTGACAAACAAAACTAGGAGTGGACTTCACAATAAGAGTGGATCAACTAGAATTTCCTGTCAGCTTTCTTGGTTGATTTTTGAAATGGCTCTCTTTCTTGTTTAGCAAAGATGCATGCTTCACATTTTTCAATCGTCCTAGGAAAAGTTGGCAAATCTACAACACCATTATTATGCATTGTTTGCAAATGTTGTCATAGTTGGTATGCCCAAAATCATCGCATGCCACAAAAGACTTGTTGCCATTCTTCCTTCGATGAGATGAGCTAAGTTTCTTGAAATTGAAGGATCACCTTTGAGTTTCAACAACTTTCCTTCCTCAAATCTAGTCAGGACAACTTGTATTGTCACATTTTCTTTTGATTTTTACCTCTTCATAATCTAGCAAGAATGGAGTGGCCTTGTTGTCGAATGAACACCAGAGGAACAAGTTTTGTTTTAGTTGACGAAGGTATAAGACACTGTGGAGATTGAAATATGGGAGTCTTGGGTGACTTGAGTCAGAATTGTCCCTTTTCCTTCAAGTTGTAGACTTGTTCTGTTTGTCCGTCATGAATACTACTTAAGACCACAGTCTTTCTTCATGAAACTCATCAAAGAAGTCCCTTCAGAAAGTCATGTGTCGAATGACAACAATATTTAGGACCCAAGCATCAAATCAGGTTGAATTCACTGAGGCATAATTGGCATCATCTTAAATGTAAAGCACGTATTCACTTTTAAAACTAAGCCGAATTTGGTTATGAGATTTTCTTTTTTTCTTCTTTTGCTTCCTTTTGGTTTTGATAGGCCTCAATCTTATCCCATGATGTTTTGCATTCACGAGCCTCATGACTCTTGTTTTTGCTTGAACGTTTACAAAGCAAGGTTCGTTTGTCATTTTGCTGCTCAACCGGGTGTTCATGAGCCACATGACTTCCCTTTTTCTACCACATCATTTGCAAAACAAGATTTGTCTATCATTTTACTTCTCATGTTGTTGACCATCGTTTATGTGTGTTCTTCCTCCTCTGACTAATTATCCTCTTTTGCCTCTATGATTACTTTCATTGTTGGAAAAAGAAACCTTATTGGAAAAATCATCTTTTTAATGAGCATAGCAAAAACTTTCTCCTATGGTTTCAAATCTTTCTTCCAAAGGCCTTTTCTCTCTCAGCCATCTTTTGAACCAATTAATCAAAAGCGAGTTACTTCAATTGATTGTTTTCTTGCAAAGACTCTAAATAGATTGAATATGTAGGAAGAAGCAGATTTTATGAAGGCAGCCACATATACATCAATTTTTTCCACCAACAGCTTCTAACATCATGCTTCATTGTGTCAGATCGCTAAAGCCCGACTCATTACATCACAATTTTTCAACTCAACCTTCAACAACTTCAATCGCAATTATATGAATTCCAAAAATCTAGAAAGGGAATTATACAAATCCTTCAACTTGTGTAGTGCTTCCCATGGTGTGACGCATGCTTTGTGTGTGACAAAATTCTTCTCCACCAACTAAGAGTCCTATATCAAAGCCAATGCATTGAGAATTTTTATGACTTCCATTATTTGTAATTCTAGGCTTTCGTTGAGTTCAATTATTTGTGTGTCTCCATCGCAAATGTCAAATCACAAACCATTGAAAATGGAGACTATTCTCAACTTTCCTTGACCATTATAACTAGGTGTCCTTCCCGATTAGTGTTGTACCAACTATTGATGTGATTGAATGGATTTTTTTGATGCAATAGGAGACGAATTGGTTTCTTATCACTCTGAATAGGTTTCCTATCACTGCTAATAGGTTTCCCTTTCTATATACTACCAAACCGTATATAGACAAACCTCTCCATATGCTCATACTTCCTTTGATACACCCATTGTTATGCAGAAGAAGCTCGCCCTTTCAAAACACTCGTCAGTACGTTTAAGACATTTTAAAGCACATGAGTAGAGTGGTACATGGCACTTAGGAAACACGTGAAAAGGATTCGTCCTATCAATGACACCTGCTTAGAAAGAAATTCTTGTACACGAGGTGTTACTTCCCTACGTACTCGAAAGTTTCTTAATGTCAGGATTTACGTCTAACAATAGAGATGAATGGTTAACGAAGGGAAACGGGAAAATGGTTGTTGTGTCCCCTTATTACTCATCTAGAAATTTATAGGGTCAAAGCCTTAGATGCCATTGTTGAAGCTATCATGCTAGTTGCATAGGACGAAATAGTTCAAAGCATGACAATGACTTTATTCATAAGCATAAACCAGAAGGCACCGCATATACTGAACACACTTACGATTAGGTTTGTCAAAAAAAATATACTGCAACACATTTGTTTTAGGTTCGTAAAAAAATTTGATTTTTGACTTTTGTTTGCAAAATGACTTATTTTTCAATATTTTTAAATAAGTCGTAGAACTTTTCCTCCAATAATAAAAAATCCTCCAAAATTAAATGCTTTTGCAATATTAAAAACCGTTCAAGAGTTTTGAATAAAAAATAGAACTTAGCTCTGACAGAATGGCCATATGCAATGCAGCCCCAGTCAGAATCATACCACGCTAAGGTCGTCCACCACCTGTTCAAGCAAACTCTAAGCAAAAAAGACACGATTTCCAACTACATGCTTGTAACCGGAGTGCGCCACAAGACATAGGCTATGTCACACTAAGCTTCTGCAAGAGAAGCTTGCTGACATTACGGGATGGAAAGCATTCATTTCCAAGCTCTTCAATTTGTAATTCCCTACAATATCCAATGTCATCTACCACCCACCTTAGTTGCTTACCTGAGGCAAGCTGGACAGTCCAAGTGCATGTCTTGCTGACAGCTGACAAGGAACCCTGGAAGTCGGCCATTTGTCTATTTTCATGCATCCCCATATTGCGACAAAACTACAATTCTGCGCTGAGGGTGTAATCTAACGATGCACAGGCTGTCAAATAAAGCCAGTGTGGCTAAATATGCCACATTAGCATATACGGCAGGTGGACTACTACGAGATAGTACGAGACATAGATTGGCATTGGAGTACATTGTCGCTGTCTAGCTGAAACTAGACCTTATATAGAACCCTGTTATCCGAGCCCTGAAATAAGCGGGGTGTATGAAAACAAAAATTCTGCAATGCGTATTGGAGAAGACCTAGTCCAACATGGTACTTGCAAAAAAAAATCAAGGACGACAAGAATGAAAACCATATTTGTCTGTGCTGCTGTTACCAATGTCAGGCCAAGAATCTGGACTGCAGAATGAATTAGCAAAATTGACTAGGTGCAAACCCAAAATGTTTACTCAAAATGTGATGCAAGTAGTACATATTTGTTACAAAGTGTGACTATTCAGTTCATCTCCAGGATGATTGTTTAGTTCATCTCCAGAATGACTATTCAGATTCTACAAGGAGACAAATACTACTCCTAGGATTATGTACACAATGTTACTAGCTCTATGTCTAATCAACAACATGATGAAGCCCATTGTGTTGGAGTCCACCCTGAGGATCAACAAAGACCTGGCAAGAGGAGGAAAGCCATACCAACTGTGCTCCCAAAAGAGAACTTTTTTCCCACTACCCAGTTTCCAGTTAAAATGCTAATTGAGGGTTTCCAATCCTTGCTTGACTTGTTTTGCTGTGCTGGGGGGAGGTGGACGCCAGTTAGTAGTGATAGACCCAACCTCATTTCACACATTATATTCGTAGTGCAATATGTTGCACTAACTAGAATTGGAATTCTGCAACAAACTTCACCGTTTTCATAGAAAAAGCTATATTGAAAATCTTTAATGTCTCTTATATTCAAACCTTTGGGCTTTTTGAGTTTAGAGATTTGAGACCAGGAAATCAAATAGTACTTGAAGTTGCCATCCACTCCTTCCACAATAAATTGTGTTGAACATGCTTCATTTGATTAAAGACCATATTTGGCATTGATAAGAGGCTGACCATAGAGATTGGAACAGCCTGGAGAATGACCTCCACATTAAAGCCATTTGTTGGGTCCCAAAGTCAACTGATATTTATACAATAGCTCCTTTAGATGCTGAATCTTGCCCCTGATGAACTGGAAATCAGCAAAATGAAAATTGGTAAACCATGATTCATTTCAGAGACCAGGAGCCCATGCATTTGATTTTCAAGTTTGCTGGTTGCTCACAAACAATGAAGGTTTCGCCCTGATAGGAAAGTGGGGTGAGATGGGCGGAAACGTGGGGTGGTCATAAGGTAGACAAGGAAATAGTGGTGTCCAGGTTGTGCAAGGCATTTGATAGAATAGATGAAGGGTAGGTGCTTGTAGTACCCATTGTTTATAGAGAAATTACACTACCAAGAACAGCAATCACAGGCTAGTACATATATACCACATTACAACATAGAAGAATATGATAAAGTCAACGCTATATTCATAGATAGTGCTCAATGAAAGTTGTTCGATACAGGAAGGGGCAGTTAGCGCAAATTAGAATAATGCAATCAAATTAATTTATTCAGCAAACTGAGAGCTTATTATACATATACGTGATTCTATAAACTAGGAATCAAGTCTTATACTTCCCTAACTTCTTGCAGACATCCTAGTCTTGGTGAGTTGTTATAACCAAGACTGCACGGAAACACTCTAGACCCCCTTGTACCAGGCTGGGTATGTACCGGGTACACGTACGGGTACGTCCCGGGTACGTCCCGGGTACGCTGTGGGTACGTACCCACAGGCCCTGGGCATGTCCTGGGTACGGAATCCATACCCGGGAAGTACCCAGGGCCTGTGGGTACGTACCCATAGAGTACCCCCAGTTTTTTCTTTTTTTAAGTGTAAAAAATAAATAAAATAGAGTACCCACAGTTTTTTCTTCTTTTTAAGTGCAAAAAAATAAATAAAACATGAGGGCTTTGATTGGAATTGAACTTTGGAAAGTTTGCTTGAGATTCAATATTGCCAATAGGCTCCGAAGGATCGAGAGAGATGAAATGGACTTCATTTGGTTGACTTACTATTTGGGGGCTTTCTTGTTACTCCTCATGGGTCCTTTATTCTTCAGTCGATTTGGAAAGCATGGGAACAAGTGAAGCACTTGGTGGTTGGGCAGCCTATCTTCTCTTCAGTTGACATTAGGTGTCAAGCCTACAAATTGATTTCGTTGAATCAGAAATATAATGACAAGATCCTTGCCTTGACAAGAGGCTGTTCTGCCCTCCTTTGGTTTGAGAAAGGAATTAAAATATTTCATGACTTGTACAGATTTGGGAAGTGGATGGAATGGACAAACATTAAAGCTTTCTATAAGCTTCCTCAATCTCAGTTCAAAATGTATAAAATGCTCAAAAATTCTTTCACAGCTCCCTCTACTGGATTAATTATGGAGGATGAGAATAAATGTATAAAATGCATAGAGAACACATAACAACACAATTTTAGAAGAATTGAGGACAATTTCTTATGGTTTCCAAGCTAGTTACATATTACAAGCGACAAACTTTAAATGTTTTTTTAATGTCCAATGAGACGTCTAATAAGGCATTAATAATGAATTATCAAATCTATAATACAGTCAATGTTGTTAATTATTATGTTTTGAACATTATGAATCAATACAAACTCAAGTCTCAATTCTCAAAGTATTGGAAATTTGTTTTCATGTTCTATGAATGATTTTAAGTTGTATGAGTATTAAATTTCAATAAGTATGCAATGTATGAGTATTAAATTTCAATAAGTATGCAAATGCTTCTTTAAATTTATAAATTTATATACATACATACACATATATATAAATAAAAAAGCGTATCGTAACCGAGGTTTTTTTAAAATTTCCGTTTCAGCGTACCGAACCCGTACCCATACCAAAACAGTCTTGGTTATAACTCATGTACACACTCAACCTTTTCTAGATATTAGATTAATAAAACATGAACTACGATGTACTAACCTAGATTAAATTAATATATTTCCAACTTGCTCCTGCCCCCACCCTCCCCGTTGTACAAAAATAGTTCAAAGGGAAAGAAATGGTACTGTATCAGAATTGGGACACAATCCAGTTTGAAATGAACATCGATCGACAAGAACATATCGCCAATCCAATAAGGGTAGTAGGAATGACCTCACTAAAATTTATACAAAGATAGGAAAACACACTTATCTAAGATTGTACAATAATGTGGAGAGGGACACTCTCTATCCAGTTTCCAGAGTTGTGGACGGGGAACATTGTTCACATTCAACTCATTGCAAGTGTGGCATGGGTCTTCACTTCTCTTCTTTTCTGCTCCTTTGGTTGGTTGGGCCTCATTGAGCAGGTACAAATCAAAATAGTGGGACAAGGCCCTCGCTGCCTTCAGTGGCTGTTGGCGACCTCACTCAACCTTGTGATTGCAGCCATTGCCACCGATCACTGCCACTTGATCATGAACAACAGAATGATCACCAACACCAATGTCGTATTCCTTTGCTTTAGTCGACAAGGTATTGGATTTTGATTATTTTTTTTGTAGAACATTCCCCATCACCCCCCACCCCCCCTCCCTCCTCACCCCTGCCCCACAAAATGGACATACACTTTCCCATAGTTGTCAGGTTCTCCCGATAATGCGTCCTTCTAATAGAGTTTCTTTTGACTTTTGATGATTACACAAAATGATTCAATTTACTCAAGAACAAGATTGTGTTTACTATAAATGACACCCAAGGTGGAAAACAAATAACTCGAAAATGACTAATCCTGCTAAACTAAAACACTCAAATTATAGATAAAGTTGACTTTAATGACTACATATCCATCTCAAATAAATACTAAAAACAAATAAAACTATATGATACCCATCTTGACAAGTTTGTTTTAAAAAGGGAAAAAAAACTATACCTCTTATAGTAAAGGTTTTAAAATAACAACCTACATAAGCAAAACTGTAGACTAAAAGTCTAAAACTTGTTAGAATATGCAAAGAGAAGAAAGAATTCAGAGAAGGCAAACTGCACTGCATCAAATGTCACAGGCAGAGGTTTATTTATATGTGAAGAGGTGGTTACAGATTGGTTGAACAGTTATCAACCAAACAACTACATAACTGCATTATATACTATATAATGCTCTATATTTTAATAAAACTAAATAAAAAATTAAGCCAATATTTAATCAACTATTAACAAACTATATATGGACTGTGGACTTTATCAATACAACACATAAAAACATCGACAACAAAAAATATTAACCACTGATGCCTTGTAACTTTATGCTATTTAGTCATTAATTGATACCATGGTGTATTCGATTTGTTGTTGATTACATGCACAGTCAGATCTTAGGATCCGCATAGAGGTAAGATATTTTATGCATGGGTACAAAAATGACATAAATATTAGATCCTCAGCGATTAGTTGGCATACACACATGAATGGTTGGCTGATGGTGTGTACGAGTATGTAGACTACGCGATTAAGGCAATCAGGATGCAAATGTGACAAGATTTGATGCCGACAAGAGTATACACACCACACTAGATGCATGGGCGAACAAGTTCAACGATGCACTCCCAAGGCGCTCTGTGAGTATTCGAAGCACCCGACCAGTTAGAAGGCCATGGTTGTACCAAAGCACCTTTCACACCCTTCAGTTGTACTCCATTTTTGCATGAATCTGGCTAAAAAAATGCCCCTCCCTTCATCATTCTTTTCCACACATTTGATTTTATGCCTTGCAGATGCTTTTGTGCTTTTGTCTTCAAAAAACTCGCTTCTCACTCCTCAAGCCCACTTCACGTTTTCTCTAATCAGGGTTCCTTTTTTAAAATTCGTTTTAAGCTCCTCTTGCCTTTTTTAATTACAGTCAGGTGAGTTTAAGTGCCCAAGCGCTAGCTCCTCCTCTTTGTCACATTCCTCAAACTGATACACAAACTATCTCCTCATGTGTGGCTTAGACAAGTTTTGTAAATAATACAAAAAAATATTGTGTCTTGTATTGATGAAGGAGACAAAATTTCAACCATATCTAGGGGCTTGGTGGCTAGAAGTTGGATGTACAATGCAAGAGATGGATTTAGAAGAATGTTGTACAAAAAGGAGGGCGCAGGACCTGCAAAAGGGAGGGCATCCAATAGTCAGCTAAAGGCCATACAACAAGTAGATGATGCAATGGAAGGTGTTGGAGTGTTGGGTGCCTGCGCTTCAGATGACTAAGCTTTAAGTGGTAAGGCTTCGAGCGACTGGACTTCAGATGACTAAGCTTTAAGTGGTATGGCTTCGAGCAACTGGACTTTGAGCACAACCACAAGTACTCATATGTGTGTTCGTTTGCTATCCAAATTGTAATACATATCATGTAATACCATATGGGATCCTCCTATCCATTCATATCCCACAATGCCATACGGGATCCTCCGATCCATCACCAGTGAACTTTGGTAACCTCTACTTTTGTGGAGAGAGTTGATGGGGTAACCTTGGATTTGATTAAGGTTCTTTTTTTCAATTTGGATTTTCAAATATGATTTGTCCTCCTTAGGAAGGTTTGCGTTGGATGTTCCTCTGCCCTCTTAGCACCATCAGGCACTTCCATTGCTCGAACCTTGCTTCGGTTAGAATCCGTACACTATCTTGGTCACCATCAGGTCCCGTTTTTGTGCTACTCCCCCCAACTTTTGTTTGGGCTGTCTCAGACTCTTTACTTGATACTCTTGCAACATCCTCCGACTGAACTTGTTTTGCAAGGTCTGCACTTCATTCTTTAAGCGTCTTTGACAATTTGTCTTCTCCTTACTCGTGAGTGACATAGGTTCCACTAGTTCTCGCTGAACTCGTTCTTGTTTTCAGTTCGGCTCTGACTCTGCCTCTACTCCGTACTTTCCTTGATGGATTTGAATCAAGTAGACCTTGTAACTTGTTCGTCACCTTCTTGACCATGTTCTTCTCCCACCTTTGTTTTGAGACAATGGCGTTAATTGTTTCTAGTACAACATTGGTCTTCTTTCTCTCAAACTCTTTTGTACCTTTGTAGTCTCTTTTGTCACGAGTTATGTTCGGCACAAAGATCTTATAAGATAATCTAGTGCCTTGTTGACAAGTATTGCCGATGGATGTTTTTTTTGAACCGCCTTTACTTGAGCCGACGTTTGCTTTGAACCAACTTTTAACTTGAGTCGACATTCGCTTTGAACCAACTTTTAACTTGGGCTGACATTCGCTTTGAATCGACTTGTAATTTGACCCGATAGTAATAATTGAATTGGTGATTGTTCCAAATTTAAGCAGTCTTGAGGCTTGTGATAGAAGTTGCTTGTGCTGTGTATCAATTT
Source organism: Taxus chinensis (assembly GCA_019776745.2). Classification (NCBI taxonomy): domain Eukaryota; kingdom Viridiplantae; phylum Streptophyta; class Pinopsida; order Cupressales; family Taxaceae; genus Taxus; species Taxus chinensis. Next base: position 928,581,997 of record CM034148.1, on the reverse strand, counting down.
TTTTCGAAGGGGACTTTAGCTCTGAGGAAAACAGCATTTATTGGGCACGCCTAGACCACATATATTCTCCGGGAGTATCCACATCAGTATCATGGTGATACTTCCTCTGAAGCTGGCTTCGAGGGTACACGTTTAGGTGTCCAAATCTGCATGATTTTAGTGTGTGAGGGGTCTTTTTTGGATTCTCTTCCGTTTCAAAGGCCGTAGAGGAGGATTTCATTTTATTTTTTTCCGAATTGGTTCAGGTTTGGGTCCCCATCTGAACATTAATTGGAACAAGATCCTCCTGGGAGGTCATTTTGGACTGAGATTTCTTGTTTCATGTGATCAACCTGGCCATATCAGCTTTGGAAGAAAATTTCAAAATTGCAAGGGAACTTAACAGTAACCCCTTTTTTTATTGTCTTTTATTGCAGGATCTTGGGAAGCGTTTGCAGATCCTCAGTATTTGTTTTGGTTTGTACCCATCTAAATCACTCCCACATTTAGATCTGCTCAAGCTGTAAATGAAGTATTGAGAGAGGTCTGGCTATTAGTTTTGTGTGGTTCGTTCCCTCTACTTGAATGAGGAGTGGAATTTGTTTTCCATTCCTTGGTTTTCATGGGTTTGTTGGGGTAAGGCTTGTTTTGATATTGGTATCGCAGCTATGTTTTCCACAGGTATGGCTTGATCCTGCTTCATAGGTGATTGCATTGGAGGGCGCTATCCTGAATGGACAAATTCTGGCAAGATCCAACACTGAAAGGGAATATTTTCATAATGTGCTAGCTGTTCCTACCCAAATGTCCTCACGTCCAGGAGATTCAATCAGGAAGAGGTTTTCCTGTCTAGATTGATGCATATGTGGGCATAATTGAGGATCCTCGGATTCTTTGTGAATTTTGATGCTCCTATATATTCCCTAATGGCATTCCTGAGATGGACAAACTCTAGCAAGATATAAAACTGAATGGGAATATTTTCATAATTTACTAGCTGTTCCCACTCAAATGTCCCATCCAGGATGATTCACTCAGGAAGAGAATTTTCTAAGTCTAGATAGATGCACATGGGCATAATTGAAGAACACCAGGTTCTCTGTGAATTCTGTTACTGTTAAATGCTCCTCGATGACATTGCCAATCTTTTGCAAGGTCTTTTCTTGCCAGTATTTTCTGGTAAGCAATGAGAGGGTGAGGCAAATAGGGACAGTTTCAGGGATATCCCCAACGGGATTTAAGGCTGGAGACTAGTTGCATCATGAACAATCCAGATTTCTTCATGAACTATGGCGCCTTTGAAAAACTTGATCATTCACTTGCTTGGTAGATTGCATGAAATACTCCTTGGGCATCATTAGGATCTGAATTGAGCCCGTGGCTTCCAGGGTGTAGGGAAAAGCCCTCATGAATTAGTAGATAAAAGCCCTCTCTTATAGCATCTAGATCTGTCATTCCATTTCGTTCATGGAGATGGATACCTTTTTAGATAACATCCATTTTCCTTTTTTGTGGAGAAATTGGTTTTGGATATTGTTCTGCTGGCATAATATGGAAGACATTCTTGCAGCTCTTCTTTGCATATCTGTGGTTCTTCCCTAGACACACAAGATCTGAAATTCTAATTGGGACTAGTGGGAGGAGATCCATGAGAGGTGGCCATGGTCTCCTCGAGAGGGTAGAGTCCAAAACCAATCAGGTCCTTGGCTGGCTAGGAAGAGAAAGACCGAGGAGGAAGGATATATCAAAAGAGTTTGGAGGGGGTGTGCATTGGAAAACAATCTCGTAAGCTCCAGGAGGAAAAGGATATATCAAAAGAGAGTAATTTACAAGAAGGTAGCAATCTCTAAGAAGAGTTGTAAAGCTATAACACTGATTTTTACGTTCTTTTATGGCTATTTATTTTTAGGAAATGAGGAGTCTGAAAATAGGAAGTGAAGGAATTTGCCTTGGAATCTGAAAAGTCGTGAATCCACATTGATTCTAGTAGCCATACAATCACTTGCCATGAATTTGGACAAACACCATTCCAATCAATCGTAATAATAGAGTAGTATTATTTTTGAAGACAGATTATCATTTTAAGTGTGAAATAGAAGTACATTAATAAGTAATGTTAGTGTAGAAGTTCAATTTGCAGTATCAGTGCATTTCTCTCTGAAATGGTTATACAGGCTATCAGATAAAAATATATTGTTTTGAACTATCGAGTATATTATTTTATAAGATAGAGTAATGCAAGCGAAGGAGTACTGGTGCAAAAGTAAAATCTAAATGTATTTAAGGTCAGTTTGTAGGGCAGTAATGGTTCTATTGGATTAGAAGTATGATTTTGTAACTTTACACATTTAAATTTTACAACAGAATACCTAATCTTGTAATGGGTATTGGACTTTGCAGTTGCGGTCTCTGGCTACTTTTCCATTCTTTATCTGTAAGGATTGAAGATGGTGAGAGTATGACTACTTTTACTGCAATATGTGATTTTGTTCACACTTTCTTCATATGTGAAGAGTGTCGCGAACATTTCTCTGAGATGTGCTCCAGGTTTGCAGAAATCACCTTTGTGCCATTTTGTCTACTTTATTCTGAGAGTACGAAGAATGCTTGCTAACATCATGTATTCTTGTACTGGATTCTTATGAAATTTCAGGGTTCAGGAACCTATAAAATCTCGTTATGAGTTTGTTCTTTGGCTGTGGCATGCACACAATGAGGTGATGACGGTTTAGCTTATGTCATTCATAAGGGGAAGCTTGATTAGTTGGAAGTGTTTACTCTTCTGTTCTCCATGTACCGTGTATTTTCTGGCAAGATTGTATGATTTATGGTTGATACGTATTTACTTTCACTTTTCAGGTTAATGAGAGGTTAATGGTTGAAGAAGCTTCTCTAGGAACCGGGGATCCGAAATTTCCAAAAATGATATGGCCACCAAAGCAGCTCTGTGCATCATGTTGGATCTCCTCTAGCAAGAAACATAATAGTACACATGTAGATGTTGATTGGAATAATACAGCAGTCTACCAGTTTCTTCTTGATTTCTATGGGAGGAACATTAAGTTTCCTTTACAGGATAATGATCCAAGTACAAATGCTAAGTCGCAAACAAATCTTGGTGAGGACACATCTCCTAGTAATGCTGTTGCAGTACCTATCGGTGCTGCAATTGCAATTGCCATTGCAAGCTGTGGATTTGGGGCAGCCGCATGTTACTGGCGAATGCAGCAAAAGAAGCGGAAGAATTTAAACCAGCTCTACTCCTTCAAGGACATATGATTTGCTTAAGCACCTCATTTCAGCTCGCTTGTATAATTATTATATAGAAGCGGTCAAATTCAAGAAAACATTTAGAGTTTACATGATGAGGAATCCAACAGCTAATGTGCACAATTTTGTGAGGGTCAATATCCAATATGTTTTAAAATTTTGAAAATTTAGAAAGCAAATGCAGATATTCAATACATATTAATTCCTTGCTGCAATGTTTGCCGATTTCGCACGCAAATGCAATGTTTTCATGATGTCAGTTTATCTTGTAAACTCAAGTCTCATTTAATGCAATGTATTTTTGGTATTCTTTGTTGTTATTAATTTGAGTAATGGGATCCACCATTATTGAATGACACTCCTCCTCCCCACATTAATTTTAAATAAGTGGCCCCAGAATGGTTCAGCGTCTTGCCTGATTGCAAAGCATGTTAGCTGAAATGTATTTGATGATATACATTGATTTTAGGCCTCATTTGTAAAGCCAAATTCAGAAATCAATCTAAGTTTGAAAAAATCACAATATTTACAAAATTTAGATGGGAGCATAAATCAATTGACGGGATTGGCCATTCATATTTTCTTGTCTTCAATTTATGTCAACTGATTACCTAATCTAATGACTTCCATAATGAAATATTTTCTTGCATCAAATCTTGCATGGCGTAAAAGAATAACACTCTTTTACTGTTTTTGAAGCATATTTGTAATTTCATTATTTTTTAGGACATCCAAGACTGAGAGCAAGTCAGGAAAGTACTAGTAGAGACGTTGGGGAGTCACTACACCTTGTCTTCCAAGCGAGACACGCCATACCTGGGCGATCGATTCAAGGATGATATACTTCATTCCCGCCCCCCTCTTGCTAGTGTATTTGCAGTTGACCGCTAGTGTGGTGTTTGGTTGATGACCCTCGCTAATGCCCTTCCCCCCCTCCATCATCTATTAATGCTCCTTGTCAATGTCTTCTAGCGATGAAGTGTGGACTCCACAACCTTCCAATATATCAAAATGAATAATTCAAAATTGAAGCAAGAGGAAGGCCATAATTCAAAATCGTAGTTATTTTCAAACATGCGGTGTAACACCTACCATTGTCTCCATGCCACAACATTGGAAGAAGTAGCCATTGTTTCATTGCTAAAATTATTGTAGAAATCTTAGGGAGATTTCACTTTGGCATTGCCTCTCGCCAACAGCAGAATTTACACATCGCACATAACAGAGTGTACAAAGTTACGATATGCCCATTTTATTGTCGCTTACGCTCAAAATGTCATATATTTGGATATACTCTTGCATCTTCTCCACCCATACAAAACTTTCAAGTGATGAAGATAATTAAGTTTTTTTTGTGGGAGTTCCAGATAAGTATGACAACATTTTTGTTGTCTTCAATATTTGGCTCCTAAAACCCTAAATAGGGTTTAATAATTTAGGATCCTGATATTCTGGGTTATTGTTATCATGTGTTCTAAAGTAGTTCATATTCTATTGTGTTAAATATTACTGGTTTTCAAAAAAAGGCTTCATGGTTACTGCATTTTTAGTATCTCGGGCATGGTTTTAAATATGTTGCATAGCTTTAGTGCCATGATACCCATGCCCATGTGAATATCATAGCTAACCATAATATATTTAATCCCTATTTAGTGTTTTAGGGGCTTTCTACCATAAATTTTCCAAACCCTCTTTAAAAAAAAACAAAGTTAATGACTAGATCTTTCATTCCTTTGATAGGAGCTAAAAAAAGTGTCCCATTGGAGCTCAAAAAATTGATAATTGATATATCTTAGCAAATTACCCCTATCAATGATTTCTATGGCGGGTAGCGGGGAAGGGGGGCGTTAGGAGACTATATGGACCTCTCTAATCTCTATATGGGAGTTGGGAGGTGGAGGAGGGAGATGCAAAAATAGCCTCCTCCCCCCAAATTTGAACTAGACCTGACCCCACCCCTCTATTCTATATGGGAAGGCCCCTATATCTACATGGGGCTTAATCCATATGGCCCCACATAGATCAACAATAAGACAAGAATCATGACTATTTGAATGGAAGGTTCCGGTTCCCATATCGAGAATCGTCTTAATCATTATCATCTATGTTGGAATCATTAACATTTAGGCCAGTATGTTATTGTAGGAGCTCAAATTGATAATTAACATTTGCCCATATGTGTCTTGCCAAAGTAATTATTTGTTCCAATATCATTTCTAAAGAAGCAAGTAAAAATAATATCAATGTTAAGTTTATATGCAGTTCATAAATGATAATAGTATGAACTTGAACGTATGTTTTGAGTGCAATGATTCCTTATTCACATTATAATTACATGTAATCATAATGGAAAGATGCAATGATACATTAAATACATGTAACGGAAAAGTTTGTTGCATTCAAAAAAACATTAATTGTTTATTCTTTGTGCTTTTATTCTGTATGTAGTAATGAAACAATGTCACTCTTTTCACTTTAGAAGACCAACATTGTCACAATGCGTTGTTATGATTTTTAGTTATTGGATCCAGTGATCAAATTTGAAGGGCTAGTCTGAATTTTACTCTGAAGGGTAAATATTTGACCCGCCCTTCCATGATGAAAAGTAGCATGATTACTTAACACTTCACATGACAAGAATAATTCAAGTATACATGTTGAATCTATTCACTAGAAATGATTTTGGAAATTCATGCTAACACAAAAAGGTGCTCTGTATGAAACAAATCAATGTTATCATTTATAAATAGAGGTGTTAATACATTGGAATAGGTATTGGGATTTCTTATAATTTTTCTCCATAACATGATAAGGATAAGCCATGTCATCACATTGGCAAGAGGCATGGTTGTGTTATGTCTTGATGTTTCTATACAATTTTTAGCATTGAAGTGTACATAACAACTTGGACTTAATTTGGTATTATGACTCTCTATTTCCACATCATCTCCTATTTCATTCTTCGCTGAACTGGAATGTCGACGAGTAAATTCTTAATATGATTCACTTCATTCTTAATGCAAGCCTATTCCACCTACCTAATATTATATTTGAAAAAACCAAAACTCCACAGTTGAACATAGGGCAAAAGCCCTAGTAAATATTACTTAGTTGTAAACAAAGTTTTAAGCTGCAAATTTAGAGAGCAATTTAACAATCAACCATTGCATCTAGAAAATTTCCTAATTACTATAGGAAAGTTGACTTATAAAGAATTATATAAGATGACGATTTTTGGTAATTAAATATATCTGATGTTTGCGACATTTATTTGTGGTAACTTAAATTATTATTAAGTGTTCCTCGAGTAAATTATCAGCACAAGATATAGCCTATATATGATTTTTAGAAAAAATTCTCCTTTGAGCAATTGAGTCTTACATTTTACAAATTTATAGTTATATACATTTTATATTACAAAATTTATACTTTTGAATTCTGTAATTTTTTCCTATACTAATTTTTTTTCTCATTTATTGGTTATTCACTTGGATTTTGATTAGCCACCAATGCTAAAAAGCTATTCAAAAAAATAAAATGAGAATATAATATAAAATTACTCGTAGCTATCTGTAAACACTATTTTCAATTAGTATCTCCATGTTGCAAAGTACAAAAAAACAAACTGCAACAACTTAAAAGTTAAATGTTTAATGTGATCACCGAGGAGTTTTCATTTATATTCTAAAACAAATAAAGAAAATTAGAATTCACTTGTGCCTTCGTTGACGTGATGGTATGAGTTAGGGAGTTCAGAATTTTGAGATAATTTCTAATAGCGTTGGTATCTGCACGCACTCCAAGATGATTTACATTCTAAAACAGGTGAAATGCAAGAGATCCACACAAACATAGGAACTCCTTATTACCCTCCACTTATATTTTTGATTTGTTCCATCCCTTTTGCCTTATTTCTATCATTGGGCAATAGAATCATACGGCTAGGATCGGGATATCATTATATTCCCCCCACTTATACGTTCTAATCAAACATTCCAGTGGCGTATGCTCCGTATTATGCATGAGATATCTGCCTATTGAAATTTGGAATCCTCTAGGACAGAATATTATAAAATCCTATGTGATTTCCAGATAACATTGAGTAGAACTCAGAATGATTGAAGCTTGATCCTCTTCGAGTAAGATTGTGAGAGAAATGAAGAGAACACATATTTGTACGTGTCACATTCGAAGGGCCCAATGATGTAAGATATGGAAGAGCTCCTGCGATCTGAACCAAATAATACTTATGCGGTGAGATAATGGTATATTGGTATCTCGGAGATTATGTATTTAACTGTAGTGCACAAAAGAAATGGTAAATAAGTGGAAAAGAAGATAAACCGTAAATAAATAAACATGGAAGAGTGAGACAAAGGACTTTGGAATTGGATAACCAATGGGGACAAATACACCGTAAGGACAACCTGCCAGCGTCAGTCACTGGATGTGAAAGATTTGATGGTAATTGGGAACAGTGACATCAATTTTCAGTATATCTGAGATTCTGATCACATTGTATGGAATTTGACTTGCTGCAAAATATATTTTTAGGGATTTACCAATGCGATTGACAGTGACTAACAAGCCTTTTTCGGACACAGCCCTTCTTTTGACAGTTCGAGTAAAAATTTACACTTCCCATTTGCCAAACGATTTGTAAGTCGCGAGTTTTTTTCTACACGCAAATTTTTAACTGCCCTTTTCTAACAGGTTTGGAGCCCTCAGACGGGCTATGATGGGTGCAATTTTGAATGCTGATTGGATCTATTAGCTCTATTGTGTTGTCATGAAGCTTAGTTTAGATACACCATAGGTACCATAGAAAACGATTGAAACAAAGTTGAGCCATTGTTGGTCTTCTACAATGAAAAGAGTGACATTGTTTCATTACTACACATAAAATAGAGTGAATGCACTGACAAGGTAGGCTCAACATATAAAGAACACTAAGTACCATTGAAAGAATCCCATAAAAAAGTAAAGTTGTTGATCATATACTCAAAATGTATTGTGGAAAAGTTATAGTACCACAGAAAGAACACCAAAGAAAACATGCAACAACTAACTTGATAATTGATTTGAGTTTTAAGGGAGGACGAATCTAGATGAAATTTAACAACTGTTTTCAAATGAAACACAATAAACCAAGGGTCTAATGCTCCTTTTGATCCTTGTTGGCATTATGATGCTTGAATGTGGTTGTAGAGACTAGTGGGCAAGTCAATAAATACCCAAATGCTTCTGCCATAACAAATGGTAATGCTCCTACTTATTTCTTCAACATTAGTACTTTTGCGACGCTAATCTTCTACATTAAAATCAAGAAAGGCCAACACTGGCTGCTGGATGAGCATCTTTTTCAACTTCTAAAAGACATACTTTGCATTTGCAGTCCACGTAAACCACACACAAAGTCCTTACCTCCCTACATCACCTTTGTGATAGGTGCACAAATATCATCGAATCTTCTCATGAACTTTCTGTAAAATCTCGTTTCGATGGTGTAGACACCCTAAAATATTGCATTGCATATTCTAAACCTCCGAAATCACCCCATAATTATTTCACGGTATATTACAACTGCTTTTGATCATTTTCAACCATTTTCCTCGCTTTGAATATATTTCACCATTTTATGACCTTTAATGGCATTCTACGATAAGAGTTCTACTAATCATTCCTATCACTTGCACATGATCTCGAATTATCTAATATTTGCATTATGGACCCTTTCACATTCATATACTATTCCTATGATTAATTAATTGATCCTACTACTATTATTATTATTCACCCACTATCCTATTATTAATTTTTTATGTTGGATGAGGCGTAGGAGGAGATCGACATACGTGCTTTGTTTTACACATTCTCTCATAGCCGTTAACATAATTTCGTATCCTCTCACAGAATATCCTCCGCTGGAGCTCTGCTACAATGTTACCGGTGTGGAGGAAGTGAAGCTGCTGGAATTGGGTGTTCTGTTTCAGGACGGAGTCAAGTGGAAGTTCCCTGCTTAGAGCGCGGAGTGTTTAGCGGTTTTGGGGACGCCGGTGGGTTCGTTTCCTATTCTGGGGAATTATCAACAACCAAATTTTCACGTGGATAATTTCCTATGATGTGGATAATTTGAGGCTGGGATTCGTTCCCATGGCTTGTGCAGAAATGAGTGTCTGATTTAAGATTAGTTGTTTTTGGCACCCGCGAGGATTCGAACCTGGGTGTTTCTATTGCCAATATTCTTTACTATTTTATTTTTTTTAGTGGCCGGTGTTTCCTTTTGTCAAATAGCGGTTGTTTAATTTGTTTTTAAATTGTTTTATGATTTGTTTCTCCAAAAAAATTGTCACTTTAGTGTCACAAGGGTTGTAACTTTACTTTTCCTACAAGCAAAAACAACTTTATAACAATAATATTTACGCCGAAGGTGTTTACAAGTTGGTCTGAGGCTTGCCCCTTCTGACATTGAATTATTAGGTGGACGGCGTAGATGATAGCTGTGTTTTGTCAACATTAATTTTTTATGTTGATCCGAATCATCTAATTGATGAGGCGTAGGAGGACATTGACATACGTGCTTTGTTCTGACACATTCTTTCATAGCTGTATCAATGACCAGGATCAGAAGACTGTGCCATTCAACATAAAAATTAAATGGTCTGGTTATTTTCTTCACGAATTCCGGTCCTGTGCATAGAAACCTGTAGCAATTGGCTAAACTATAGATGTTTTTTGTTTCCATTTTTTCTCAATCTAAACGGAAATGTTGGTTTTCATACACCATTTTTGCTGATATAACCCAAGAAGAACAAAAAACGCAGAGAAAAATTCGTGTAAAGTCTTATTGTTTTCAATGCCGGAATAATTAAACGATAATCAATCCTGGTGATTGGAAAAAAATTACAGAGGAAGAAATTATGTGAAGTAATACTATTGAAACATTTTCCTCAGCTCCCCTGTAACACCTCGACACCTTGGGTAGTTGGGTTTTTTGGCCACTAACATCCATATGTGGTTGATCTAACATCGTCACTTAATTTTGTGAGGGTAAATTTGTGTTTCATTGGTCCCTTATGCGGTGGCTGCTGTATTCACATAAACTGCTCACCTGGCCTCTTGCGTGCAACTTTGTGGGGATGGCGGTGTTGTGGACGGCAAAAGAGATGAAGGGGAGGAGTGGTCTGAGGCCAGTTGTGATTGCAAGCTCCACGGTGGACGTATGTAGAGGCTGCACTGCGCTCACGCAGGGTTTTACCTCTGCTTTCTTTGGTTATATGTTTTGCATTTGTATTGGTCATGGTTTCTTTCTTCTGTGTATAGATGGGTGTGGGTTCATTTCTTTGTTTGGGCTTGGAATTTTATTCGTTGTCTTTTGTTTCAGGCTATAGACGGAAATTCGAGGCTACAGATCTACTTGGTTTGTAGTTTTCTTGAACTTAGGTTGCAGGGGTTTTGGGTCCAACAAAGGCACCCATAAAATATCAAAAGCTTTTCGGGTGTAAAATTCCGTAAATCTTGCCATTTGTTCTTTCAATTTGTATATTGCAGTTAGAAATATGGGATTGTGAGCAATGAAAGGATTTTGGCTTGATGGGTTATCAATATTGAAGAAATCCCCCCATTATAGCATGGGGATTGACAAAGTTCAACTCAATCTCAAACATTTCTGAAGCGGTAAATCTCTCTACCTAACTTTAATAAGTGATACACATTTACTTTGGTCACCGAATAACCTAGGGATTACGCTTAGCTGTACACAGAGGCATCACTTAAGCCCCACAAACATCAAATCACCCAATGATTTTACCTCATCCATTAATCTTACCTTTGCGTACCTAAAGAGAGGATTTCACCTACACAAATGGGTATTAGCTAGGAACCATACATAGCTGCTCGGTGCACATAATCTGTTATCAATAAATATATTACAAAAAAATGGTGAGATCTTTTAGCTAATTTTTCATTTTATTTTGGGTTTTTGGTGTCCTATTAGACTCTTTAGCAATTTATGGTATTTTTTTAGCCAATACATTGACCTTAATGTTAGCTGTTGTTTTTCTATTGCACTAAATAATGACACACATGATGTCTACAATTAGTAATCCATCACCAGGCTGCATGCTTTAAATATCATGATGACACATCCAATCCTTTTTACACCTTAACACTTAACTAGATCCTGACAATATAGAAAACCCCTAGAAAACCCTATCTTCTATGTGTTTCCAAGGTTTGTGGCAGTGATAACAAGAAATCCCTAAATTTTGACATAAAACAACTATTTTTTTCTCACAAAATGGTTTTGTGACATTCCTTTTGACACTCTCCTTATTCAAAAAACCATTGAGCTCTCGCCTCACTTTCGCATTCAAAGTTTAACTACAGAAACCCTCAGTGAAATATACACATAGCCCATGTTCTGAGTAGCAACATTTAATCCTACTAATTGAACATGACAAAAATGTCAATATTCATTGTGTATGTATGTACATTGTCACATAAGATGCACAAAGTAGAATAGTTGTGAACAATAGTGAGGGTGCACACCGAGAAGACATGACAACAACATTTTACAATCACTTGATTTTCTCTGAACACATCTTGGAATCTTTCATATGGTATAAGCTTGTAGATAATGCCATAACTACATATGACTTGGCTTTTCAAATTTTCTTTTTCTTGGCATGGGAGGTGGCAAACTCAAACTGCTATTTTTAATTTATTTGCATTGAAATATGGTTAATCATCCAGATCTTTGAAGGTATAATATTAAACTAAAAAAATGCATGTTTAGAAAATAGTAAATGGTATCCCATTCACCTCAGAGACAGACACTAGAATTTTAGTTTCTTTTGAATTAGGTATAGTATCTCATATTTTGATGCTTGTTCAACCTTGTCGTATTGCGTCGAAGGCGTTGTATAAATTATACTCGGGGGGTTCTAACACTGGACAAAGCATCTGTATCGTTGACATATTAATTTTTTATTGCCTCAAATTCACCACACTTGAGGATGATAGAGGCCCTGACGTGATGAGTCCTGTGGGTGGAAAAAAAACTACCATAATTTATCCTAAGTACTGCTAGAAGGCACAATTTTAAGGTTTGGTCCCACTGTCATGTCACCACTACACGACCCGGACTGAGAAACTTGCTGGCTGAGATTGTCAGATTGAGGACTGGACTTTGATCCGCTGGTTACCACTTGATGCCTTCGTTCTATAATTTTGCTTCTTAAATTAGATGTTCGATTTTACGAATACGAGGTATTCCATGAAATCACTTTTAGTTTAGATGCAGATGCTTTTTAGTTTATATGCTCGACGCCATTGATAGAGATAACACATATCTTTACTATACCTATTTCTGTTTACATTGCAAAGAAGAAAGGAAAAATATAAACAAAAATTGTCTATTTTTCCTATAAATTTCTACTGAATTTGCAAATAAGTTAGCTAAATATGCCAGGGATTTGTGGATTTGTAGAAGATGTCGGATACAAAGCGGCATTGTGCAACGAAGTTGAAAGAAAAAGAAGACAGAGAAATAAAATCTAGGGTTTATTACAAAATTTCACCGAGATCAAACCTAACTGGAATCAGGCACTTTTCTGTACAGTGCGATGAAGGCATAATTGTCGAAATGTGTGTGATCTGATGGTGGTGGTAACGAAGCAACCTCAGATTCTCGAGGTAGCAGCTCTCATTGGTGTCCGATGAAATGCATAGTTAAGCTTCCAGAGGATCAATTCCTTGATGTCTGTCGTGCCAAAACTCGGATAAAAAAACGCAACACAGGATAGCGCTATTTTTTTCCTTGCTACTCGGGCTGACATTACTCCCCACCCTTGTTTTCCTGCCTGTGCGTGTAGTGCAAGATTAGGTGGGCATTCACTTAACAGTAGTGGGTCGTTGGTCTAGTTAACGATAAGAGGAGTGGGCTTGATCTCTCTATCCCTTCTTAATTGACCTTATTCCTTTGTCTTTTTTCGTTCTACAATATCACTTTTTGGATGTATCCCTTTCGTACGATTGCTAGTTAAATAATTCTTACATTATCCATTACATCTCACCTCTTATCCAATTAATTAATATTACTTCACTATTCAACATCTTGAGTTAACTAGAGAAAAATGAGTTAATTAAATATCGAATCAATTAAATACATGTGCAAGAGGACAAAATTAAAATAAATTAAACATTCATTTGAGTTAGCTAAGATATCCCATAAAGCACGACATTGCCAAAAATAAAAAAATTAATGTTAAGGCTAAATCTCGTGTCCACTTTTTGGATGAATAAAACAAAAGTCAACGAATTAATATTTAATTCTAAATATTCAAAAGCTTTGCCACCTTTTCCAAACTCAAAAATAACTCATCCATGCAAGCTCAAACAAGAGTTTAACTCCTCAAATAAATTGGAAACTCAATTAAATAATTCAATCTTGCTTTAGTTAACTTCAGATCATACAAGCTAATCATACAAATCCTATATTTGGAATTCCCATTCCCTCTATAAATAATCATCCATTCTTCTCCAATTATCATCTTTGGAAGCTTTGAGTATTGCATTATCATTGTGTTGGATTATTATTCAATCTCACACACCGTTACACTGTCTAATTGATCACTAATCTACTATCAAGTCATTTAAACAAACACTTTTCTCATAGCTAATCTACTTCCATTCAGAACATCCTTTGGAGCATCCACAAATAAATTTGATCAAGAGATTCAACAAGCTCGATGCTTCAATCCAAGCTTCAGCGATTTCATTTGAGGTTGCAAGGAGATACGAAGATGGCATCGGTTTGCTTTTATTTTCTTTGTTTATTTCATTATGTATGTTTTTCTTTGTATACATTTCTAGCACACTCGGTGGGAGAAACTCATTTCTTATTTCTTCATCGTTTTTAGTGAAATTAACTTTGTTTTTATGTTTTTCATACTATTTTAGAATCACTTACCAATTTGTAGGGTTTATCATGGAGTAATTTGAGAGCAATTTTGAAAAAATAGTCAACTTGGTCATGTTTTTAATTTTTTTGGGTGTATTTATAGGTTACACGCACAAGTGTTGTGTTAAAGTAGGTATTTACCTTAGCTCATGTTCACATAGGTACTTTATTTACGCTTATTGTATTTATTCTCACCCACTTATGTGTGTGGATATTTCCTTTTATTTATTTAGATATTGGGTGGATATTATCTAGTTGTTAGGTATAGTTCTTTCCTTGATATATGGTATTGACTAGTTTTTTTTCTTGATCTATAGTATTGACTAGATCCTTGATGTCTAGTTCTCTCATAAATCTATGGACTTAACTAGTTCTCTAATGACTAGTTATTTCCATGATTTATGGCTTGATCTACGACCTTGACTGATTTTTAGATTGTTATTCCTTGCCTATATAAGCAAAGCCCATTCTCATTGTATTTCATTGAGTTCCATAATAATATATGATATTGATGTTTATTTGTTTGCAAAGGTTTTATGTAAAGTTATTATGGCGAATTGCCTTCATCTTATTGATCGTGGTGTTTGATTAGCATCTGTGTTCTTGGCTTGGTACGATCTGATTATCGTTCCTTTTATGGTATCAGAGCAAGAGATTGCTATTCACATCTATCTGTAAGTTTTATTTTGTAAATTTTAGTTTTCTTTCATGCTAGGTAAGAAAGAAACTAAGAAAATCAATTTCTGGGTTTGCTATATTTTTTGAGATCTACACTGAGTTTTTTTCTAGTGCGGTGCAACATTTTCGGGTTGCGTGCAATAGCAATCTTCTGCTCTGATACCATATAACTTACAAAATAGAAATCTCGTGCGGTGGAAGAATTTATTTACAAAATAAAACTTACAAATGGATGTCAATAGAAATCTCTTGCTTTGATACCATAAAAGGAACGATAATCAGATCGTACCAAGCCAAGAACACAAATGTTAATCAAACACCATGATCAATAAGATGAAAGTAATTCGCTAGAATAAATTTACATAAAAATTTTGCAAACAAAATGAACAACAATATCATATATTATTATGGAACTCAATGAAGTGCAATGAGAATGGGCCTTGCTTATATAGGCAAGGAATAACAATCTAAGAACTAGTCAAGGTTGTAGATCAAGCCATAAATCATGGAAAAAACTAGTCATTAGAGAACTAGTTAAGTCCATAGATTTATGAGAGAACTAGACATCAAAGATATAGTCAATACCATGGATCAAGAAAAGAACTAGTCAATACCATAGATCAAGGAAAGAATTATACCTAACAATTAGATAATATCCCCATAATATCTAAATAAATAAAAGGAAATATCCACACACATAAGTGGGTGAGGATAAATACAATAAAAGTAAATAAAGTACCTAGGTGAACATGAGCTAAGGTAAATACCTACTCTAACATGTTGCACGAAATTTGCGCTACTGTAGCAGTTCACGCGTTATTGTTTCATACATGTGCTACTTTAGCAGTTCACACACTACCATTGCATACACACACTACCCTAACCTTCACATGCTACTGTACCCTTCACGTGATATCCTGACATACATGCACTACTGTATCAGTACACACGCTAGAACATTTGTACATGCGCTAGCGTACTGTGGTAACTTTTATTTCAATTTTTCAATTTTCCAACATTCTTACATAAATTTCTTTGTTGTTTTATGTGTTTAACTAATCTTAATTTGTTATTTATTGGTTATAATAATGCTAGCATATTAGATTTCATATATCCATTTGTTTTTGTTTCGATCAAAGCCACGTATGATCTTTTCTCACGCTTTCGAGTGATCTTCAAAATCAGAAATGACCGTGATCGATTTTTGTTGTTTTCTTTTCTTATTGTGCTTATAGGGAAACTACTAATCCATTTTGAGCAGGATTGTTTCATTTGGAAATAAAAATTACAAGCAACAACCTATTAGTGCATATTTTATTGGCCAAAGACAAATCAAACTTTCTTAAATTTTTAATAAACAAAATATTTGCATTGCGAGCTCGGATAAAGGTTTATACACGTCCGCCTAATTATGGGAAGTAATTAGAAATGGTTTTAAAAATCATTATGAGGAGTACCACATGAACTCCAAATTAGTTGGCACATAGAGGGAACCGACCAACAAAACGGGTAGCGCCCTTTCCTACTTAACTAGCAATACCCGTGAGGAATACCAAAAGTCCATAACCAGGAATTTATTTATGGTGCGTGTACTCGTTCAGACAAGTATTGATGAGTGAATTGTTCAAATCCTTTAGGAAACCTAACAAATTGGGGCCAAAATTTTCTCTTTACTATTTTGATTTTTCATTCAAAACTATTTTGAAAATTTGTTCTAAGAAATTCTATTTTCCCTTTATTGTTTTGATTTTTCGTTCAAAACCATTTTGAAAATATGTTCTAAAAAAATCTCATTTTCCTTTACTGTTAATACAATTATGAAAATCGATTCTAAAAAAAATATTTTCTTCCGTTATTGTTTAGATTGTTAGTTTTAAATATGCTGTGTTCCACTTTCATATCATCCTAATTCAATGCAATTAGAAAATCAGTAATAAAAGAAAATCCTATCCTTTTCGGAACCAAAATCAAAATAAAAATTTGTCTAAATCTTATCAAAGTTTGTTCAATCAAACTCATCTTAGCAAAAGTATCAAAATATCAATCAAAGTCTTATAATCTAGAAACTCATATTCAAGTATAAGCCTATCCTATCAAAATCATCAAAAACTAAGTCAAAGTCTTATCTTTTGGACATTCACTTTGTCTAAATTTAAGCATATCATGTCCTATCAATCAAAGCCTTATCTTTTGGACATTCACTTTGTCCAAATTTAAGCATATCCTATCATATCAGTCAAAGCCTTATCTTTTGGGCATTCAATTTGTCCAAACTTAAGCATATCCTCTCCTATCAATCAAATTCTTATCTTTTGGACATTCACTTTTTCCAAATTTAAGCCTATCCATCCTATCAATCAAAACCATATCTTTTAGAAATTCACTTTTTCCAAATTTAAGCTTATCAAATGCCTTATCTTTTGGACATTCACTTTGTCCAAATTTAAGCATATCAATCCTGCCAAATCCAAGCCTTGTACTTTCAGATATTCACTTTATCTAAGTTTAAGCAAATCATTCAAATTTGTATTCATATCGGAGCAATATTTTTGAATCAGATTCGTCAATATCACATTTTACTATAAGTTTTTTAGCCTTTTTAGTACAAAATGGTGGAAACTCGAACCAAACACTATGACCTCTTTGGAAAAAAATAAAAAATCTCTTTCACATGGACATTTGAGACGAAGAAGTTAAAACAACCTGATATTTCAAAAGACGAGAAATCACAAATTGATGAAATTTTACGAAAAAACATCAATTTATTCTTTTTCTCTTAGAAATGGGAGCCTAACTACCCTCTAATTTTGGTGTTGAGAATTTGAAACATCTTATAAGTCAACCTGAATCTAGCAAAAGCAAAGAAAAATCTAGTGCTTCCACGAGTACATAAAACAAAACTTTTCTAGCCAAAATTCAAGAGATGACAAAGGAAATTTCCAATATGGCTTCTAAAGTTTCCCTAAACAATGAAGAAAAGGTCCAACCAACTAAAGAGATGGAAACAAATATAGACATCCCTCTCGCAAACTCTCCATTCACACAAGAATGGAAAAACATGAAAGAAACAATAATGGGGATGTAAAAACAAATGAATCAATTCAATTATGAAGAGCTTTTGCCTTATCCTTTTGATAAAGAAAGGTTGTGTATACCATTTCCCAAATCATTTGAAACCCCTAAGTTCAATAAGTAGAAAGGAAAACATGACCCAAGAGAACACATTAAATAATTCTTCATGGCATGCTAAGAGGTAACCTATAATGAAGTTTATCTCTTGCGTCTCTTCCCAAAGAGTCTAGGAGGACAAGCGTTAGATTGGTTCCTACATCTCCCAAAAGGCTCAGTTATAACCTTCACAAAATTATCTGAGAAGTTTGTTAAGCATTTCTCACTCAATCAAGATTCAAAAATTGTAATGATGGACCTTTGCAACACTAAGCAAAGGAGCAACGAAACATTCACATCATTTATTCAACGATGGAGAGGAATCACAAGCCAGTTTCCTTGTTCTATCCCCGAATAAAAAATTAGTGAGAATTTTCATTCCTAACCTCAATCACGAACTATCATTTCAAATGCAAATCCATTTCTTAGCAAAATTTGAGGAATTCATTGAAAAAAGAGCACAAATAGAAAGGGCTCTCATTTCCAAGTGTCTCATAAAAAATCCTTTAAAAGATCAAAGTAACAAGGACAATCAACAATATCACAATAAGACAAAATTCTTCAATCACAATTGTAACATTGTCAATGATGGAGCCACAAATACTCGACGTGTTCAAAATGTGCAAAATCAACCGTCAAAAGTAACCAATTCAAGCAGTCAAGCAATCAAAATATCTAGCAAAGAAATTGCTCCTCATGATGACAGACGAAGACAATTCACACCTCTTGGATAAATTCTTTCTAGTGTCCTTCACCAATTAACATGTGCCAATATGATCACATATCCGATCACATGACCCTTTAAAGAGAGGCAACCAAAACCCGCATGGTACAAAGAATCAAAATATTGTGAGTATCACTATATGAATAAACAAGAGATATTGGTGGGCTAATATGTTCAAATATTCAATACATGCATAACAATACCCGTAAGGTAGGGCAACACCATACAATGCTCCTTAAGGAAGAAGTATGTAGTGCCCACTTCTCTTTGGCACCTTTGATTACTGATTATGATACTATAGACTATATGACAGACATTTTAATAGTTTTGATTTAGTATGGTGTTAGATGTCAGATCCTGGATTATTGTTGAATTTGATTATATATAATGCATGGTGATTATTAGAGACACTCACATGTGGATGATGATATACTATTGACATGGATGTTTAGTGGAAGTTATTCAGATATGTGATTTTGGAGATTATGAATAAACCTAGAAAATGAATATTATTTGATGATGACATAGTTGTCGATATAAATTGTAAATGACTTCGTTAATTGGCTTGATGACTGTCGTGATTCATATGTATAGATGATCTCTTGATTATATTATATATTCATTTTGGACGTTCTGATATGGACACGAGGCCGAAGGAGATATTTTTGTTTTGCAGTTTTAAAAATATCACAACAAAACATTGGGGGAACAGAAGACCAACCCAAAATGGAATTCTGGGTGAATTCAACATAGTCACCATGGAAACTTGTTTTATTGTGTTGTGTGTTGTTTGTTAGAGATTCCCATGGGGGGGGAATCATATTTATATGTAACCATGGGTTTGTGTATTTTATTAATGTGTTTCTTTTAATTTATTGTTGTATGTATTTTATTAGTAATGTGTTCCTTCTCTTATTTAATTAAAATTGTGTTAGATTTATGTGAGAATCATTTGATTAAAATTTAAATAAATTAAATTACGATATGGGAAAGTAATTATAAGAGTTGTTGGCTGTTTGTATTTAATTTGTAAGAGATGTGTAAGATCTTGTGTAAGTCAGTTTTGAAGTATGACATACTCCACCTCCATGACAAATTCGAATTTTTCCTTGGGAAGCTGTTTTTGGAGGATTCTGGGACAAGTAAAACTTGTCCCATACCTCTAAATTTATGTTACCAACCATAATTATGGTTGGGGAAGTGATTGGTGACTTTTATAATGCATTTTATTCATCTTGTGCATGTTTTTAATTGCACTTTCTTACATTTCATTTATTTTTTTGTCCCTTGAGGTGTGGGATCTTTTGTGTGTGCAAGTAACTTGTCATTTTTCACCTACCTCTTTATTGTGCTTGGGAGAATGAAATCTTTTCTTTTGTGTTTGAAATTGAGGATGTTTGAGGTGACATCCTACATGGATCCACATCAACCTCTTCCTTCCCTCTTCTATATAATTCCAACTCTCTTCTTGTTTTGGGGTTGTTGAAACATTTGGTATGTCAAGATTGGGGCACGTTTTTCTTATGATTAGAGTTCTTACTTTGGAGAAGATTTGGAAAAGGTGGTTTCTTGGTTGTTGAATGATTTTTACAAACTCCCTTGGGGCGCATTTGTTACTATTTGGAGCTCTTGTGGATTGTGGAGGAATTTGGAGATAACTTCTTACTTGAGATTGTTATTTTGGACTGTGTTCTTGGCTTTAAAAACTTGTCTGTTGGAAAAAAAATATACCATGGAAAGGTAGTCGTTTATTTGTTTCTTATTGCTATTATTTTCTTATTGTGTTGTGTGTATGGTGCATGCATTGTTTTATTTGTTGGCTGGTTGGATAGACTGCCTTAGGAATGGTGTAGGAGAAGGATATGGGGAATTATTGTGGGGGGGGGGGCATAAGGGAAATGCCATGGGAATCATAATTTTGTGGAGGGAGTTTTGGGTTTTAGATCCACCATGGAAAATAAATAAGCTTGCATTTCTTACTTGTGGGGGGCATAAGGGAAAATTGTGGGGGGGGGGAATAAGTAGGGGTTGGGAGGCATAAGGTTTATGGGATATGTTATGTTATATTAGTGATATGATTATAGGTGGATGCCCAATTCCCAATTGGGAGGCATAAGTAGCTTCTACCATAGTCCTTTCTCGTTTGGCTTGCAAGATCAAGCGTGAGTTCTGCTTTGAAATTATGTTGAATGCAGTTGTGAACTATTGTTCACTTTTGGTGTTGCATTTTGTTTTTAAAAAAATAAATGTGTGTGAAATAATGTTGTGTTGTGAAAGCCAGTTATTTTCATGGTTGAATTACATCTTTTATTGTATCTTGGTTAGGGCTCGAGGGCCAATGATGAAGGAAGCCTTCTCCTTTCATTGGATTTCTTGGTTGGGTGGATAGCGTTGCCTTTCCCCCTCTTTTGTTTTTTTTAATATTGGTAAATAGTTTTTTGAAAGGGACTATACCCTTGTGTACAAAAGAAGGCCTAAAAACCGGAATAAGAGAGAGGAGCAGAGAAGCTGTAGCAAAGCACAAAAGTTACAGCAAAGAACATCGAAGCCCAGAAACAGCTACACAAACGAGGCTTAACAGCCAAGAAGCAGTAATAAAAACAATAAGGACCATGCAAAAGTAGTCAGGACTACTTCTTGGCCGCTTGATCAATACTCATCTTTACTTTTTTCCAAGCATGATACATGCCCAACGTGGTCATATGAGCAGCATCCGTCTTATCGAGCTCCTCTCTGGTTCTTTTGCTCTCTTTCTCATTGCCCCAAAGTGTAGCCGGGACCGCTAAGATGTGAAACACTTCTTGCATGACCTTTGACGAACTCCTCGATGGCCCTGAAGGCCGCAATATTATACTCATGTATAGTCTTCGTCTTCCCTAGGCGGGAGTCTAAGGAGGTCAGTTTTTTGTATATGTCATCAATCTGGCTATTGCCAATGCTCCCTTCCCCCTCTTTTGTTGTGATCAACTTGGAGAAAAAATAAAATGAGCATGATGATGTTTTGAGCAAGAGGAATATACAGTTTGACAATCCCTTCTTGTGAGCAAGTTTATTGAAATCCTTTCCCACTTTGAAGTGGATGATTTGTATAATTATTATAAATGAGAAGATACTTGTATTGATGATGAAAGACTAAAATTGAAGTGAGAAATGTAAAGACTTATATCCCATTCTCTGTTTTGAAAAGGAATGTGAAAGAATGTTACATGTATTGTATATTGTATTTTGAAGTTAAAAGAAAGGAATAAGTTGTAAAGTTGTTGTTAGAAATAAATAAAGGAATACTCTACTTTCTCAAACTCAAATTGTTGCTTTGGAATTGAATTACTATTGTAAATGTAATCTCTGTTTAATTGCAAGAAGAGGAAACACGTAGGTGGGAGCTATACTGTATTGTTTCTCTTTAAAATATATTAAATTTGAAATCAGAACTTGTAATTTAACATGGAAATAAATTGTTTAGAATCACCTAAATGTGATGGATTTGTTTGGGAAGCAAATACCTTTACCTATATGATAAAATTAATAAATAGACTCCTTTAATGAATTTTGATCAGTGGTAGTGTGTATAATTCTAAAAATGGTAAATTTAATGCAATCAAATTATACAGTTCCAGACCTGGGAATTGGTAAATCAACTTGGAAATCCTTACAAATTAGTATGCACGATGATATTAGCAACAAACTCAAATTGAAAAAGGAAGATTTAAGAAGAATAACTTGAACCATTGCAAAAATTGAGCTTAATCTCTTCCTCAACCATTTCCTATCATTTGTTGGAAAAATACAATTTTGAATAAATGGAACAAATTAACTTTCCATAAAACACTTTAAACTCTCCCTAGACCAATTCTCCATGCCTTTTTGGCATGTTGAGTGAAGAAGGATATCCGAATTT
Organism: Taxus chinensis; assembly: GCA_019776745.2. Taxonomy (NCBI): domain Eukaryota; kingdom Viridiplantae; phylum Streptophyta; class Pinopsida; order Cupressales; family Taxaceae; genus Taxus; species Taxus chinensis. The sequence continues at coordinate 928,559,317 of CM034148.1, read as the reverse complement.
GATCAAATTAAAAAGTTGGAAAACTGCCAGCTTGCACTAATTATAAGCCTGCAAAACATTTTTGCAAAATGTGACACTTAAAAACTTTTCAAAAAGTAAAATTTATGCTTCTTGTGCAATGAGGGAATCGAGAGCTTTCCAAAAAGTCCTTGTTTTCCAAAAACTGAGCTTTCTACGCTCAAGCTTATGGCACTTTGAAGTTTTTGTGCCTTGGTGGGAAAATTTGGGAAAAATTTCCCTGGCGGGCCCGCAACCAAAAAATTTCCCGTTGTTTTGCCTTACAAAAGTTTTGTTTGAAAAATTTTGACTTGGGAAAATTTTTACTTTTTCCTACGCTCGGCCTGTAGCCAATCAGATGGCACCACGTGTCCTCTTAGTTACTATGGCAGAGGCACGGTTCCTTTTCTTTTTCCCTTAACCTTTTTGAAAATTTTGGGGGAAAAATTTTCATTTTAGCCCCACCAGCCCATAGCCAATAAGAATGTGCCACGTGGCACCTTGGGGGGTGGTATCAGGGCGAGGCGGGGGGGGGGGGGGGGGGGGGTGGGGGGGGTGGGGGGAGGGGGTGGACCCTTTGTCTTTTTTCGGTATTTGGCCTTTGGGAAATTTTGAAATTTCCCCCCTCGCCGTGACTCCATTTTCCCGCCCTCGCCATGGGGTTTTTTCCCCTCCGCGAGCGTGTACGAACCCACGCGTCGTTTTGTTTATCTTTTTCCCCTTTAGCAAAAATCAGCCAACCTCACCCACCGCTCTCACACCCCTTCTTCTCCCTTCTCCCGTGCAACAAACCGTGGAGCACCATTTGTCCCCCAAGTGGACCCGCATGCATGGGAGTGTTGTTTTGTTTTTCCTCTTCCATGGGCGATGTGCCCCAAATCCTTCCGCCACTCCACCCTTCCCTTCCTTGTTTCCGGTGACGACTCAGAGGTTGCCACGTGTCCTTGGACAACCCGCAGAGGAACAAGGGCGCAATTGGAAAAAAATTCTCCACGTGTAAGGAAAATTTCCTTAAGCCAACTCCACGACCCGCCAACCTGCCAAAAGGTTTCCCCCTCCTCTTGACACATGTCCCCTTGTGGAAAATTTGACCTAAAAACTCTGCCCACTCATAGCTTGAGTTTTGTAAGGAGTTAGGAGCACTTCTTTATATCACCAGAAAGGTGAGAAAATTTCCTATCCATTGGAAATGGTTTAGGGAAATTTTGGAAGCGTTAAGTATGAGAAAAATTAAGTTGAAACTTTGAGCCTATTAGAGAGTGGGTATGAGAGTAAAATTGCTCCTTGAACCTAACTGAAACTTCTAGCCCTAAGTTTTGGACCTTGTTATCTCTGAGAATTGTTTATAAAAGAGAATTTTGTTCTGGTGGATTTGAGATGCTCCAGAACCCATTAGTGGTAGATGTTGCCTTGTAACCTAGTTGTAGACTCTCTCAATCAAGCTCTGGGAGTGGGTTAGTGAGACCTTACTCTGTTGTTTTAAATATGTATTCCCTTCCTCACTGTAATTAAATCCCGCTCTTGAATTAAATACCTTGGGTATTTAATTGTTTGGGTCCCTTAACCCTAAATTTTATTCAGGGACTACTTAGCTAAAAGGTCATTGTAATCGGTGATTAATTTAATCCCTATGGAGATTTGAGCTAGGTGTGGACCTATTACATTTATTGCTTTATAATATGAAATCAGTAATTATTATAATGGAATAAGTTATCAGTTGAATTTAACTGCTTGTGAGACTTTGGTCGTTAACTCCTAATAAAAATAAAAATTCCAAAATTTTCTAACTAAACCTAGGTTGTTCATGGGTCTCAAGTGGGTTGTTTTAACCGGGCATCATAGGGTAACTCCACAATCTCCCAAGATGGGAACCCACTTTGAGGAAGACACCTCCAATATACCTCTACCAAGTAGAAAAATCAACACATACATCCATGACATAACTCATAATGATACTCATATCCTTTATATAGACATACATTACTCTTAATGGATGGGTAACACCTAATCCCAATGTAGGCCGACTCATTACCTAATATAAATGATTCCTATGTGACCCCATATATTATAAACATATAACTAAATAAGGGGGATGTGCACCACATGTTGACATCTCAATCAACACATATACATTATAATATCATATCCTAAGGTACATAGTAGACACTCTACTGATTATTGTGTATGAATCTATCATTACATTCACGATTTAATCGATTTTCGAGATATTGAAATAGAAAATAAAACATATAACACATTGAATGAGAGACTAAAGGTGTTCAAGGATCCATTTCCAAAGCATGATACAAATGATACAGCTCAAGATAAGGGAAAATAATCTAACAATAAAGGAAATAATATACCTAAAATGAACATTATTAGATCCTTTTCTTATAGTTCATCATCTTGTCATTTGTATGGAAGAGAATCCCATCAAACTGAAACTGATAAAAATACATCCTAAGGTTGCACTACTTGTCAGAGCATAACTACAAAAACTCCTAGAAGCAGGTTTTACAAGACACATTGACTACTTAGAGTGGAAATCAAACAATGTTCTAGTTGCTAAGAAGACCTCGAGGATCGTAATATGTACAAAATTTCATGATATCAAAAAAGCGTGTCTGAAATGTGACTTCCCTGTATCGAGTATCGACATGATCATTGATTCAACATCAGGCCATGAAATGATCTCCTTAATGGATGGTTTTTTTGGTTACAACCAAATCAAAATTGCTGAAGAGGATCAACACAAAACAACATTTACTATAACGTGGGGTATGTTTTGTTACAAGGTCATGCCTTCTGGCCTAAAATGTAAGAGCTACTTATCAAAGATCCATGACAGTAATATTTCGTGACATTATGGAAGACTACTTAGATGATATCCTCGCAAATTAAAATTCACAATTTGATCATCCCGCCGTTTTACGACGTATCTTCAAATGATTGTGTGAATACAATGTTTGGCTAAATCCAAAGAAATGCGTATTTGGAGTGACTTCGGGAAAACTCCTAGGTTTTATCGTTTCACAACGAGGTATAGAAGTTGATCCTTCTAATTTCAAAACAATCATAGAAATTCCTCCTCTGTAGAATCTTCAAAAACTATGAGGTCTTCAAGGTAAGATATAATCTATTAGACGGTTCATATCGCAACTAACAGACAACTATGGTCACTTTATTCAGTTTCTTAAGAAAGATGTACAATTCAATTGGAATCAATAATGTCAATATTATTTCCCTACGTTGAAAGAATATCTATCAAATCCTCCTGTGTTCATGCCACCCATTCTGAACAAACCAATGCTCTTGTATACGTCCGCTGCAAAACATGCCATAGGTGAATTGTTAGCTCAACATAATGATCAAGGACATGAACAAGATGTTTATTATATTAGTAGAACCTTGATTGAACATGAACTTAAATATTCACAGGTTGAAAAATTATTCTTGGCCGTAGCTTTCACTTTTCACAAACTGCACCATTATTTGCTAAATCATACGACAAATCTTATCGCGAAAGTGGAACCACTCAAGTATTTACTCTCTCGCCCTGTTCTGATTAGAAGAATGTCTAGTTGGGTTGTTTTACTAAGTGAGTTCGACATCGAATTATTCAATCAAAAATTCATTAAGGGATAATCAAGTTCTGATCATCTTGCTACAACACCCCTACCAAGTTTGGAGCCCCTTCACTTTGAATTTACAGATGAAGAACTTTTGTATGTTGATGTAATTCCTGCTTGGAATCTCTATTTCGATGGATAATGTAATATCCATGGATCTAGAGCCAAAATTATATTTCTCACACTAGATGTTAATGTTATTTCTAAATATTTTTGCATTAGTTTCCCTTGTACCAACAATGTTGCAAAATATGAATCTCTCATAGATGGTTTACAGTTTTCCATTTCATGGAATATCAAAGAATTGTGTGTTAGCACATGTAAAGAGAAGAAAAAAATAAAGAAAGAGAGAGAGAGAGCAAACTGCATTGTCCAAATGATACAGGAAAAGGTTTATTTATTGATAAGAGAGGTGGTTGAACAATTACCAACCGAACATCTACATAATTATTTTACATGCTATATAATGTGTTATATTTTAACACCCCCTCTTAATGACTAAACCGGAAACAAGACAAAATTTGTCCCGAAATTTTATAAATTTCCCAAAGCCCATATGTTTAGTCATTACATCTATAGACTGTGCCATAAGTTGTAATTTAAAATCATCAGTCCATGATTGTGTTGCGATTGTCGAATGAAGAAGAACCGTAAAACAAAAATCTGGTCCCATGAACAAAGGATATGGCAAGTAGTCCACTGGTTCTCTGTTACGTGATTCAATGACCAATGATGAATCACCAAGGGATGAGAGTGTCAGCCCCATCTCCAAAGTACTGAAATCAGAACCTCGAATATGTGGATTGAAAAATCTATTCCAAGATTGTGTAGCCTCTACAAAGACTCAATTATCATGCGATCGAAGTCACCTCGATCACGTCCTTGCACCACCATGTAGTTCTCATCCAAATTTTCCGAGAAGAGGAATGTGACCATATGTGTAGTAGAAGTTAGAACCAACTCCACAATAGTAGGAGAAATAACCACTATCTCAACAGGAGAAATAACCATCTCCATCACAACATCGGTAGGAGTGAGAACCAACTCCTTTGTCTTATCTATTTGATCATCTATCCCCCTCTATTGGGAAAGATCATTCACAACACAAAGAGAAAATTGGTCATGCTCTACTGTCCTTCGAGCAAGGACCTCTGAGTGAGTGGCTGGGCATGCCATCTCACCATGCACCGTCAATGCATTTGGAATAGTGGAGTCTCCGTCCACAACAAATTGTTCTTCAGAATGAGGAAATCCATCCTTCCAAGGCATGTCCACCTCCCATACACCTGGTTTAGTGGGTACTCCCTCCACAATAGGTGCATGTAGGTTGACTATATCCAAGTCAATAGATTTGTGAGGAATTCCTTCCTCCCAAGGCATTGCAGTCTCCTGCACATCCTGAATGGTGGAGCTGTCCTCCACATGTGCATTCATGTTGATCACAGTTGGATTAACAAGCTGATACTGACCACCTTCCTTAATACCAAGGGCAATTATCTGTCTCTATTTCACATCAGAGACAACACACTTCTTTCCACAGAAATCCACAGAAATATTGGGATTTTCAGTCAATTGAAAAATAGATAGAAGATTCTTTTGTAAAGAAGGTACATATCTAACATTCCTTAACAACAATTTATGAGCATTATTTAATACAATACATATAACTCTTATCCCTTCTACTGCAAGTGATTTTCCACCAGCTAGTACTACTGATTCAAAATAGATATTTGCAGTAAATGAAACATACTGGTCCTTACGACATGAAAAGTGTGCAGATGCACTAGAGTCAATGATCCAGCAACTGGTACCACTGTCATTTGAGCATGATGTTGTAAGAGAATAAAGAGAATGCCCGTCATCCAAATCCCATTCTTTTGCAACTGCTGCAACGTGTCCCTCATCACAGATTTCCACTTCCGATAATGCTTCTTTAGGAGCCCAACCTTGTGACAGTAATAACATGTGACTTGATACCGAGTGGAAGACTCACCAGATTGACTTTTCCACTTTCCCTTTGACTAAGTGACAAGAGCACTCTCTGAATGGTCACAATTAGATTCTACCTGAAGTTGTCTCCGCTCCTTTTGCAACAGGTAGAAACTCACCTTGTCAAACGTGAGTGTTTGACTTTCAGCCATTAAATGGAGTGCCTCCAAAAATGACTCATACGAAGAAGGTAAGCTGTTCAAAACTAGAGCCGCCATATCATCGTCATCCACCTTTCTATTGATGGATGATAACTGGTCTCGAAGATCTTTCATCTGAAGTACATGCTCAGACAATGATCCACCTTCTTGTAACTTTATGGAAAAGAGCATATTTTTTAGGTATAAAACTTGACTCTTCTCTGACGTCTGATATTTATCCCTCAGACTGGCCCACAATATGCTTGCCACAATGGCATTCCATACTTCCGGTATCAAATCATCCAATACTGACAACTTGAGAAGCAATAATGCTTCCTTATGATGTTTGTCATAATCCTCGAAGTTAGTTACTGGTCGATTTTCATCACCCTTGATTATTTTATCACAATCACGAAATTTTTGTAACCGTTAAAATCTTATGACTCCATACATTAAAATTATTGCCTGTTAATTTTTGCGATTCAAGCAGAATAAGACTTGAAATATTCACCATTTTATTATGAAAATAATAAAAATGGAAAATAAAGTAATTTGCCCACCAAATAAAACAAAATTACTTTATGCAAATACGTCACCGTGGGAAAGTATTTTATGCATATGCGTGGCAGGGAAATATTAAAACACTAAATAGTGTTATAAAAATAAAACCTTTTCCCATGTTCCTCTTCCCTATTCCTCTCCACGACTTTTGTAGGTTACCTCTGCCGTGATTTTTCTGTTCACAAGTTTACTATTTGGTTGCCCACGATTTTGCTTGCTGGTGCCCATGATACCCACGATTTTTCTTGCTTCTCACATATTTCCTCCATGGTGCCCACGATTCTACCTTCCAACGTCTTATGTATTCCTCCAGCGAAGCCAACGATTTTTCTGTCCACGTATTTCCTTCAGCGACAACAACAACAGGAGCACGATTACTGTGCCCTCGTTTTTCTTCAACGATGATCCACGATTCTGCCCTCCTTCACGACTTTACAAAAAAATGATTGTATTGTCTCACATTTTTCCTTTGATGTTTGTTCTTCCAATGGACGTCGTGTGCCCTCGTTTTTCTCCCTCATTATGCAGGAATGGTGTCAACCTTACGGTCAACCTCACACACACTTCACTGCAACTCGTCTTCCTCCAATGACATCGATTGTATGAACCTTCAAACAATCTGATACCAATGTTAGCATGTGTAAAGAGAAGAAAGAAATAGAGAAGGAGAGAGACAGAGAAAACTGCACTGTCCAAATGATACAGGCAGAGGTTTATTTATTAAGAAGAGAGGTGGTTGAACAGTTACCAACTGAACAACTACATAATTGTTTTACATGCTATATAATGTGTTATATTTTAAGATTGTGATTTTATAGAGATTCTCTCCTAGTCATTAATAAATTCAATGGTGAGTATCAAGTAAAAGATGATAAATTGATCCCATATAAACATATAGTTGATAGATTAAAAGGTTATTTTCAACTTATCACATTTGAACAAGTTCCTTGAATACAAACTAAATCAACAAATGCAATGGAAACTATCGGATCCCTTCTTGAGTTCGTTCCAAATCAAACACACAATGAGTTTCTCGTTGAGTGTATTTCTATCCCGAATTATGATTTTCCTGAGTCCACTATGATATGTGAAACTGTTGGTCTTGATAACCCTTGGTATCATGACATTTATAGCTTTATCCACGACAAGAAATTCCCTAACAACATGACCTATCAAAACAAAGGAGCCCTAGTACAATGTGCTTCGTGTTATACTATCCTTGCCAACACCCTATATCCAAGAGACTATTTTGGAACTCTCATAAGATGTCTAAATCAAAATGAAGCTAACCAAAACCTAGTACATGCTAGTATCTATAGAGCCCACATAAGTGGCATGGTTCTGGATAAGAATATCTTATGTTTGGGGTTATTATTGGCCTACTATGGAGTTTGATTCTTGTAATTTTTTCAAAAAGTGCTTGGCATGTCAACAAGATGGTAATTTAATTCATGCACCCTCGCAAGATCTTCAACCTATCACAAACCCTTAGCATTTCTCTTGATGGGGGCACAACCTAATAGGAAAGATTAAACCCACCTCCTCTAATGGATATACATTCATAATCAAAGCTACTGAATATTTTACCAAGTGGGTAGAGGCCACACATCCTACTTATGTCACCAGATGTAACATTTCCAAATATATATTTAACCATCTCATTTGTCACTTTGGTATCCCTTCCTCTCTTGTCACAGATAATGGTACATCCTTAAAAAATAAAAATGTAAAATAGCTAGCCATATGATTTCACATATGTCTTAAATGGTCTACTCCTTACTATCCGTAGTGTAATGGCCAAGAAAAAACATATAATAAAATGATCAAATTCATTTTAGAGATTTTTTTTGACAAGCATAGTCACAATTAGTATACACAACTCTATCCTACCCTCAGGGCCTATCATACATCATTCCATACTCCAACATAAGCTACACCATTTTCACTTGTGTATGACACTAAAGTCGTGTTACCCATAGAGGTCGAGATACCATCAATATGAATTTCCCTTAAAGACTTTATCAACGAAGATGAGTACAAAAATGCATGTCTTGTAAAACTTCACCTCCTGGACGAGAAGAGACTAAATACCTTAGATCATATGAAAGTATATCAGAATCGGCTATGTTGTAGCTATAATAAATGGGTAAAACCATGATAGTTTGAAATTAGTGAACTTGTACTGAAATAAAATTAGAAGAATATAACAAAATATAAAGACAAGGAAGGAAAGTTCGAGCCTAATTGGTTAGGTCCTTATAATATCACTGTAAAATATGGATATGATGCATACAAGCTATCCACTGAAAATGGCCAAGAGATTAAAAACCCACGAATGCAGTTCATATGAAGAGATTCTATTCCTGAATCAGTGATACCAACCCTTTGTGCTGGGGGAATTTTAACACATCCACTTGTATAGTTCCTAACCCTACTCCTCGAACCATTTCATCCCAATGCATTTTCTGTTGCTTGTTCCTTGTAAATAGGATGTGAAACACTTGCATGTATTCCATATCCGCCCATGTTCACTATTTGATCTTATAAAGATCTTATGTTCTTGCCACATGCTCGAATGGGTCCTAGATCACCTAAGGTTACTTTGAAAATATGAAAAGAAATCAAATATTGTTAGACCTAAGAAATTAAAAAGCATGAAGACATGCGTGAAGGCAAAAGGACATGCGAGGGTGTGCATCGAAGCATGAAGAAGAATTTTCATAAGTTAAATAAATGCACAAAGGGGTGTGTAGATTCATGAAGAAAGAACACACGAAGGTTTGTGCAAAAGGGAAATAAAGACAAGAGTTAGCTAGATTTCCAAGGAAGGCTAAAAATAGGAAAAAACAGGTGGTTTTGGTTAACACGGGAAAGCTATAAATAGACAAATGCATGGATAAGGCACAATCAAAATAGGATAAAACACATACAAGGCTAAGATGGATGTGAAATATGCATGTATAGGGACATATCTAATTATATCGCATGCAACAAGACTAAAGCAGAGGATATTTATAACACACATCAGTCCACTTTTGGAGAACCACAAGACGACACCTAATTATAGAAAAGTTCTTGTTAGGAAAGCATATAAGTTATGTATAGGAGTAGTCTAATGTTATATTAAAGCACAAAAAGTGGTGAAGGACAAGTTCCCACCCTATATATATATATATATATATATATATATATATATATATATATATATATATCGTTAGGTTACATCATCCAAAGAGATAGATGTGTGTGTGTGGGTGTGTGTGTATATGAATGAGCCCATGTATGAGTCCTTACTTGCACATGAGTTTGTAATAGAGGTTGACAAAGCTTATCACATTGTAATACATCATGAGTATACTAAATACAAAGATCTTTTTTTTATTAGTGATCGATAATCTCTATGCATATGAGAGTAATTCATACTTTCCTATGGTATGTTTACTTATTATGTAAACCATTAATGCAAGAATACATCTTGACAGTTTAACAAAGGAGGGACTTGGTAGAGTTGTGCACTCTTTGGGTGAGTAAATAGGCTCTACCTAGGCGATGTTCCAATGCACCCGACAAGGTTGTGTTGCATACTATACTACAACACAACATTTTGGTTCCATTGCCGAGACCTTATTTCATTTAAACTTACAAGATGTGGTGTGCACATGTAATATTTTTTTTCAGTAGAGCGCTATACACGCTAACACCTCATTCAGTATGAATGGAATGCTCACTCAAAGTGTGCATATCTACTGGTTCCCTCCTTGTGTTTTCATGACAAGATGTTAGCATTCATTCATTCATACTTAATCATTGCATTCAATCCATTAGGAAACACATGTATTAAGGAAACATAACGACTTAAACAATAACAAAGATCAACTGAATTGTTAAATTACCATACTTAGACATATCAACAACAAGGATCCAACCAAAATTATCCATTACAAAAGGAATTCATTATATAACAAATAAGTTGAATACAGAACCAGTCATTACAAAGATGCACAGACCCAAGTGTGCAAGTATCAAACCCTAGAGAGCAACATAACCCAAAAACATACACGGTACCACATAATAAGCTATTCATCCAATATTTATAGGGGTGGAGAATTTCCCTTCACCACCCATACACCCTCCTAATAATAGGTGTGCCAAAAAATAGACTACATGCATGCTTCTACAAAACTGCTAATAATAGATCATCCTATAAATAAGAATTGATTTAATCCTAATATTAGCCATATCCATGTGTTTTCTTTTATCCAAGATCTGCATGTTCTTTTCCCCAAAATAGAATTTACTTAACTGTCAAGTCTCCATTATTTTCCTCTTTGTGTGATCAGCACTCCAAGCCTATTTTTAGCCTGTCCTCATAAAATTGGCTAAGTCCTGAACTATTCCCTATGTGTGAGCAATCCCAGGCACAACTCATTTTCAATCCGTACGCGCCCTTTTGTGCTCCATCCTTAACCTTGTGTGTGTGATTATTCCTGCGTGTTTCCAAACTCCTCAACATTTTACTGACCAACATTACCCCACACTGGGTATGTTGTCCGTCCTCGGAAACACTGATTAAAAGGATTATTCTCCAAATAATGCTTGAATCCAAAGAATGTCTTGAAGAATGAATAAATGAAAGAATATGGATTGTGCCAAAGAATCAAAGAGTATGAATTTGTGCCTTCCTAGAGAGGAGTTTTGAAATTCCCTATTTAAATTTTTTTCCAACTCCCTCCATCCCTCCAAATCCTTTGTTACTTTAACCAATGCAACATCCACAATATCATGAACTTACTCAGGTGTCAACTCATCAATTTTCCCGTTAATTTCTATAATCAATTTCTCTAATTGTGAGATCACATCATCTAAAGCATCCATCCTGCGCGTCCCCTGAGGAAATAGTTCCTTTAGTATTTCCTTGAATGTGGCCTTCATCTAGGTAATTAAATCCCTCTTCTATTCCACCTCTGACAACATTCTTTCCTTCTCGGCCCTGTTGTTCTTCATTTTGGATTGCATTTATTTCAACTCATCTTCATCATTGATCACTAGTGTACTTACTACTTGATAAAAATCTTGGAAAATATCAAATAAAATTCCACCCTTCATGCGGATTCTTTCGCTTCAACATCCAATGCCTGATACTACATGAGGTGTTCTTCTATCTTCTCTATGTCATCCTTATTTTTTCGAGCCATTTATTCTTCTGTGGGTCCTATTGTTATGCTCTTTCTCTCATGAGTGATAATACGTGCCATGTATTCTAAACAATGTAGTGTTATCTCGTAGGTGTCTTGGGCTTGATCAACCAGATCCAATCGCACGATGGTAATAGTATTTACAATGCACTCTGTCTTGGTGTATGCCGCAAGTATCTTTCCGTTCCATTCCCTCACTTCTTATTTTAATTGCGCAATGATTTTATCTTTGTAAACTATCTCAACATGCAATCTATTTATCTCAACATTCTTATCTAGTGCCCTTAGCCCTACTTATGATGTCAGCTTGTTCGGCGTGTTGCTCTCTTGCTCGTCAGTTAATAGTAGTGCATCAACCACCGGGAAACTCTCACCTGGTGACTTCAGTAGAGTCTCAAAAATGAACCCTGCACTTACCTCAAATTGTGGCTCCTCCATATGTGACTGGTATGCCCAGGATAACATCTTTTTGGTGTGCAGGAGGGCATCCTTTTTACTCAAGAACGAACATAAGAATAAGTCGTCAGTGTCATACCCCATTAAGTCTATCTTGGATGAATAAATACTTTACCTGGTTACAGGTGAAATTGTATTGCTTATCATGCTTGACTTGATTAAAGTAGGGTATAAACAATATGTTTATTGTTTAATCAAGTTGATTTCATTATCTAGAAGGTTTATAATGATGACTTGATTTTATTTTGTAAAATTGCTTCTTGATCGATCTTATACTGATGTACTTATTTTCACTTCTGCAAATGTGTGCAATATTTTTGATTTTATGATCTTGGTAATGTGACTAATTTCGAAGTCCCTTGTTGGGAAACAAAGGTATATTTGATAATAGGGTCATAGACCTAGGCTCTTATTTAAGTCTTATTATAAAAATCCATTACATGGCATTCAAACCATTGTTGACTAGTTCAGAAAATGATTAAAAATCATGTCATATCGACAAAGAAATATAAACACACACACACACACACACATGTATATACATGTGTGTGTGTGTGTGTACAGGAGTACATACATACATATAATATTACATACACACACACACAGATATTGATATATATATGTATATAGGTATATACATATATAAGTGTTATTGCTTATGTTTTAATATACAATAGACCTTTGTAAGGTCGAGCCATTTTAATTTTTGGTAAGACAATGTTAGGGTGGGTCAGCGGCCTGACCAATCCCACCCAAGTTTGTATCGATCTGGTCACTTATACGCCACCCGAGAAAACTTTAAAATGGACGAAGGCCACATTGGCCAATGTGTTATCAAGTGCAAGTTTTAGGTTTTTGATTTGGTTGATCTCCAACCGTTGGATGGTGGATAACCCCCCAAACGGATGGCAAAGATTTTTAGATAATTGGTGAAAGCACCAAAGTTGGTAGATGGTGGAATGAAAGGGAATTAGTGAGGAGTTTGGGGAGAATATGTGACAATTTCATTACCCATATTCTTCTTACCCATGAAGGGTCGAGTTATATACATGGCATTAAATACTAAGGCCACTAATATTTATATGAATATGTTATTGGTTGTGTTTCCTAGTCTACAAATGGTTTCTTGCACATTATGTGGGCATCGTGTAAATGGTTTGGTACCTTTGTATTTTCATTTCATTTCACATGTGTTTGGTTGGGTTGCTTTCATCCCTGGTAAAGGTTGTATAAGATGAATGTGCGGTTCTTATTATCAAGCTCAAGCTCATATGCAATGTATTTTTCCACATGCTCATTGTTTTGGGTGTAAATATAAGATTGGTTTGTTAATACCCAACTCCGACTTTGGTTAGATTCTGGTTGTTTCAATGGCTTAAGGTTTTATTAATGGAGAATGGCCTCAACTATGAAGTACCTATATCTGGACTATGTAACTTCTATTTTTGCATGACATGTATTTTTATGGTGTGCTCCTATAAATATATTCACTGTTTCACTCCTATGACACAACATTGCAAACTTGAGTTTAGAATGATGGCACTATGTTGGTTATATGTCACAGTCGCATATTGGTTTTGGGTCTACATTATTGTGTATTGGTGGAGATTGAGTTGTTTGCTCAGGTCAATGGATAGTATGGTCAATTCAACCATTCCACTTGTTCATTTATTTAATAGCTTAAGACCACTCAATGGTCGATACAGACTGTGATTTGATTATTAATCACCGTATGGTGAAGGGTTATGATATTTTGTTTTTAAAATAGTTCGTTTGAACCAGTGATTGTAGGAGTATAAACATACATGGAGAAACATGTGGACTTGGTCCAAATGGTTAAGACATTTAGCCTATCCTTAGGCTTGATTTTATCCTTCCTTATGCAAGCTGTAATGTTTATTGGGTCTGTTTGCATTGGTTCGAATAAATTAAGGTTATTTGGATGGTTTAAGGTATTTGGGGTAGTTAAGGTATTTGATGATAATCAAGTACTTTTGTCAAATAAACTGTTATTATATAAACAATGCATGTACTCCTAATTATTTGAGAAGGAATAATTTATTCGGATAAGTTAAGATTATTTCGATAAGGTTATGGTTTGATGATATTAAGGTATTGTGTTTGGATATTTTAATTATTATTGTTACCGAATTAAGACTCTTAATATTATTATCAAGACATGACTTGAGTGATATAATACTCTTTTCTTTTCAATCCAAGTTATACAAACCTGGAATGAAAGTTGTATGGTTTGTATGATTACCTCTTGACTGATAATATGAATATATGATGATGGTAGAACAAGAATGAATGTTTAAGTATAAGGTCTAATACTTCCTTAATGTTATTAAATAACCCTGCTTGGGTATAAATGACATAGTTGATATGTTTTTGGAGATTGATATTCATACTTGTGATCTGTTAGTAATCTGAATTATTCTTTTTATGATTTGAGTTGAAAAATCATATGTTTCTTTTATTGGATTATGAAAGAAAGGAATAAGGATAAGAAGGGAAAATGATAAGTTGTTATCTTAAATGAATATTCAGATTATGTTGTTTAGCATGAATTATGTTCATTGAAATATTTCAGTGCTTTAAATCGTAAAGATAAGATGGTTGAATTTTTCATGCCAGTTCTTTCAAATTGGCGGTTGTCCATAACATTTTTATAGATGGCGAAGAATTTAAGTCTTATCTGACGGATGATTTGTTAATGGCTGTGTTGATTTCTTGATTATGATTGAAAGATGTATTCATTACTTAGCTATTGTAAAAGCAAGCTTGTGCTTCACCGAATAATTTGTGAAAGGCATTATGGCCTCTGAGATATTGTATAATTTTTGGAAAAGGAAATAAAAGTTTTATATTCAAGTTTTGGATATTGTTGTAATAAAGATCATGGATGCTCACGTCAATTATTTAGTTCTTTGTATCTGTTAGGATATAATTATGATTGAATTATTCAATCTGACTTCTTAAGTTAGGTATTATCATAAATTTGAATAATGAACAATGAGTGATTAATACCCTTATGCGTAATAGCTTTAAATATAAAGAATGAACTAAAGCTATAGTAAGGATATGAGATATAAACTATTATATTAAATGAATATGGTTTATTATTTAATAGTTGTATGATTGGACTCTTGTATGATGATAAATGATTAATGACCATTTATTATTTAGTCATAAGTATGTACAGTTTATGAATATGAATGTTTTTATTACATTCAATTGATGAGTTCAATTAATTTATACTTTGGCAATTAAAATGGCAATGTCGTAACTTAAATAAATTAGGGATTATGTTAATAATGTAGTTTGTTGCCCTAATTATATTAAGATGCTTAAAGAATTTACATAAACAAACTTATGGAATTTGATTACGAATAATTATCGAAACTAAGTTATGGAATTTAGGATCGAATAATTATTGCGATGAATATCGTTGTGTTATGAAAATTAAACCTGTCGTAAACATATTCAATGTGGTGAATAAATTACAACAAAACTAATACATGGTACTCAAAGGACAACTTTGGATGGTTGATGTAGTGCAGTGTTCATCAAATGATGCAGGTCATTCAATGAATACTTCCATACAATAGTTATCCTAAGTTTTCCCTCGAGCTCCATTTATTGCGCATGTCGTAATGAATAAGGAATTGGGTTGTGTTAAGATGCAAAGGTTGTCTATCTAGTTTGGTCTAGTTACCTCTGTACCAACTTATGTTGGCTATGGGGAAGAAATTGATCACATGACGATGCAAGTCGTTACATGAGCTCTTTCTCTCCCATAGGCAACCTAAGTTGGCACAATCATGATTTGTTGCACTGGAAGAACAATTTTGTATCTTGTGCGTAACTTGAATTTGATTAACTTAAATAATTGGTTCAATTCTAATAACTGAACTAAGTGACATGGTAATGGTACATGTTTTGGAGACGAATGTGTAGTCTAGAAACAGAGCATGCAAAGCATGACTGATAAACTTTGGCTAAAGTAGTGTATGTCATTACACTGTCAGGTTCACCTAGTTGGTAACTAAAGTGTGAGATGTCGAATGGGATTCGATTGAATGAATTTTAGGTAGACACTTAGAGAAACACTTGTAAAATCAATGCCGAGAAGGGCACTAAAAGGTATACATTGTATACAGACTCAAAAGAGTATCTTATGGGGGATCATTGAATCTAGTTGACCCATAAATATGCACATGCTTTATTGATTTGTTATTTGAAGAATTGTAATTATAACTTGTTGGATTTAAATTTTAGTTTGTACATTTAAATTAGTGAAGAAATATGTTTAATTTGGGAAGTTTAAAAAAAATTCCCATAGTTATGATGTTTGGAAAGTGGTTGTTACACTCAGTGGCCACCGTACTCTAATGTCTTGCGCACAAGACTTTATTAGGAACATTAACATATTATAGTGGGGGGACTTGGGGAATATGTGTTTTTCTTCCTTTACCTTTGGGACATGTTAGTACAAATTCACAGCACCCCCAAAATGACCTTCAGATCTGCTATAGACAAATGGTCAATTTGGTGGGAATGCACAACATGGAGTTTTCTCCTAAGTGTGGGACCTTGCAAATTAGGAAAACTCTCCAGATTGAGGCTGGTTCCTACTCCTCTGTTTAGGTGTATGCATGTAATTTTTGCAAAGGTTATAATTCAAAATTCCTACTCTAAAACTACTAAGAAGACATGGTAAGGAAGAAGCATGGAAATGGGAAACAAAACTAAGCAAAAAAATCAGAAAGGTGATACACCAAAGGAGTGCTGAACTCCTTACTTTACAAAATAGACACAGATCATGAAGATTGCAGCACCAAAACATGCAAAAATTAGTAGAATACAATGAAATGTCAAAAGACAATGATAAATGCATGAGAGGATTGAAAATCAATCACAAAACATACATTATCATTTCCGAGATTTGATACAATACGTTGCAATAGCAAAGAGGAAAAAAATGATCTGCATTCTCCATGGGGGGTCTGAAACTCCTTCAAATTCACCTACTAAGGAGAAAAGAAGAGTCTTGCAAGAAGCAAGAACATGTCCAACTTTACAAAAATGAGCCAAAACTGGCTTTTAACCGATCGAACAAAATGAAGGAAAAGGTAGAGAGAAATGTGGGCAAATCGATTTGAAACATCCAACCAACCGACAACATCCATTTAATTAGCCTACAAAGTGAAAGGGCTTCCTCTGAAAAATCCCATACTTCATTTGTACATTGATTTGTAGAGCAAGACAGATGGGTGCCCATACTTCATTAATTTTGGTGGTTGGATGTCGTTTTCTACATTTTTTACATGCCAGAGACATTTTTCCAATTTTCTCCCACAAATCTCCATAAA
Source organism: Taxus chinensis (assembly GCA_019776745.2). Taxonomy (NCBI): domain Eukaryota; kingdom Viridiplantae; phylum Streptophyta; class Pinopsida; order Cupressales; family Taxaceae; genus Taxus; species Taxus chinensis. The sequence continues at coordinate 928,541,975 of CM034148.1, read as the reverse complement.
AATTCAAAATTGAAGGGTCCATCATGTAGATGATCTCAACAGATTTCCAATGACACCAAAATCATGAAAAACCAAGCTCTGGTTTGAAAGATATGGCCCTCTGAAGATTTAGGGCAAAAACTGGTAAAAACAAGGTCAAAATCAGGGTCGGCAGGGTCAAACTTAAAATTTTTCCCTTTTGGAAAAATTTCCCAAAAAACTCTCGCACCTCCACTGCTCTGAGACACGTGGCATCACTTCTGATTCACTGATGGGATTCATGGGCTTCAAAATAGCACCTTTTGCCCTTTGTTCGCAACATTGGGAAATTTCCCTAAAATTCTCTGTCCCCATTTGCCACTCTGAGACACGTGGCACTTTCTGGTTGATTGGCAGGGATGCCCCTCAAATTTTCACCTTGTGCCTTTCACCACTTTGGAAAAAATTCCAAAATCCTTCCACCGTTTCAACTCCCACCGCTGACAGAACATGTGGCACCATCTCATTGCTTGGCGGGGATGTGCTTGTAATTTTTCCTTTGACGCACTTTGACCAAACGCCAAAAAAACTTGAAGTCCTTCTGCCCCAGGCCACTCCGCTTTAACATGTGGCACATTCTGGTTCTGTCACAGGCTCAAAACTAAGTGTTGCAATTTCTCCATAGGCTTCTGGGCTGAAATTTTCCACTTTGCGTTTTTTAGCCAAAAGGCTAAGTGCCATTTTTTTCCCACGGGCCCGCCTAGGGAAAATTTCCCCTCCAAACTCTGTCGAGCCATAACTTACAAAATACAAGGAGTTAGGAGGACTTTCTTTACCTTTCTGGAAAGGGGAAAGAAAAATCTATCCGATGAAGCAATACCTAGAAAGTTTTGAGTGCTTAAAATGTGTAAAAATATTGACTGGAGGCACAAAATTGAAGCAAGTTAACCCAAAATAAGCAGGGAGCTTATTTTGGATAACAATTTTGGCTACTCTCAGGGGTCATCTACCTACTAGATGAATGATCAGTGGCCTTTGAAGCATCCATTGGGCATGGAGTCAATCCTGATAACCAATTCTGATCTGAAACTATGAAAATTTGACCTCTGAGCCACTTGGAAACCCACTGAAACTTGGAGTTGACCTTCACCAAAATGCCACTGAAATGGACTGTGCAAGAGCAACAAAAACAACACCAAACAACTATGTACAAAAATTGGAAATCATACATACCCCAAGTGGGATATGTAGAGTGTGCACAAGCACTTCTTCTATCTGAAAGTAAACCTACCTACTCTACTCTAACCATGGAAGCAAAGGTAAGCTAAAAAACCCTGCAACTAGTTATGTAAAATAGCTTCCCTTCTTCAAAATTGGCAGCCATGAAATTGATTTGGAACTGATCATGGCTGGTTGGATGAGTGGAAAAATGACTAATTGTAAGTATGGTCTTCCACCCAAATCATCAAGGTATCAGCTAGAACAACAAATCCAATACCTCTTTTAGTTGACTCTGCATTTGGATTGAAGAGGTATGATGGCTGATCCTTGGTGCTTTGATGATCTCATCCTCATGCTTAGAAGGCAAGCATGATTGATTTTGGCTTCTCCCTTAGCCTCTAATGAAGCCAAGTACCTGATTGGGCAAGGTCCTGATCCTTTGATTTGCCAATTAGCTTTGAAATTTAACTCCAAAAATGGAGTCTTCTTATAGACCTTCTTGGATGGATGGTGTGGAAGAAATGGTGAAAATCTCTTGCTCTTTCCCTTCCTCTTCCCATGAAGAACATGGAAGATTTAAATCTTCCAATCTTGGTTCCAATGAGCTGTCACAAAACACAGGCTGTTGTTTTTCAATGTTCTCCTTTGTGGCAGCAGGCTCTTGATGTTGGAGAATGAATGGTGAAGAAGAAAATGTTGTAATTTCAGCTGGCTCCTCATCCAAACATTCTTCTAAGTCTGATAAGAAATCAAACTCTTCAATGTCCCTGCTGTAACAAAGATATCTTCCTCTTGCATGGTGACTTTCAAATTTGCATTTTCTTCACCATGTGAAACTTCATTTTCAAACATGCAACTTGCCAATTCGAACTCATCCAAGAAATCAGATTTTTGGAGAGATGAAGTGGGAGAGAAACATGGAATTTCTTGTGCCTCTTGTTCACAATTTGGACCTGTTTTGTTCACCTCCATAATGGCTTCATCAATCAAATCAGCCTCTTAAAATGAAAGCAAAAATGTATCAATAATGCTTCCTTCTTCTGCTATTGCAAAAAACTGACTTGATCTCCTCCATTTGCTCCTTAAAAATGGGATTTTGAGCTGGTTTTTCTTCCTCCATAATGACTGATTTTGTAGTGTAAATTGGATCAACATTTTCTTTGGGCAAAGTGCCAACATGGACACCCAACTTATCACAAACAAACTACTAATTGTTTTTCTTGCTTCACTGTTCTTCTTATAAAACTCAGCCTTATCCACCACTTGTTCTTTCAACTCCAACCTCCTCTTTTGGCTTCACCATCAAGGGGATTTTTGTAATCCCAAATTTGAGAGCCCAACTCTTCAGATTGTCTGTCATTTATTTTCTATTGGGCTCCTCTTCTTGCTGTTCTCCTTGACTGGATTCTGCATTTTCTTCTTCCCAACATGGATTTGGGAATGCAAGAGGAGGGGTGGGTTGTGACTCAACTGATTTTTCAATTATTTTGTGGTTTTGAGAAGGAGGTATAACTTCATTGTTTCTTTGGAGGGAATGGCTGTTTGGAATGGAAAGGAGTAGAGAAATTGAGGTGGGATGGGAGACTAGGAGATGGAGAAATGGAATCAACTTTGGGACAACAGATGGGAAACTTGAAGCTTGACACTGCTGAAATGATAAAGCTTGAGAGGGTGAAAAAGAAAGACAAGGAGCTGTTGAATGACTTACCCATTGACAAGGTTGATTCAGACTTTTCTCATATGCTTCTATCTCCTCAATCCATTGTGCAAGTTGGGGCAACATTTCAACCATGAATTCAAGTTTCTCTTGAGGGCTATAATGCCTTGGAAAAGGTCCCACCCATGGACCAAGGTGCTCTACAACCAATTCCAAATGCTTTCATTTGTGCTTGAGCCCTGGATTGACACCATGTTTGCCTCCATTTTTTGAGATCTTCTCCAACAAATCGGCATTTTCTATCTTGACTTGCCCTCACAATCTGCATACCCTTGTGCTTGACATGCTCTCATAGCCAAATTGAACTTTGGCATTGCTCAGATGGGTATGCATATTGGTTTTGAATTTGATCAAAATTGCTGATATGGAGGATTTGAAAAACATGTTGGAGGTGGGAAATATTGTTGCTGTTGTAAAAATGTAAATTCCATGAGGGAAATGAAGTCATGATTCCATAAATTCATGAAATGGAAAAGAGGAACGAAAGAGATATAATGAAAAATGGAATGAAAAATGAGAGAAAATGAATGAAAAGAAAGTATGCAGCTTTAGAGGTAGGTTCATGATTAAATGGAGTGGCCATATGTGTTTTGAAAGTGCCTCTAAAACCTAAAATTTTAAACAGGAACACATCAACCTGCATAAAAATGAAGTGAAAGACCTCTAAGGTCCCACTCAGACATGCCAAAACTATTAGTGTAAATTCACAACACCCCCCAAAATCAACCTCCATATATACTTTTCTGGAAGGCATCGTCAATTTGGTGTGAATGCACAACATGGAGTTTTCTCCTAAGGTGTGGGACCTTGAAAATTGGTGAGAAAACTCTCTAGATTTAAGCTGGTTCTTACAATCCTCTATTTAGGTGTATGCATGTAATTTTTTACAGATGTTATGATTCAAAATTCCTACTCTGAAACTACCAAGGAGACATGGTTGAGAGAAAACATGAAAATGGGAAACAAAACTAAGCAAAAACATACAATACGTTGATACACCAAAGGAGTGCTGGACTTCTTGCATTTTGCAAAATAGCAAACAGATCATGAGGATTTCAATACCAAAACATGCACACAGAATTAACCCAGAATGCAGTGAAGAGATCAGAAGACAATGATAAATGCATGAGAGGATTGAAAATTGATCACAGAACATACATTATCATTTCCAAGATTTGATATAATACGTTGTAATGGCAGAAGATGTAAAAACATGAACTACAGTCTCCATGGGGGGTCAGAAAATACTTCAAATGCTGCTTGCTAAGGAGAAAAAGAAGAGCTTGCTAGAAGAAAGAACATCCAACCATTTACAAAATGAAGCCAAAACTAACTTTTAATTGATGAGAACATGTGGCACAGAGGAGAGAGAAACATGGGAAATCCATTTTTTACACCCACCAATTGACAACAATCTATTAAAACGGCACAAGGTCACCTCTGTAAATCCACTTCCCAATGCATTCGATCCTACAAGACTGGAGAGAAATGGGTGCCCATACTGTCATTAAATCTTTGGTGGTTGGAAATATGATTTCTACATTGCCTTTTCCAGTGCTAGACATGTTTCTTCCAATTTTCCCCCTCCAAATCTTCTCCAAGAATCCAAAACTGAATAGTTAATGATGTGGAAAATTTCACCATCTTTCTAATGAAACTAAAATCACAGAAGAAAGTGAGCTCTAGTTTGAAAGTTATGGCCCTCTAAAGATTTAGGGCAAAAACTGGTAAAAACAAAGTCAAAATTAGGGTCAGTGGGGTCAAACTTCAAAATTTTCCCTTTTGGAAAAAGTCCCCCAAAATCTTCGTGGCCCATTAGGTCTGCATGACACGTTTCAGCTTCTGATTTACATGGAGGCACTCTCTTTGTTTCTTCTTTCATGGGATCACGCGGATTCAAACTCACCTTTTTCCCTTTATGCGCAAAATTGGGAAAATTCCCCAAAATTATCTGCGGCCCCGCCACTCCAGATAACATGTGGCATATTTTGATTGCTTGCCGCAGGCTTCAAAAACAACATTTTTCCCCTTTTACCTTTCACCTAGGATTTAAAAAAATTCCAAAACCCTGCCGCTGCCCCAACTTCCACTACTGACTGTGGCCACGTGGCGCCATCTCGACGAGCCCGGCGGGGATGTTAATTCAAGTTTTTACCTTTCCATTCTCCTCCACAGGCCTACGCAGGCCAAATTTTGTCACTTTGTGCCTTTTAGGCAAAAAAAATGCTAAGTGTCTAAGTTTCCTCTCCGATGCCCCACTGCGCCACCTTATGACATGTGGCATCATTTCTAATTGGTTACGGGCCTGCCATAGGGAAAATTTCCCCTCCAAACTCCGCCGAGCCATAACTTGCAAAATATAAGGAGTTAGGAGGAATTCCTTACCTTTCTGGAAAGGGGAAAGAATTATCTATCTGATGAAGCAATACCCAGAAAGTTTTGAGTGCCTAAAATGTGTAAAAATTTGACTGAGGCACAAAAGGAAGCTAGTTAATCCAAAATAAGAGGGAGCTTATTTGAGTTAACAGGACCCTTAGGTATTTCCTACGTTACAATGTGTAGCATGCCACTTGTTTCACCTGAGTCCTTTATTAGTTCTTCCTCATGTTATTATTCATGCTCCTCATTCTTCTCTGAGCCATGACATGTTTCCTCCTCTAGGTATTTCTCCAAATTCTCTACCATGTACTCATGATGTGCTTCCTCCTCTCTCTTAGTGGTCTTCTATGGTTTATAGGGCACCTCCTCTTAATTATTCCTCTTTGGCCCTTCTACTTATTCATTCCTTTCTGGTATTTTCTCATGGTGCGCAAAGTGCTCTTCTTCCTATGAATCCATCGGAGAGTGGATTAATGGAGATAATTGAGGATCCTCTTCTCTAGAATTATCTTCCTCTTCAGTATCCTCACTCGAAACTACCTTGGGTTTATTATTTACACGCCTATTCTTATCAGGACTTGGATTTTTTGGTGACTTAGGTTTTACAACATATGTCTTGCACTGTTTCTAGTTTCCTTGCGTTGTTCCTTTTCTTATTATTCTCTAAGGGGAGGAGTCTCTTCACGAGACCTCTTAGTTTCCACCATTTGTATCCCCTTAGGTGCTTCAGGGATCTTTAAATCATTTTCCACGTACTTCCCATAAACAAACCTTAGATTTAAATAGATATAGACTTTCACAGCCTCCTGATTCCTAACTTCCAAAGTAAAGGAGTTAATATTTATATCAGCTGATTTCATGGTCTCCACATACATGCCCTTACCAAGAAATGCATACGTCTTACACAACATATGATATTCAAAATCCACCTTGTCTACATCAAACTTCAGCTTGCGCAATTCTGTGAACCTGTTCATTGATGCTTGGAAGTATCACAATGTAAAGGTAAACATGAGTTTGCACCAAGGACTATTATTTCCACATTTCAAATAAAATATTCCAAGGTAGAAATAATGATAAATGGAAAAATATACATTCCCCTTCAACTTCAATGGTAGCTCACTCGGAGTGCACCATTCTTGTCCAAACACCTCCTGCATTTTTTTATACCATCTGTACACACTTATCTTGTGGGCATTATTGATTCCATCGTATGTATAATCGGTAAACCTTTTTACACGGGACTTGTCTTCTGGGGGAAACTTCCACATTTTATCATTCGGCCCATCTGACACCCCAATTTTAGAGAAGAAAATCAACAAGAGTATTGTGCCAAAGGTGATATTTTCTCCAGCACACGCATCTTCTATAATTTCCTCAACTATAAACCCAACAAGATTATATGTAGTACCCTTGACAATCTTCTTTGCTATGTGAATCCATCTCTTATTAACTTGTGTCCATCGTTATTGCACCCCCAACTTTGTAATAAGTCACGTGACCATTCTAACAACAGGGTCATTAAACTTTGTGATATCCATTTTGTGCCCTCCTCGCTAATAATTCAATGTGGCAGAAGTGATCCTCACTCCATCAACATCTTCTAGGTCAGTAGCGATTTACGTGCCTGAGCTTCAGAGACCAACAAATTTTCCAGTCAAGTGCGTAGTAAGGCACATCCTTCTTCCCGTAACATAGAAATAGTCCTCATGGAATCACGACATAATCCATTGATAAAGGTGCTCTGATTTACCAAAATAAGGGATCTCATAAAGTTATAGGGCACCCAAGCTGCTAAAAAATTTATATCCCTTATCATCATAAATGGGCTTATTGTTCGTGATCCTCTTGCTTGTTCTCTGAATCAAATTAATTTCTATTTCATGCTCATTGGAATCCAAATGATGATTGAAATCACTAAAAGTCATCTTCTTGACATGGGACACCCAATCCTGCCCCATAATGACACCTTACAAGTATTTCATTTACGAATACCATGCTTCCTATACATTCTCCACCGTGGGCTTCACCTTACCCTTTCCCTTCACTTTGGGCAACATAGTTGTTGGTTTCCTTGGTGGCATGTCATGTAGAAATATGAACTTATGAACTATTACCCTTATTTACCTTAGGTGCATGTAATCCCTTGATTCCAACTGTCCATGCCGATTTTCCTTCTTATCTTTTTCTCTTTAAGTAAATTTTTGCCCTATTTCTGTAAACCCTAGCAAATTAATCCTGTAAACCCTTCTCTTGTCACAAATAAACTTCCACACCACCTTTAAGCCTCAAACTTCCTTCTGAAGGACCTCTTCTACTTGGCCATATCCTCACTTCGATCTATCTCACTTGATTCTTTAGGTTCGCACGAAAATTTTGCAAAAAAAGGCACCAATTCACGCTTCACAAATGCCTAACTTATTCAAAAGGGAAGGTGAGAATGAACTTACCCCGACGCCCCTTTTATAGGTTTCTGAATTTTTATGACATTAATTACTCGTCACCTACCACTGTATTGTAACTTTAATTATGTTTTTACGTTTTTTACACTTTTTACTCTATTTTCTTCCGCGCCCTGCGGTCATAACCCTTTTCCGCGCTCACTACTTCCCAGGTTACATACCTCCTTACATGTGCCTCCCTACGTCATAGTACATAAACCTTTGTGCCATATACCAAGTAGTTCATCCTATTGCTACCTACCTCACATTACACTACGTGGCCTTTTTCCTCATGTGGTATGTTGGTACTTGGATTTACTCTTCTTCAAAGGCCGAGCAACATCATGGATTTGACAAGACACTCAGAGGCAGCTAGATGATTATGTATGTCATTTTGTAGCTAAGGAAGCAATCTATCTAAATTTTTAGCACTCAAACTTTGAAAGAAGTGGGTAGCACCTTAAAAAGGATTTGATCTTATCCTAACTATTTTAGGTTGTGCCTTTCAACCAAGGTAAGAGAACCTATTTTGTAACCTATGTTTATTGAAGGAGACGCACATACCTTTCATTTGCACAAAGTTTTTAAAGAAAACCTTGGGAAAATATGATCAACAAACCAAATCTGACTCTCACAAGTTGTCACTTCCAGATTATGGAGATATTTTCAATACAAGGCAAAGGTTACTAAAGACATTAAGAGATCCTGATTGTTCTGCATATTTTTTGCAAGTAGATTTTGTTCCTTTGTTGATACATAGGGAAAAAAGGGGTAGTTCATGGTGGATCGATGGTTTTTAAATGATTTTGGTGGGAAATGAAGTAGGATAAAGTTGATTATATCAGATCCTTGGAGGGACTTCACAATAATGAACAATTTCACAACAGAAAGCTTCAAAACAATCAAGACCTTCCTTCAACTAGAAGGTGTGCTTCAATGGAGGCCCAGATCAACACATTTTCACACAATATTTGAGACTCCAACACGAAGGCTCGAATTGGAAGACTCAATTAAACACTAAAGTTTCTGATTAATCACGCTTAAGGTACACCCGAAGACTTACTGACAGTCTTTATCAACAAATGACAAAAAAATGATTTTAAATTTGTTTATCTCATCCAAGATGAAAGCTCTTCTTGAAATGAAATTGCAAATACCATTAGACTATCGTAGGGACAAGATCCTGTGTGATTTCACAAAAATTTCAGCATAAGATTGCAATAGGAATGAAAGAAACTATTTGCAGACATTCTGAAAATAAAGCAGACAAAAAATTGCTAGAGATTAGACACAAATTAATTCCAAAATTGCTTAGTTTCATCAGCAGGGGAAAGCTTTCGGAGCAATCTCAGAGCTTTTCAATGGCTATACATCTGAAACCAACTTGACACGATAGAAAATCTAACATATAAAGAAAATAACAGGTAATCTCGGCTTTGGTCTCTCGAGAAGATGACTTTCTCAAAAAAATTCTCAAGAATTCATACTCCAACCATTTGCAAGAGTAATCTCATTGAATTTATAATACACCCTTTACATCCAATTTCCCCCACCAAAAGAGGAATATTCGAAGCACCTTTGTTGCACATATCGGATCATGATTTGCAGAAAGTGACATTCAACAGATTCACAAAAAAGTTGCCAGGTGTTCTAAAAAAAGGTGAATCATTGCAAATATTTGCATCATTGTTCTAACTGGAGGCATATTCTTCACCCTTGGCGCCTGCAACACCTTTTCCCCTCAAAAGAGAAGAATATTCGAGGGACCTTTTCTTGTTACCAATTTGATTCAGCCAGATACATTTAACAAATTCAGATCTGAAATCTGCCAGGTGGACCAACTATGAATAGATCACATTTATTGGGCCCTCGACTAATGACTAGGATGCCATGCCACAACTTTTCGAGAGTCCCTTTAATCATTCTAATTATGTCATGCGAGAAATCCCCTTTTTAATCATTTTTCGGAGCCTCTGCATAGCTGTACTTTGACAGGTCATCCCTTTTGCTCTCGAGGCAACGTCCTTTTCATCTTTTGTGCCTGCACTTTCATCATTTCATCCCTCTTCCATCCTTTTCCTCTGAAATTTTACTCTGCAATTTTTGGATCTGGAATTTTCTATTTTTACACGAGCCCGAACAAAATCCACTTCAAGAGTACTTCAGATTTACAAATTGGGATCCCAAATTGATTCAATTAAACTTTGTAGACCAAAACGACACAAATTTGCCAAAAAATTGATGAAGAATGATGCAAAAAATGCATCTCCAAACATCGTGGAGCTTTAATGGCGGAAAAAACAAATGAAATGCACAACTACCATTGATCTTGCCTTTTAACTTTTAATTTGAGCCCTCCAAGTGGTAATATGTGATTGGAAATGGGCATGGGAACATTTTTTGACATTTTATAACTTTTGGAAGAAAGCAAAATTTTGACATTTTCTCTGCCCCTCCGCCCTCAGAAAATGGGCTTGACACGGGTCCTAAAGTGGGTCCCAGAGGAACCGCGGCTTGATTCCACTATTTCACCTCTTTTTTGGCAAAAAAGAAAATTTTACAAATTTTCCCCGTAGCTCCGCCCTTCTGCCTTTAGCTTGTGATGTGGGTCACAACGGACCTGCGCTTCAACTTACAATTTTATCCCTTTTTTACAAAAGGCAAAAAACCTTAAATGACCTCAACGCTCCGTTTGTCCATTTCCCCACCTGCTACGTGTCTCAATGACACCTTTTGAGATGGTCCCGAAAAGTAGAGACCCCAAACATGAGCGGTCCCTCCACATGTCCCAAGCCATTTAGGAAGTTGCTTGAAAATTCTAAGTATGTGAAGGCTCGACGGAAACCTCAATGTGTCTTTATGGCGCAACTTCAAGATGGTCCCCAAGAGTGGAGACCCTGAGCAAGTGCGGGCTCACCACGTGGACATGTTTTGGGATGGAGTGAGCCTTAGAATTTTTAAAGTGCTCTACAAAGCCGCATCCAACCAGAAAGGGCCACATTTCAACTAATGCCGAGAATTAATTTTGACCAGGAAACTACGCTTGTTAAACCGTAAAATGCAGGAGAACCACCATTTGAGCCCGGGGAAATAGACAACATAACAGAGGTCGCAAACTGAAGAATTTCAATGAAAAATTGGGCGAGACAAATTTGAGCACCAACACGGTCTTCAGTTTGAGAATAATTTTTTTATCACCATCCTTCTCATCACTTGTGGCACCTTTTTCCTTCCTTCACACGCACCCTACAACTAACATCCCGTATTTATACCAATGTGCATACATCTTCATCAACTTTGCGACAAGTCTTAGAACTAACAAGGTTTCCTTTTTGTGCACTTTTACCTGGTTCGCCCCATACTAAAAGTATGTGCATTCCTATGTGCATAACCTCACTAGATAGTAATCAAATTCCTGTGCACAAGCACCCTTATTACAACATAAAAAAGAAAACAAAGAACTTAAAATGTAAAAATAGAACATAAGAGAGAAACCTAATCTAAGTGGTAATATTGCCTTATTACAAACACCAAGAAGATTATTTATAGTAGGGCTTCAACCTAATCCCATTAAAGGAACTGGGAAACATGGTTCCATCCACCGCCTGTAACTTACATGTTCTTGATTTAAGTATCTAGAACGTGGCATCTCATTTAGTCTGAACTGAATGCTCACCCAAAGTGTGCACAACTACTAGGTTCCTCTTTGTGTTTTCTTGACAAGATGTTAGCATGCATATTTTTCATGATAAATTAACCAAGTGTTCATTCATTCATACTTAATCATTGCATTCAACCCATTGGGAAACACATATAATAAGGAAACATAACGGCTTAAACAATAACCAAGATCAACTAAATTTTTAAATTACCATACTCAGACATATGAGAAACAAGGATCTAACCACAATTATCTATTACAAAAGGAATTCATTACGTAAAAATTAAGCTAAATAAAAAACCAGTCATTACATAGATACGTAGACTCAGGTGTACAAGTATCAAAACCTAGAGAGCAACATAACCTAAAAACATACACTATACCACATAACAATCCATTCATCTAGTATTTATAGGGGTGGGGACTTTCCCTTCACCACCCCTACACCCTCCTAATAATAGGTGTGCCCAAAAATGAACTACATGCATGCTTCTACAAAACAATTAATAATAGATCATCTTATAAATAAGACTTTATTTAATCGTAATATTATCCATATCTATGTGTTTGCTTTAATCCAAGATTTACATGTGATTTTCCCCAAAATAGACTTTACTTAACCACCAAGTCTACATGCTTTTCCTCTTTGTGTGGTTGACACTCCAAGTCTATTTTTAACCTATCCTCAAAAAATTTGCTAACTCCTAAATTGTTCCCTGTGTGTGCACATTCCCATGTGCAACCTCTTTTCAATCTGCACACACTATTTTATGTGCCATCCTTAACCCTATATGCATGCTTCTTCTTACACGTTTCCAATATGCTCCTTAGCATTTTCCTGACCAATAACACATGGATTTTCAGCTATCCTTGGAGAACATCAAACATTGGTTAAACGAAGATGGAGAGGATTTTATGCAAAGATAAAACACACACATTAATTTCAATCCATGCAAATGGGTCAAACACAACATGTATGGAGAGATTGATGAGACATTCTTTAGTTTATTTCTGTGAGAATTGTATGAATGGTTAGCAGCGTATGTGCAGAATAGAGGAAGTAGGATAAGATGAAAGCTGATATGGATTCAAAGTAAGCATTAGGCGTTGGATAACTTAGATGTGTCATGGACACACATATTATATCATTTCTGGGAAGTTATCTTGAGGAATTACATTTTGGAATATGTGATCTCTATGCATTCGTGCCTAGAGAAAGCTGAGTTCAAGTTCTTTAGTGATCCTAAAGGATCATACTTACACACACTTCCACTCGCTATTAAGATCTTGATGGTTGAAATCAAATTTGAGAACTCCAATATGGCTATCTAAACACATGCCACATGCAAGGATGAGGGAAGGGGTTAAAAAGCATGATATTGAGCCAAATGGAAAATAGAGAGAGAATAAATACTACACAGATATAGTGATGCATGAGAAAGGGAGGTTGAAGATGCGATGATACAGAGAGGAGTATGGATGAGAAGAAGTGTTGAGAACCATAAGAATGAGGGGCCATAGGACTATGTCCATATGATATTGGGAAAGAAAATAAGGACCCCCTCGACATTTAGAGGAAGCGAGTCTAGTGAAGATTTGGGATCCATTGGCGTGCATCTAGACCACCCTAGAACCTTAGCCCTTGCACATGGTACTCAAGATTCAAAAGTTCATATATAAGATCATCATAGTGACATAGAACACAAAGGTAATCAGGATCACCATGTTAGGATGGGGATATAAGTAGGTATATACTAGAATCAACTTTGGAGGCATAACAGATAAAAGTAACACACATGGCAATTGTTAGTGCAAACGTAATAATCATTTATAGATGGTCAAGAAATTTTGTTTGGAAGTTATCTAGTAGGTGCAACATCATGACAAAGTGTTGACATGCTACTCACTAGAACCATAGGAGGGATACAAGGATAGAATTTTTGTGCACAATTTAGCTCTATCACAAGCACACTGACTAGATCTTCCACAAGGCCACACCATGATCCACCTATAGGAGGCTCGAGAGGCTCTAGTCCTCCTTCGAGTGGAGGAAACCATGGTGGAGGTTCGGGGTCAGGATATGGTCCTCCCTTAAGCGAGAGCAATCTAGGACAAGGAAACATACCACCACAACAACCCCCTTATATTTTATACAAGATGTCACTTTACTTTCCTGAGTAAAGATGTGTAGAGGATGATGTTGAACACATGCATAAGTGTGAGCTCTTGTGGAGAGCTAAGGGGATCACAAAATTAAACAGAAAGGCTATTCAGTTCACAAATATACTATAAGGTCACACACATATATGGTATTGGAAGTATGATCCACATTACACAGTCGTGGATTATGAAACCTTGTGTGCCACCTTCTTGGCAGAGTTTCAAATTCCCGAGTTCAAGAAATAAATCCTTAACACACTCAAGGATATTAAATAGAGTATATCTGAAAGTGTATGGAAATATGATGCACGCTTCAAGAATCTGTTGTTGAAACTATCATATGATATTCATCAAATTCAACACACGTAATGGTTCATGGGTGGATTGTTGACACAATTCAGAAGGGTGTTATCACATAAAATGTTCATAGATTTGTACAAGGCCCTAGAAATAAATCTACGCATTGAAGAAGTTGGTAGCATGGAGACTAGAGTGAACCCATTTCTTGAAGCACAAATTGCAGTAATGGAAAAACAGTTGGAAAATTTATCTGCTAGCTTTAATCATGACACACACATCGGGATATGGTGTATAGATCATGAGGTAGAGGGACATACAAAAAATAGTTGTCTACACAGGAATGTGTGCACTCTATTTGTAAATTTTTATATATGCCACAAGGACCATGATGTTAGAAGATGTCCACTCCTCCAATGTGCTACACAGAAGAATATATCACTCTACTACAAGATTTGTGACATGCATACTCATGATACAACTGATTATCGTATGATTGATCACATACACGAGGCTTGTGTAATGGGGATACACCAGGATAATGTAGAGGGTAGTTCAAAAGCACATGAAGGGTAGAATAATGGAGCTAGACAAAATGGAAATGAGAACTATAGGGGAGGATATCGTGGTAGAGAATGTGGTGGCCATGGATGCAGTTTCATTCAAGGTACTTGCTACACTTGTGTTTCATCTGATAATTATCATCATGAGTGTATGAAGAACATGTCTTGCATGTACTATGGAAAGAAGAACAAGTTAGAATAATGCCTAGAATTATACATGCACATGTGTAAGAATAAGAAGGAGCGAGGCATGACAATAATACATGTTGTAGATAAGGTCAATGAAATCCAAAGGAACTAAAAATTGTAAAGAAATAACCCTTGTTGGTTACCACATGAGAAGAAGCCTCACACACATGAGAACAAGTGAGAATAAGACCACTCATCCAAAGATAAGAGGTTTTGCAACCTATCAAGTATCTTGATGTAGGAAATTATAAGGAAGTCTTTCAAGAAACCATGAGTCTTATCAAAGATTTATAGGGGGTACAATGCTTAAAATAGTAAGCATGAGATAAAGATTTCATGAGATATAAAAAGGTACCTTAAAAGATATTGATGAACTCTGGGAAGTATGTCAGATGCTTAGACAAGAAAATATCACACCCCTAATAGGAGAATGGTTGTGCAAGAAGGTTCTACGCATAGATAAGGACATGGAAAGACATATATTACATATAAATATGCCACCACAACATCATGAGTATGATAAGTAAATCACCTTGGATGCAGTTATTGATGACTTGCTAGTGAGGAATGTCCTTACTAACACTAGCGCAAAGGTGAACATTCTTACCTTGGATGCATGTAATAAGATGGGGAGGCCACCACTTCAACCTTCTTCTAGTGTATTGTATATGGAAAATAAGACAAGGGAAACTTCCATTGGATTTTTAAAGGATGCAAGCATCACTAGACATGCAAAAAAGTTCAAGGGTTATTTTGAGGTTCTAGAGTTGGTAGAGGTAGATAACTTCCCTGCATTACTTGGCTGCCTGTGGTGTTATGCAAACAACATAGAATTGTGCTTCAACAAGCGCAATATTAATCTTGAGAATGAGGATGAGTGCATAGTGATTCCTATGGATGGTACAAGGATTACGCCATACATAGATACAATTAGTGAGGAAGATTTGAACCAAATCTATGCGCAAACTGTACATGATCTAGAGTGTGTTGAGCTAACAAATGAGGGAGAGCACAAATGGGGTGATGCACATTCAATCAGTGATACCACAAGCATTTTTTGTGATAATTAGGCCCATGGAATGTATGAGATAGTTTTTTACAAGTATTAGGGGTGGATAATAAGAATGATAAGACCAAGGACAGTTAGGCAACTGGGAAGAACTGCGTTATTAAGGTATATAGGAGAAGAAAATCCTGAATCATTCTTGCGCGCCATAGAAGAGAAACTACGTGATGAAGGATATAAAAGGAATATGTTGGTATACTCGTTGAGAGGAACACCAACATG
Organism: Taxus chinensis; assembly: GCA_019776745.2. Taxonomy (NCBI): domain Eukaryota; kingdom Viridiplantae; phylum Streptophyta; class Pinopsida; order Cupressales; family Taxaceae; genus Taxus; species Taxus chinensis. The sequence continues at coordinate 928,526,101 of CM034148.1, read as the reverse complement.
TTGGTGGGATGTACACAAGGATGATCTAATCACATGAAATAAGATTATAATTTCCTTCTTGACACTATTTAATAAGAACAATCTTCCTTCGAAGATACCAACTTATGATGGAGAAACATCTCCTAGGATTCACATACAAGCATGTGAAACTAATCAGATGGAATGATAAGACATACTACCACCATCCCTTTGGGTACATAGGTTATATTCCACCTTACATGGGTGTATACGCGCATGGTACATACATATTAAGATGAAGTAAGAGACCACCAATTGGAAAGATATGACATCAAGTATGGTGCAAACTTTCAATTAATTTTCACATAACCCTCTGGTGCACAAAGCCTTACAGTTAATGAAGCACATCACTTTGGGGGATAACAAAAAGTGGAAGAAATTGTGGCTCAGTCATATGAAGATACAATTTTAGTTGGGTGCACCAATGGATGAACATGGATAGAAACTGACGAGGATTTCTTAGAGAAAAAATGGAAGGAAAAGGAGAAAGGAAAGATGGTATACTTGATTGACGATGAATAATTCAAATATTTTAATGTAGCACACACAGAGGGTGAACATGAGGTCTTGGAAAAGGCATATGAGAAGGCACGCGTATACCATCTAACAGTTAAGAAAAATAAGGTGAATATTGGGACAATGGATGCACCTAAAGAGGTAATCATTGGCGATTATTGGTCAGAAGTAGAAATGGAAAAGATAATATATTTTTTGTGTGACTAATAGGAGAGATGAAGATCAAGATCAAAGAAGGCATGATACCAATGCATAAAATACCATACAAGATGAATCCAAACTTATGCATCAAAGTGAAAAACGAGATTGACAACATGCTGAAGGAAGGTATCATTGAGAAAATTGAAGAATTAGAATGGATCAACTTCATGGTCATAAGTATAAAAAAATATGGAAGGATAAATATTTGTGTGGTCTACAGAGTGTTGAATGGTTATTGTGTTATTGATCCTTTCCAAACACCATTCGCTAAAGAAATTCTTGAGGGTGTAAGCAGGGCACGAGGTATATTCATTCATAAACATTTTCTTAGGATATCACCAAGTTAGGATTACATGAGAAGACGAAGATAAAACCTCGTTCGCAACATAATGGGGTTGATTTGTATACATAGTTATTCCTTTTGGAATAAAGAATATGCCATCTGTATTTTTGTGTAATTTTTTCCAATCTTGTAAAGAATTCATCCACAACTTTCCCCAAGTGTATCTAGATGATTGGAAAATATATGGCTTGGTTAAATATCATTATGACTAATTACACCTAATGTTTGAATGATGTAGGCAGCTCAACATATCTTTGAACATCAAAAAGTGTATCGTCGCTACCCCATTTGGTACTTTATTGGGCCATATAATCTGTAAAGAGGTTCTTCTGGTTTACCCATACAAGATTTCATTTATATTGGGATTACAGGATCTAACTAACCAAAGTGAGGTGTGTGGATTTCTTGGGCATACTAGATATTATAGGAAATTCATCAAGAGTTATGTCAAGATAACTACGCCATTGAAAGAAACGTTAAAGGCTAAAGGGAAATTTTATTGGAGGGATGCGAAACAACAAGATTTTGGGAAGTTAAAGGAAAAATTGACAACTACACATATCCTTTGCTTTCCTTCATGGAGTTTACCTTTTCATGTACAAGTGAATGCTTCAGGGAAAATAATTGGAGCAATACTAACCCAATCAGGAGAAGGTAACTTTGATCACCCAATTTCTTTTGCAAGCAGGAAGCGAACACATGTGGAACAAAAATACAAAACTAGTGAGCACGAGGATTTGTCTATGGTGTATGTGCTTCATAAATTCTGGTAGTATCTTCTTGCAACTCCTTTCATATTTTATAGCGATCATATGGAATTGAAGTATATGGTTGACAAACCAATATCACAGGGTCATATATGCAGATGGATTTTTTGTTCTAGGATTTGAATTTATAGTGATGGTAAATCTTGGAAAGAGCATTCTGAGACCAGACCATCTTTAGCACATTGATTCTAGAGATTACATGTAGAATATTGAGGACACTATGTTAGATGCACATTTATTTAGGCTACAATGCACATTTATTTAGGATATAGCAGTGTTTCTTGCACACATGTATTGTGCCACAAGGAATGAAGACAATGGATAAGAAGTCAATAATTATACAAATTTTAGCCTATCAGCTGGTAGGAAGAGAGATCTATAAATTGGGCCATGATGAGGTATTACACAGGTGCATCCTAGAACATGAAAGAAAATTTATTATAAAAGAGGCACATGGTGGAATCGCAGGAGGCCATTATACTAGAGAAGCCACTTGTAAGATACTCCTTATAGGATTATGGCAGGAAACACTTTATAAAGATACAAAGGATTTTTTCAGAGCTTGTGATCATTTCTAAAAGATTGGAAAGCCAGACAAAGGGATGAGATGTATTTGTGCCCCATAGATTTTACAAAACCATTTGAAAAGTGGGATATAGATTTTGTTGGACTGATTGTGCCAGCTGCACGACATATAAGAGCATAATACATCATTACTTATACTAATAATTTAACAAGGTGGACAGAAGCTATGCCTACCAAATATTATATTACTACCATAAACTATGCGCTTCTTATGGAGAGAACATTATTAACAAGTATAGTTGTCCATTGAGCCTTACAAGTGACAAGGGAAATCATTTTCTTAATAAAACAATCAGAATATTTTTAGCAAAGTTCATGGTAGCTCATCAAAAGAAGACTCCCTATCACCCACAAGCTAATGACAGGACATAAGCATTCAATAAGATCTTGGGATAAACCTTGACTAAAATTTATGATGTGGGAAGAAAGGATTGGGATGATAAACTATTAAGTTGTACTTTGGTGCATACAAAACTACCTACAAAATGTTGAACAAGGCCACACCCTTTCAGTTGGTTTTTGGCACTGAAGCAATATTTACTGTTGAGTTCATGTTACCATCCCTATGTATTATGTGAACATGTAGGATTCACAGATGAACAGGTGCAATAGATGAGTGCAAGTTGATAAATTAATGCAATTGGATAAATGACGCACAATTACAGTGATGGAGTCAAAAGACAAAAAAGGAAAGAAAAAAGGCTTGGCATGATAAGAACATCAAGAACAAGTATTCTTTTAGTTGGGGGATTAGTGCTCCTCTATGATTCAAATTTTTGTGCCACCCAGGAAAGTTGAGAGTGCATTGGTTGGGACCATTTAAAGTAACCAATATTCTGGAAATAGGCCACATGTCAATTGCAGGTGCTTGATGACACCATGTTTCTTAGTTACTTTAATGGGAGTAGGCTGAAGCCCTACTATAAATAAGATTCTTTCTTTTATGTTTGTAATAAGGCAGTGTTGCCAAGTTAGATTATATTTCCATTTCAATATTATTCTTTTGTGTTGTAATAAGCATGTTTGCACGTGCAAGAGCTGATGTATTTGTTGAAACATGATACGTAGAGGAACACACATGGATTTTAGTGTGGGATAGAAAGTAAAGAGTGCGAATTAGGATGTGTGGGAGCACACAATGTTGGATTGTAAAACTGCATAGGTGCTTGCATATGAAGGTGGTGCAAGAGAATGCAAATGGATTGTTTTTCTCATTTGGTGTATCAAATTGTCTTACTCAATGGTGTATAAGGAGACTTGGTGGAAATGATAATGTATAAATAGTGAAAAGGATAACGTGAGGTAGGCAGCACAAGAGAAAAACTACTTTTCTCATGTACAGATAGAGGAAGGAAAGGTGTAACATGAAGGATTGCACAACGAGGATTTGTATCCTGGGAAAGTAGTTATGTAGGCTTAGGAAGGTGTGTAAGAGTATTCTTGTCATAAGAGGAAGTAGTTGTGTGCTAGAAGGTTATGCATGTTGCGTGGAAAGGAAAATTGGAAGGGTCAATATTTGATGAAAAAGAGTGGGAAATATGAAAAAATGGTAGGAAATTGCACCTACCTACCTACCATTTTAATGCTCAAAAATTTTGGAAATATATAAATAAGTGTGAGTAATAGTTGTAATTCTCACCTTGTGAATAGAAAGCTTTGGTGATTTGTGTGATTCAAAGATTGGTGTGAACAAAGAAACGACTCAAAGGCGATGAAGTAACAAACAACTAGTGCAAGTAACCCAAAGCTCCTTGTGTTTGGAAAAAATGTCAAAACAGTAGAGTGAAAGCTATAGAGGGGTTTAGAGAAGCAAAATGCAGAGATATCACAAAATTAGGATTGCAAGGTCAAATGAAGAAGTATTCTAGAGTTAGGGCATGTGAATTGAGGAGACAAACACCAAGATTATAGAGATGAGTGAGTTGATGGGACTAAAGATAGGAAAATTGAAACCAGGAAGATAACTTAACAACCGAGTTGAGTAAGAAATGGTTCGAGAAGTAAATCTTGACTTAGGGCACACAATTTTGGATAAGTTGTAATTTACAAGCGTTCACACGCTTTGAAGTAATGGTGTCACCAAAAGACGGGACCCAAGGGTAAGAAGAACAATGGAGGATGTGTTAGATGATTGGTTCTTAGAGATGCAGTACCCACATGAGGTGATTTTTGGAAAGAACCTGGACATTGCAGTTTGGAGATGCAAGATAAGTGAGTATAATCATCATGCCAAGGGCATGAAACTAACATAAAGAATGATACACTAAAGGAGATAGGTGCATGACTGCAGAAGGCCAGTTGGTACTGGATGAAAAAGTGTGGAAGACCTTGGAGATCGTCATGGAGTCTTGTCAACTCTTTGAGTTGTCCATTTTTCAGAAAGCCCACGATGATTATTTCTAGTGGTTGATGTTGTGAGTCCATGAGGAATATTTTACTTTGCAGGAAGGAGAATGATGCATCATCACCACATAATTGATTAGAAAGGTGACCGGGCTGCATGATAGAGGGGATAAATTACGTTGATATGCATGATGAGGACTTTGTAGAGGAGATGACTCCCACCCTACATTACCAAAGGGGAAGCCACACATTTAATGTATCACATATTGTTGACCCTGGACCAAAGTGGATCGCACACTTGGTGAGTTGCAAGATTAGGATGCCTCAGAAGAGATGGAATAAGGTTAACAAAAATTTATTACATATTACACACAAGATGACATAAGGGAAAAAGTACAACATTGCATTATACATTGTGGAAGACCATTATCAGAAGAAATAAAGACCCAACATGAAATAAGGTAGAAATATTACATGGGGCTCAATCTTGTTTTTATTGTGTTTCTGAGGAAATTGGAGTTTGGGATGGTCCAAATGGAAGAGAATGGAGCATCCCATGGAGAAGAGGTATCGTCGGAAAAGATATTCACCAAGTACACTTGTGATGGAGCAATAACTAAAACATACAAGGCACATTCTTATGTATGGTACAAGAGGATGCATGATGAATTTGAAAATGAATGGACATATCCCAGGGAGCTATCCCATGGAATTGACGAGGTCAAGAAGACTTTATGTTATGCAACATTTCTACCTTGCAAAGTTTTTACTGAATAATGAAGAGATGGGGCCTTGGTGCAAAATTATATTTTCATTTACATACTAAATACTTAAAGCAGCATGAAATCAACAAGATAAAATATGCATAGCCCTTAAAATTCAATATGGACAAGGTAGACATAGAGTACCATACTTTGGACAAGACTTATGGGTATGATTACAAATAGCCCTATGAGGAAACAATGGAGTTTGATGGGATGGAAATAAATCCCATCATGACCTTGGTAGTTGGAAAGTAGGCATGCCACATGTGTACATATATATTAGGCCAAAGATGAAGGATGGTAAGATAATTGAAGTATATGACACAACTCTTACACACACCACCATTAAGGAGAATGGAAACAATAAGGATGCCAATAAAGAAGTGCAAGTCTTGATCTGATCCAACAAAGATAATAACAAGAAGAGGACGAAGAAGAAGAAGAAAAAATTTCCCTATAGCACAACTTTAGGAAAAGGAGTGGATGGAACAAGGAGAAGATTCAACATGCGCACCCCAAGACACCTCAACTAAGTCTAGTTGAGACCGTGCACAAAACAAGCCTAGAAGAAGAGGGACATGAAGAAGAAACCATAAGGATGTAAGACTCAGAGGGGGAAAATAGCCCTCCTATAATTCATATTGTAGAAGAAGAGCATCTCACGCACTCTAAGAAGGAGAAAAATTAAGAGCATGAAGAAGAGAAGGAACATGCAGAAGTGAAGTATGAGGATTACACATGAGATGAGGAGTGTGAAGACATGGGGCAACATGAAGAGAAATAGTTGGAGCAAGGAGCGGTGCATGGTGGGATAAGGCTCGGGAGTCATCAATCAAATACAGAAGGATGAGGCATATCTCACCTCCCTAAAAACACATGTCCTACATTAATGACCCCAAAAAAGTTAATAAGCGTGAGATTCCAAACCTCAATGGATATGAATAAGTTATATGGTTTGGAAATGATGGATACATCACAAACCCATGCAATGATACTCAAGATGATATCCTTTGTAATAAAAACACACAAGGAGGAGCCAAAGTTTGAGTTGAACAAATATTCCATTAGTGAGCTACAAGGGAGAAAATATGCCTCAAATAAACTCCCAATTTTGGTTTCAACACACATGTTATATATGTAGGAAAGTAACGCACTAATAAAAATTGTGAAAATGAAGTTACATGCAGGAACATTGACAAGGGAGCCACACTATACACCATGCATAGGAAAAATTTGTGGATATAAGCTAAGAATAATAATAAGCTAGGTTGTGTAATTGAGTAATACCAAAACCCAAGCTGATTGTTATAAATACATAAAGTGATAGAATACATTAGGTGCACTGTGAATTCTTGTCCGATGGCCTTAGAAGAAGAGATGAATAAAAGCAGGGAAATTGACGCCCTAGAAGAATTGACTGATTTATTGATATAGAAGGAAAATAAAGGGAAGAGGTAAATAATTGAGGACATGACATCATAAAAAAAGGAAAAGGCTTCCAAAACAATAAAAAAGTATGAATAATTGGGCTTTGAGATGAAGGAATTCATGTAGAGGGTTGAGAAAATATTCTGAAAGTTTAAGGATGCCTCAATAATAGATGCACACCTTACAGAAGATGAAGAAGAGTTGAGTTTCTAACAATCCTCATTATTTAAAAGAGATAAGGTAGTGCGTGATAATTTTTTTCAAGAGGTAGGGGAAAAGAAAAATTATAATAAATCCAAGAGCAACAAGGTGGAGATGAGGCTAGGAGAGGTGTAGGCCATGGTGATGAGATGAGTAGATATCCTAGAAATCTTGGCTAGTGAATGAGATATAATTTTGAAGGAGCTATAGGAGAAGGTAGGGGGAATAACCCTAGAGAAAATTCCCAACATTTTTGAATCAACATCAGGTAGGTCAGAAATAATGCTTGAAGAATGGAATCAACTAGAGGCCTCCATCAGCCTAGAATTCCCAAAACTCCTACAAATACCCTAAGCCTAGTTTTGGATCACGTGGAATTATACATTATTTATTCCTTATATTATTTTAGGAATTACCCGGATTATTTATTCAACTATGATTCTTTATTTGTTCCATTATTTTATTGTCGAGGACAGACAATATACCTAGCATGGGGGTAATGTTGGACTGAAGAAATGAATAAGTATGAAGACATCTGCAAAGGCATAAGGATCTGCAAGGGTGCACACATAATCATGAAAGAAGGAATTTGGACAAGTTAAATAAGTGCATGAAGTGATGTGCAAAGGCATGAAGAAAGAATGCGTGAATGTTTTTGTACAGGATCAATAAAGACAAGAGTTAGCTAGATTTCCAAGGAAGGCTATAAAATAGGAAAAAATCCCGGGTTGGCTATGGTCAACACATAAATGCTATGAATATGTGCTTAGATCCTAATAATTTAGTGATCCACCTCCATTGTCACTAAATATATGTCATCTGTAGTCCATCAATACCACTTATATGGTCTCCATGTAATTATAACTAATCAATAATAGGTATGTAAAACTCCATATCTCTCCTTTATGACCTCTGTGCCTGATATCCACTATATCCCAACCATAAGATGATGGCTCCCCATGGTATCTATCCCTCAAAATACCTAGTGGTGAGATCACATTGATATGGTCCCATGACCAAATTTGTAATAACGTAGTTGGACTAAGAATCCTCTTACCTTTGTAACCTATCAAGTGCAATTATTTATATAAGTGAGTAAGAATGCAAGGAACCCATGTAAATATTATAAGCTAAATCCATCAAATTTACTACTACACTAATAAGTCCAAGCTGAAAATGACTACTAGTATTATCTGGAAGTAGGGTAGCCGCTAATAAGATCCATAATATATAGGTAATCTTATTACATTGTTATCATACCATACACTCATACAAGTGTATTGTCATGCCCTATGTATAAATATTCTCACTCCAAAAAATGACCATATGCAATCCCAGACCTGAGTTACCATGACCCTCCCACTGAAATCAATATACCCTACATCGATGCTCGCAGAATTACGGTATACATCCTCTAAAGTGACTGATATCTCTCCCGTAGGTAGTCTGAATTTATAACTTTCACAATGTCTCTACTACAACTAGTGCAGTCAATAAGTAGTGAATCTAACCTAATATCTAGAAGCTTAGCAACATATGATCAACCTTTCACCTCTAACATAACACACAAACCCCTCCTCTCTCCAAGTCATCTATCTCTCGAACGACCGTAGCCATCCATGATGCTCCCGTACATCTACGACATATAGTCTTTGTTGTAAAACTCAAAACCACATTGTTGAATTCCTACATAAACCCCTTTATTCTAATTCATCTTCTAAATATATTTTATCTCTTCTATTTCATGTTAGCAAACCTATATTACGATAACATGCATACCTTAACGCCAATGCATCCATTGATACACTAGCACATGTAACTCTAGCATGTGCACTAAGCACGCTAGTGAATTTAACTCTATGTTAGTGCACCTATCTATTCACATTGACTTACACACTTTTATGCTAGCACGTACAATGTTACGCTAGTGCACATTGCAGGTCACACTAGCACAACTAATTGCATTCAATAACATTAATTTTCAAACTTATTCTAAACCTAAAAAACTAATAAATACATGAAAAACTTAGTTTTTTTCATAAATACCGCACCATCGTTGTTAGGAGCCCAACCAAACTCTCAAATGTGATCTGCATAGTGAACGTGAGGTGGATAACGAGCCATCAATCTCACAATCCAGAGCCCAAAAATCACTTAGGGGCATAAAACAATCTAATGGAACAAATGACCAATGATTTTTTCTCCCCTCCCCCTTCTATTTATCCCCTTCTTCTAAATTCTAATATCTCATTTTTCTCCCTTGTGCCTTTTTAACTTTCTAAGCCTTTTCTTCGTATCCTTGTATGTGAATCTCTCTCTCTCTCTCTCTCTCTCTCTCTCTCTCTCTCTCTCTCCTATCAAGTGGTTATCTACCACTTTGTTGCATTACCCACCAGATCGAGGGGGAATTACCTTGTTATCATCTACACTCACTAGGGAATCTAAATGTTTCATCGGGGAAAATCAGGAAGTCCACCACACTTCCATATTATCTATTCATAATAACACTTTAAATAGGGGAAAATGTAGACACCCTAAAATATCGCATTATGTATTCTACACCTTTGAAATCACCCCGTAATTAATTCACTGTACATTATGACCATTTTCAATCATTTTCAACCATTTTGACTACTTTCAATATATTTCGTTATTTTACGACCTTTAATGGCATTATATGATATCCTCCCGTAATTATCCTAATCATTCCTATCACACGCACATGGTCTCGAATTACTTAATATTGACACTATAGACCCTATCAAATTCATATCCTATTCCTAGGATTAATTAATTAATCCTACTATCATTATTATTATTCACCCCTATCATATTAGTTAATTTTATTGGCTAATATTTCAATATCAAATAATTAAACAATTCCTACATTATCCATTTACATCTCACCTCGTATCTAATTAATTAATATTACTTCACTAGTCAACATCTCAAGTTAACTAGAGTAAAAGGATTTAATTAAAGATCAAATGAATTAAATACATGTGCAAGAGGAAAAAATTAGAATAAATCAAACATGCATTTGAATAAAATAAGATATCCCATAATGCATGACAAAATAAAGAAAATAAATGCAAAGGATAAATCCCATGTCCACTTTTTGGATTAATAAAACAAAAGTCAAAGAATTAATATTTAATTCTAAATATACAAAATATTTTCCACCTTTTCCAAACTCAAAAATAACTCATCCATGCAAGCTCAACCAAGAGTTTGGCTCCTCAAATAGATTGAAAACTCAATTAAACAATCCAATCTTACTTCAGTTAACTTTATATTAGACAAGATAATTATACAAATTATATATTTGGAATTTCCATTCCCTCATCAATAAATAATCACTCATTCTTCTCCAATTATCACATTTGAAAGCTTTGATAATTGCATTATCATTGTGTTGGATTATCATTCAATATCACACATAGCTACGATGTCCAATTGATCATGAATCTACTATAAAATAATTCAAATAAATACTTTTATAGTAGCTAATATACTTCCATTTGGAACATCCCATACATTATCCATAAACAAATTTGATCAAGATATCGAACAAGCTCGGTGCTTCATTCCAAGCTTCGGAGATCTCATCCGAGGATGCAAAGTGATATGAAGAAGGAGTTGGTTTGATTTTATTTCCTTTGTTTCTTTCATTATGTATTTTTTCTTTGGATACACATGGAATTGATAATTGCATTATCATTGTGTTGGATTATCATTCAATAACACACATAGCTACGATGTCCAATTGATCATGAATCTACTATAAAATAATTCAAATAAATGATTTTATAATAGCTAATATACTTCCATTTGGAACATCCCATACATTATCCATAAACAAATTTGATCAAGATATCGAACAAGCTCGGTGCTTCATTCCAAGCTTCGAAGATCTCATCCGAGGATGCAAAGTGATATGAAGAAGGAGTTGGTTTGATTTTATTTCCTTTGTTTATTTCATTATGTATTTTTTCTTTGGATACACATGGAATCTATGGGCCTCCATTAACATTCTTGGGTGACAACCAATCCACTATAGCTTGTACCTCCTCACGATTCATCTTTAACCTTTCTTGAGATATCACAAATTTTGAGTACAATATCTCACCAATAGATTCTCTTCATGTAAATGCTCTAATACTTTCCGCACATGGATCAAGTGATTTTCCTATATTTTATTGAAAATCTAAAAGTCATCAAGATAAAAAATGACAAACTTACCTAGAAAAGGTAACACTTTTCTCATTGATGCAGTCATGGTAAAGGTTCCCAAGTGAAGGGACATCTTACACCACACAACCAATTATTAGAGTTGGATCTCATTGAAGTAAGATCTTGCGAACAACAATTAACAAGAAAATAATATTTTTATTAATCTAAAGAAATTAAAAACTTAGGCACAAATGCTCAACACTCCAATTATAGTCTTCTAACAAGACTCTACAACAATCCTCCTAAGAATTCAAATCCTAGACCTATCCTAAGCTTGTAGATTTAGCGTAACTTCTACAGAAACACACTTTTCTCATACTTACAAGGAAAAGTGGGTGATTAATTAACTTGGAATTCAATCTCTCTTCCCAATCTAAGATATCAATATCTCATATTCAAATATCTTTTTTTTCAAGTTCACATCTTTCATTTACTTATATAATTCATAGAGCTTTTCATGGGTAAACAAGATGTCTTTCATAAGAAAATATTCCCCGTAGAATATTCGTTAGGTTGCCTCTCAAGGCCAATGATTAGCTCCTAGAAAATTCCCTCTGCTGCATCAAGCTCAATTGAATTACTTTTTTGGTCCTTTTCCAAAATGGATAGATCAAAGGCCATGTGTATCCAATGCTAATTACATTGATGTTGACAGGGGACTTTTTCTGACGTAGATCTCATCATCAAAACTCATGGGATTGGTCATATAAGAATGAAGTATTTTGTGGTCTTGGTAGTGTTCAGTAGCTTCTGCAGTGTATCTAACTTCGAGTAAGCATTCACAGCATGGGCCAAAATTTCACAACATTCGTAGTGTTGCATAACTTTGAACATGTTTATGTGGAATTTTCAGTGTTGTGTGGCTTCGGGTAGGATTGCACAACATGTATAGTATTGTAAATCATCTACAATGTTTTGCGGCTTGGGTAATATTATGTAATATTCATAGTATTGTATGACTTGGATAAGATTGTGCAAATTTGGATAGGATTTCACGACTTCTGCAAATGACTAAGGTAATGGACCATTACACAACTTATCTAGAAGTGTTGTGGCATTACACAAATATTTATTTGCTAACCGTTCAATATTTTTAGGTGGTGCATTATTTTTTATAGACTCAAATTCTCATGCATCTTACACGTTGGGTAATAAAAAAATTGAGCTCACAATCGAGTGGGTTTTCAAAGCTATAAAATGGAATGACCAAGTCTAGCAATCTATACTTCTGTAAGACAAGATACATCTTCGACACTATTTCATTTCCATTTCACCAAATATTCTTTATTTTCCTTTTTACAAATTGTATTTACTACACATTCCTCCAAAATGTATCCAATTTTTGAGCACATTTTCTTTGGTAGTTGGTGTCTCCAATCTACTTTAGCACATACTTCTTCTCCAAGTGTCTGCCACTCAAAATATAGATATAGATTTGCTATGTTGAAGATAAGGGAGATGTTAATCCTTTTTTACTGCTCCATCTCATATGTGTTCTCCATAAATATCCTTAGGACTCTACATTGTGTAATTTTCTTTCACTTGAGTTTATCATGCATTCATTGCATGAACCTTTCTTTTTGCAAGTACACAAGAATTGAATATCAAACCTTAAACTCCAAGTGTTTCCTTTACAAATTTGTGCATTCCTTGTATTGTGTGTTTCTCTTTTCCAACTATCTATTAATTTTTTCATACACATCCTCCATATATTAGGTGAAGTCTTCTGCTTCTGCACTTCTCCCTTTTTCTCGTGACAACTCCCCCATTTCTGTAATGTTGTTTAAAATTGTTTCATCCACAATAAAAAAATTTGACCTCCCAGTGCTTTTATTGACATAGTTGTTATATGTGAACTCCATCTGTGTAAGAACTGAATCCCATGTTCATGCCTCTCTCCTACCAAATGTCTCAACAAATTGCCAAGGCTCTTATTGACAACTTTTGTTTGGCTATCTATTTGCGGGTGATACACATAACTCAATCACAACTTTATCTTCAATTTATTCCACATTGTGCACCAAAAATGGTCTGAAAAATTGATATCTCTATCAGATATAATGGTGTTTGGTAATCCATGCAGTCTTACAACTTCCTTGAAAAATAAGTTGGCAATATGTGTAATGCCACTTGTCTTATTACAAGAAATAAAATGAGTCATTTTTAAAAATCTACCCACACCAACAAATATATAATCATAATCCTTTTTAATTTTGGGAAAAATCCCAAAATATCAAGTGTTCCCGAGGTTTCTCGGTACTAGTGGTTGATAAAAATCTACATTTTGACTCAACCCTTTCGTTAATTAACAGGATTTGAATTTTTGCACTTCTTTGCACACATTTATAGTCATTCGTTGCCAAAATACCTTTCTCCCAATTATGCCAAGGTTTTATCTATTCCAAAGTGATTTGACATTCCTTTGCAATGCTTCTCCTAGATAATATTTTCTCTCATTGATCCTTGCAGTACACACAATTGTCCACTGTAAACGACAATCCTTCATGTATGAAGTAATCTAATCATGGCATGTGATTGATGTTCACTAGTGATGTGCATGCACTCCATGCTTTTGTAAAAGAATCATCTTCTTTATAGAGATCCTTCATCACTTCAAACCCTACTACACTCACATGCATCTCAATCAATAAGATGCATCTTTTACTTAGTGCATCTACAAATTTGTTTTATTTCCCACTTTTGTATTTTAATACGAATGAATAACTCTATTATAATTCAACCAATTTCATGTCTTTGATTCACCTTCCCATAGGTATTGATTGATGAGGCCATAAATTGGCCATAAATTATCATTATTTTGTCTTTTCAAGTTACCTTTGAAAGTGGATTTAAATGTAATCTATGAACTTATAATTTTCTTAAGATAGAATATATGATATATATCTTGTTCATTCTTTAGAAATATTTTTTTTTATCTATTTTTTTTATTAATCCTATTGATTATTTGGGAAAATATGAAAATTCTTGTGTATGCAAGCCATAAAAGAAAGATAATGCTAGTATTGGAAAAAATAGAACTGATCATGAACAATACATCTAAACTCAAATATGATTTCATATTCAAATTTTTCTCATAAAATTATGCAAGTTCAAAAAAAGAATCATCTCAATCTGATATTGCATGCAAAATTTATAGCTATTTTAGTTAGCTTCGGAACCATTGGAGTTAGCTTCAGAACCTATAATGTTAGCTCCGGAACCATTAGAGTTAGCTCCGGAAAATGCAATGTTAGCTCTGGAACCATTGGAGTTAGCTCCGAAACCATTCGATTTAGCTCTGGAACCTACATCAATAAAGTAACATTAGCTTTGGAACCTGTTATCCAAAATGTGCCCCTGCTCATTTTGGATGGCTAACTCCTTGTGTTCTTGCCTCTCTTATGCCTCAGTCTCCATTTTTTGATTTTCAGGCACTCAAATCTTTCTGAAAATGGCACCATTGGATAGAGCTCTCTCTCAGCTTTCCAGAAAGGTAAAGTTTTCGTCCTAATTCCTCATATGTTTCAAGTTATGGCTTGGCAGAGTTTTTGTGGGAAATTTTCCCCTTGGAAGCCCGCAGCCAATAGGAAGCTGCCACGTGTCCCAGGAGGTGGTGGAGTGCGGGGATTTTCGAAAAAAAATTCCAAATGCAAAAAAAAGGTAAAATTCGAAATTTTTTCCCGCCGATCCGTTTTGGGCCTGTTTTTGCCCTAAATCTTCAAAACGGCCATAACTTTCGATCCAGAGCTTGGATTTTCGTGTTCTTTATATCAATGGAAAACTGGTAAAGTTATCTATATGATTCCATGGTCAATTTTGAATTTTGGTTCGTTTTGGAGGGAGAAAATAAAAAACTCTTCTGGTATGCACCCATGGACAGAACTGACATTTCAACAACCAATTTTAATGCAAAATGGGTCGCATTCTTCTCCAGCATGGTCAAAAATGTCGGGGGATGGGTCTGTCAGGTCACCCATGCTATTTTTAATGCATTTTGGTCAATGAGGAATGGCTCCCACGTTTTTTCACGTTTTCTCTCTCCTGGGTTCGACCCATGCACTGTAAAAGCCAGATTTTGCTCATTTTTCAAAGGGGAACACCTTTTTTGCACAGCAAGCTTCTGTTTTCACTTTCAACAAGTGATTTTGGCAAGTATCAGACCTTCCAGGGATTGTAATAGGTTTTTCTGCCTCTTTGGTGTTGGAATACAAGGATTTTGATGTTGAAAATCACAATGCAGGCTCTGTGAATGCTTTTAGTCCTTTGTATGTGTTGTTTGCTTCATTTCAAACCCTTGTTTACAACTTATCAACCTGTGCATGATTTTTTATGTTGCAATTTCTGATTTGTGTCAATTTGCATGAGCAAGAAGTGCTCACCACTCCTTTGGTGTATCACCCTTATCAGTTTAGTTTTAATTTTTACATTTCTTATCCCTGTCTCCTTGCAAATTAGGATAAATTAGGATCTAAACCTCTGCAGTTGTGCAAATAATAGATCTAATCAGAGGAGTTTGAGGAACCAACCTCTAATCTAGAGATTCCTCTCTCATCTTGCAAGTCCCACACTTGGAGAGAGGTTTCAATGTTGTGCAATCACACTGGATGCCCTAAACATCAACTTAGAACCTTGATTTGCATCCAGGGGTGCTGCTGATTTGTAACAACAGTTTTGGCACACCGGGTGGGACCTTAGAGGTCTCATTTTTATTGCAGCAAAGTTGATGTGCATCTGCTGCAATTTTCTTGCTTCAAAAGAGCTATAAATTTTTACGACTCCAAGGGGAAGAATCAGCTGGTTTTAGTAGTGTAGACCTGAAAACTCATGAGAGGTATCACTACAAGGTTAAGAGCTGGAGAAGAAGAGGCGTTGTTTGAATATCTGCAGTCATCTCCAAGAGTAAGGAAAAGTGGGAGGAGAATCCAAAGGTCTCCATCTCCACCAAACAGAACTCTTTCAACTCCTCCACCTGGTAGGCCTTTCATTCAATCAACAAGGGTTCTAAGGCCAATTAGAATGGCACAAAACAACCCCTATGTCAATTTCACTAGCAGCAGCCCACTTGCTCTCAATGCACAACATCCAATTCCAATTGCAGCCTTGAAGAACATTCCATACTTCACTGGAGAGAATCAGACTACTCCAGGTGATCATGTTAAAGACATTGACAACCTTTGTGCAATTCATGAAATCAATGAGATGCAAGTGGCTGTCAAATTGTTGGCATCTTCATTCAAGGGGAAAGCATTGCAATGGTTTAAAAGTCTTGCCTCGGGTTCTATTCAGAATTGGAACCAGCTATGTATAGCACTTCATGAGCAATTTGGAGAGAAGGGAGACAACTTGTCTCTTTTGGAGCAGCTGACAACCATCAAGAGAGCTCCCAATGAGCAGCTGACTGATTTCAACTTCAGATTTCAAAGGACTTGGGAGAGAATTCCAGTGGCATCCAGGCCAATAGCGGAATGTGCTTTTCTCTACTACCTCAAAGCTCTAAATTCTGATATTTCTATGTTGATTCAGTCCATGGGAGGCATAACTATCCCTATGGCTTATAGCATTGCCATTAGGGCTGAAAATTGTTTGATCCAAGCTGGCAAACTAGCCCCTAGACCTCCCATGCCATTGTTTCCAAGTTTAGAGAGCCCAAACACTAATCAAGCACCTAATTTGGCTCCTTCTCCCACTCCTAGAAATCAGAGTTCAAATGAAGCTTCTACTTCATCTCCAAGTGCCCCAAATGAGCTTCAAGAAGTCATGAAGTAATTGCAAAATTTAGGCAATGAGCTGGTTACTCTCAAGAGGCAACAAGCCCAAGGTTTTAGACCTTCTTATCAGCCCCAAGCTCAGTCTAACAGGTAGCCATACCAACCACAAAGACCTCCTAATCCAGCTGCAAATATAAATCAAACAAGGCCTCCTGCCAATAGACCATTTCAGCCCTATAATCCTAATGCCATATCTGCCTCTAAGGCATTGGTGCCAACACAAAACAATGTTGCTCAGGAGTATGATTGGTGTTTTCCATGCAATGAACCTCATAACCAATCTATGTGCTTCAATGGTGCTTTGAATCAAGCATTAATGGTGACAACTACTGGTGTGGAGGGTGAACGCAGTCAAGGAAACAACTAACAACAAGAAACATTCCAACAGCAATCAGCCCCAAATGACACCACATTGGTAAACTGGCAAGCAGAAGATTTCTGTGGCATGAATCAAGTAGTTTCTCAAGGTGTTGCAGCTAACACAAGGTCAAAAATAAGGAATTTGGGTGAAGAGCAGCCATTAGCTCCAACCAATCTCCAACCTTCTATGGCTCCACAAATGGTTGGCAAGTAAAATCCAATTTCAAATGCACAAGGGCAGCCAAAAACAGCTCCTAGACCAACTCAAATACCAGTTGTTGCTGCCCACATGCAAGGAGTGAATGTGCCAACCAAGGGACAACAAAGAGATCCTCCATCACCATTCAGTATCATTGATCAGATGAAGAAGACAAATGTAAATATATCAATGTGGGAATCCCTATCTATCCCAGGCCAAAGAGATTTGCTACAAGCTGCCATGAAGGACTGGCCAACTTCGAATCAGCAAGTTCAGATGCAAGAGAAAGTGCTCACAAATGTTGCCCAGCCTGAAAGGAATCATGGAGGACAGCAAGGTAAAATGTTGAAGCCCCCTCCTTTCTATGTTTCATTAATCATTGGAAATCAGTTAGTGCACAATTGCATGATAGATTCCGGGGCAAGTAGCTTTGTGATGCCAAAACAAATAGCTGATCAGCTAGGGCTCTAGTATGAAACCATATCCAAAGGGGTAGTGCAGCTGGATGGGACAACAGTAACAACAGTTGGAGTGATTAGAAACTTGAGTCTTACCTTGCATGCATGTCCAAATGTTGTTTTTTACAAGATGTATCAGTTATAGACCTTCCACCACTCTTTGCCCTATGCTTGTCAAGGGACTTCACAGCCAAGATTGGAGGATATTTGTCTGTTGATTGGTCACACATGCTGTTAAGAACGAGGTATGGAACCAAAGCTATAATTAGGTCTGAACCTATTGCAAACTTCCACATTGAGCCCTACACTCCAAGTCAGATCAATGCCAATTGTTCAGCATTTGATCAAGAAGATCACCCAAGCACTGATGAAGCTGACACCAAGGTTGGAAGCATCTCGGGTCTAACTCTTGATGAATGGGCAAACAAGGTACATGCTTTTGGTCCTTATCAAGAAGTAGAAGAATCTGAGCTAGGGGTCTATTGCATACATGAAGAATATCAGCCCATCCCTAGCATCACCAAGCCAAACTATAAGGATGACAATGAGGTATGGTAGCTGTTTTTTGATGGATCAAGGAGTAGACAAGGTGCAGGAGGTGGAGCCATGCTTGTTTCACCTCAAGGAGTAAAGTACTATTCAGCTTTTAGATTTCAGTTTGCATGCTCTAATAACACTGCTGAATATGAAGCCTTGGTGCAAGGGATGCATCAGGCAATAAAGAGAGGAATAAAGAACTTGCAAGTCTTTGGTGACATTGAATTGATTGTAAATCAGGTCAAGGGACAACATGCTACCAAGAATAATCTACTCAAGTGCTACAAGAACAGGGTATGGGACCTCATGGAAGATTTTGAGGGTTTTGGCATCAAATCCATTCCTAGGAAAGAGAACCAAGCTGTTGACAGGCTTACAGCAGTAGGGGCAGCCTTTGACATTGTGGAAAGCATTCAACAAGACAAGGTACAGCCAAACATCCATGTGATTGTGAGGCCTTCAGTGCCGGATAACAATGTAAATTGGCAAGTGTTTGAGAATGACCAGCAAATCATCCATTTCTTGCAAGAAGAAACTGAGTTCTCAGCTAAGAATAAAAAAAAATTGGAACATCAGTATGGTGACCAAGTGGTACAGCTGAGAACTAACAAGCTGCCCAAGGGACTTATCACTTTGGAGTCCATTTTTAATCTCAATGATCAGTTTAGGAAGGAGAAAGAAAACATTCATGTCAAGAGAGAGGATTCAGTATCCATCTTGGTGGAAGAGAACAAACCATTGAAAATTGGAAAGATGACAATTGAACAAGAAAGGTATGAGTACATGCAGCTGTGTCAAGAGTTACCTGATGTGTTTGCTTGGAGCTATGAAGACTTGAAAGGTTTCAATCCCAACTTAGCTCAGCATACCATTGAATTGGATCCAAATACTAAGCCTGTCAGGCAGAAAAAAAGACCAGTCAATCCACATATGGAGCCTCTCATGAGGAAAGAATTGAACAAGCTGATTGAGTCAAGGATCATATTCTCAATCAAGCATTCTAGTTGGGTTGCCAACTTGGTTCCAGTCAGAAAGAAGAGTGGAGAGATCAGATTGTGTGTTAACTTCAGAGACTTGAATAAAGCATCTCTCAAGGACCATTACCCACTCCCTTCCATGGAGCAAATATTGCAAGTTGTGGCTGGCTTCGAGAGGTTTTCACTACTTGATGGCTACTCAGGCTACAATCAGATTATGGTGAAGGAAGAAGAACAGTTCAAGACAACCTTCACAACCAAATGGGGAACTTATGCATACAGGAAAATGCCATTTGGGCTGTCCAACGCTGGTGCTACCTTCCAAAGAGCAATGGACATGGCGTTCAAAGGTTTGATTAACAACATGGTGCTGATATACCTTGATGATATCACTGTTTTTTCCAAAAATGCAGCAGACCACCTCTCTCATTTGAGACAAGTCTTCACGAGGTGCAGGAGATTTGGAGTGTCTTTGAATCCTAAGAAGTGTATCTTTCTTACACATGAAGGAAAGCTCCTTGGCCATATTGTCTCCAAAGAAGGATTAGCAATTGATCCAAAGATGGTTGAAGCCATAAGAGCACTACCATTGCCAAGCCACAAGAAAGCCCTTCAGAGTTTCTTGGGGAGGATAAACTTTGTTCGGAGGTTTGTCCCAGATTTTGCAGCCCTTGTCAAACCTATCACCAAAATGTTAAAGAAAAGCATGGATTTCAAGTGGACAACAGAAGGCAAGGAGAGTTTTGAAGCAATCAAAGAAGTCGTCTCTCAAGCACCAACCCTCATCAACCCAGACTTCTCCAAGGATTTCATCCTCTATGCATTTGGAGGTAATGATACTATTTCTACCATTTTGGTACAGCAGAACAAGGACCACGATGAGCAGCCGATTACTTTATTCAGCCAGAGCCTAGATGACTATGAGGTGAGGTATTCTTTTATTGAGAAGCATGTACTTGCAGTAATCAGAAGCTTGAAGAAATTCAAGCATTTAGTCTCAAACAACAAGGTCCAGTTGCTGGTCTCTCATGCTGGGGTTAAAGACTTCCTCCTCAACAAATATTTGAATGAGAAAAGGGCAGGTTGGATCACTCGTGTCATGGAGTATGAAATTGAGATCAAGGTCACCAAGCTGGTAAGAGGAAAAGGATTGTGTGAGCAGCTGATTTTGGGGAAGCAAAAAAAAGTATGCAATGAAGAAGAGACTGTTTTGACAGTTCAAGACAGCCATGAGCCAAGTGGCACTCAAGAATAAAATAATGTTGTCCCCACTCCTTGCTGGACCCAAGGTATAATGCACTTCCTAAGCACAGGCCTATGCCCTCCGGAGATGAACAAGACCCAAAGAAGATACTTCAGATTGCAGGCTGTCCCATATGCCATTGTTGATGGAGTTTTGTTCAAGAAAGATGTGAATGGAGTGCTGCTGAGATGCATTAGCACAAATCAGATTCATAGGGTGTTGGAAGAGTTCCATGGTGGACCAGCTGGTGGTCATTTTGCACCAAGAGTGATAGCTCTAAAAATTATGAAGGTTGGTTATTATTGGCCCAAGATTTTCAGTGATTGCTTTGCATGGATCAAGAGGTGTAAGAATTGTGCATTCTTCACAGGAAAAGAGAGACTTGCTGCCCTTCCATTGCATCCAATCTCAGTTGACCAGCCATTCATGCAATGGGGTTTGGACTTCATTGGAGTCATTAATCCCAATTCAAGCCAAGGGCACAAATGGATTTTGACAGCCACAGACTACTTCACCAAGTGGACTGAAGTAGTAGCGCTCAAAGAGGCAAATGAATCTAGCATATTAGACTTCTATGAGAGCATAGTAACCATATTTAGCATACCTGCTACAATAATCTCGGATAATGCATTGGCATTCATTGGATCCAAGGTGACTGAGTGGGTTGTCAAGAATAGGATCTACCTAAGTACTTCATCAAACTATTACCCTCAAGGTAATGGCCAGGCTGAGTCTACAAACAAGAACTTATTGAGGATCATTAGGAGGACTCTTGATGAGAATCAGAGGTCTTGGCATACCAAACTAAAATCAGCCTTATGGGCTGATAGGATAACTCCCAAGAGATCCACAGGTAACTCTCCATTCAGGCTTGTCTATGGAAGAGAAGCAATCTTACCCATGTCTCTTGAGTTGCCAACATTGGAACTCATGAAACAGTTGGAGCTGTTGGAATTTGAGCCCATGGAGGTGAGGTATGCAGAGTTGATGGAGCTTCAAGAGATCAGAGATCAGGCATCCCAAGCAATGGAGAAGCATCAAGCTTTGATCAAGAAGACGTTTGACATGAAGGCCAAGAGTAGATCTTTCCAGGTTGGAGATCTAGTGTTAAAATGGGATGCAAATAGAGAAAAACTGGGAAGGCATTCAAAATTTGACGCCATTTGGAGTGGCCCATACATGGTCACAAAGTGCAAGAACAACAATGCTTTCCAATTATCTTCATTGGATGGTGAAGAACTGCAGATTCCAGTCAATGGAATCTATCTCAAGCATTGGTTCTAAAGGGAAATTCTCCACCTTGTAAATATTAGCTTAGGTTTCCATTCCTTCAAGTGCTTGTGCACATTGTTTTACTGTAGGTTAGTTTTGCTTTCCCTAAGTGCTTTGGCACAACTTGTTGTCCCTGGAGATGTTTTGCAGTCCTTGCTTCCATTAGGTGATATTCCATCTTCCTCCTTGCAACATTCTAAGTCAGTTGGGGTTCCAAACAGAAAATTTGATGACTCCATGCCCAATGGACTGCTTCAGGAAACTGGTATTTTCATCTAGCAGGCAGATGACCCCTCTGAGTCACCAAAATTGTTATCCAAAATGTGCCCCTGCTCATTTTGGATAGCTAACTCCTTGTGTTCTTGCCTCTCTTGTGCCTCAGTCTCTATTTTTTGATTTTCAGGCTCTCAAATCTTTCTGAAAATGGCACCATTGGATAGAGCTCTCTCTCAGCTTTCCAGAAAGGTAAAGTTTTCCTCCTAACTCCTCATATTTTTCAAGTTATGGCTCAGCGGAGTTTTTGTGGGAAATTTTCCCCTTGGAAGCCCGTAGCCAATAGGAAGCTGCCACGTGTCCCAGGAGGTGGCGGAGCACTGGGATTTTCGAAAAAAATTTCCAAATGCAAAAAAGAGGTAAAATTCGAATTTTTTTCCCGCCGATCCGTTTTGGGCCTTTTTTTGCCCTAAATCTTCAAACGGCCATAACTTTCGATCTAGAGCTCCGATTTTTGCGTTCTTTATATCAATGGAAAGATGGTAAAATTATTTACATGATTTCATGGTCAATTTTGAATTTTGGTTCAGTTTGGAGGGAGAAAATCAAAAAACACTTCTGGTACGCGCCCATGGATAGAACTGACGTTTCAACAACCAATTTTAATGCAAAATGGGTCGCATTCTTCTCCAGCATGGTCAAAAATGTCGAGGGATGGGTCTGTCAGGTCACCCATGTTGTTTTTAATGCATTTTGGTCAATGAGGAATGGCTCCCACGTTTTTTCACGTTTTCTCTCTCCTGGGTTCGGCCCATGCACTGTAAAAGCCAGATTTGGCTCATTTTTCAAAGGGGAACACCTTTTTTGCACAACAAGCTTCTGTTTTCACTTTCAACAAGTGATTTTGGCAAGTATCAGACCTTCCAGGGATTGTAACAGGTTTTTCTGCCTCTTTGGTGTTGGAATACAAGGATTTTGATGTTGAAAATCACAATGCAGGCTCTGTGAATGCTTTTAGTCCTTTGTATGTGTTGTTTGCTTCATTTCAAACCCTTGTTTACAGCTTATCAACCTATGCATGATGTTTTATGTTGCAATTTCTGATTTGTGTCAATTTTCATGAGCAAGAAGTGCTCACCACTCCTTTGGTGTATCACCCTTATCAGTTTAGTTTTAATTTTTACATTTCTTATCCCTGTCTCCTTGCAAATTAGGATAAATTAGGATCTGAACCTCTGTAGTTGTGCAAATAATAGATCTAATCAGAGGAGTTTGAGGAACCAGACTCTAATCTGGAGATTCCTCTCTCATCTTGCAAGTCCCACACTTGGAGAGAGGTTTCAATGTTGTGCAATCACACTAGATGCCCTAAACATCAACTTAGAACCTTGATTTGCATCCAGGGGTGCTGCTGATTTTCAACAACATAACCATTGAAGTTAGCTCCGGACCCTGCATCAATAAAGTAACGTTAGCTCCGGAAACTGCAAAGTTAGCTCCGAAACCTGCAAAGTTAGCTCTGGAACCTGCAACATTAGCTCCAGAACCATTGGAGTTAGCTCTATAACCTTTAACGTTAGCTCCAAAACCTGCATCAACGAAGTAACGTTAGCTCCAGAACCATTGGAGTTAGCTCCGGAACCTGCATCAATAGAGTAACGTTAGCTCCGGAACCTACATCAACGGAATGACAATTTTTGAAGAATTGTGAAAAATCAGAGAATCCAATGGGAAATATGAGAGAGATTTTTGTTCATAGAAATATTTTTAACAAAAAATTCATTCATATTTTTTTATAGGTTTTACCAATGAAGAGAAATCTAATTTTTGGTGAGCTGGAGTCCAACGAAAAAGTGTATCAGACGAACACTAAAAGTTCCTTAAACATTAATAGAAAAGTCAAATGGAAAATATGAGAGAGGTTTTTGTTCATAAAAATGTGTTTAACAAAAACCAAATTTATATTTTCTATAGGTTTTAACAATGAAGAGAAATCTAACTTTTAGTGAGTTGTAGTCCGAGGAAAAGTGTATCATACGAGCACTAAAAGTTTCATAAATAGAGACAGAAAAGTCAAATGGAAAATATGAGAGGGGGTTTTGTTCATAGCAATATGTTTAACAAAAACCTCATTCATATTTGCTACATGTTTTTACCAATGAAGATAAATCTAAATTTTAGTAAATTGTAGTCTGAGGAAAAAACGTATCAGACAAGTGTCAAAAGTTCCATAATAAAAAACAACAAAGTCAAATGGAAAATCCAAGAAAGACATTTGGTCAAAATAATCTTTTGAGAAAAAACCTTTTTCCAATAATGTAGGAGAATACAATCATTGTGATTCTTGTTACCAAAAATTAAGGAGAAGATTTGGAAGCATATCTTCCTAAAATAAGTAAGATAAGATTTGACTCCAATAATATATCTTTCTTCATATTTTGTGGAGATGAAGATCTTAGTTGTAAGGATTGAAATAAAGATAAGATCATATTGTATTTCATAAAATAAGGAGTTGGTTAGATGCATAAATTCTAAATGCAACCTTCCACACTGAGATATGTAATTCTTTTCTCCCAAGAAATAAAGATTTGTTCTTTCCTCTCAAATATTCTGTAGTTTTAAAATCTTAAAAATATAATTTAAATCATCTTCCAATGAATGAGCTGACCACTCATTTCAAGGAAGATGGATCTGTGTATTTATGTTTATATTTATTCATTTGTCTGTAATTCATTTTGTTATATATTTTTATCTTTGTATTGTGAAAATCCAATTTGTTATGAACATGTAGGTGTTTCGTTTAATTATGTTTATTTCCAATTCAACAATTTAAATTTATGCAAGTGTGATTTATTTCATGCAAATTTTATTTCTACAAGTGTGCTTTTATTTCTGTAAGTGTGCCTTTAAATTTCTACAAATGTGATTTATTTTATGCAAGTTTGGTTTGTATTTAAAGGAATTATTTTCCAAAGATCTTCTTCTCTTAATGCATACAGTCATCTGACACCAATGTTGGATTGCCATTATTAATGGTAAGGATTGACGACCCTCATCATTGATTAAGTGCAATGTTTAGTGATCTCTATATAACACAAATTCCTAAGGAAATAAGTAGTGTATCCATTTCTTCAGATCTTACACAATGGCATAAAATCTTTAGTCATAAACTAAATATCTTCTCCTTGTGCCATTCAGTTTCTCCCTAAATTAAGTGATGGTTCTTCCTTCTTGACTCATCAAAACTTCAATACCTACTCCAAATAATATTACAATCAACCTAAAATACTTTGTTAAAATTAGGAAAGGCTAATATTGGATGATCTATGACCTCTTTCAACTTTTGGAATGCATACTTTGTATCTACAGTCCATAAAAACTCAATATCCTTATGCAACACCTTTGTGATCGGCACACAAATTTCACTAAACCCTTCAATGAACTTCCTGAAGAAGCTTGCAAGTCCATTAAAGCTTCGGATCTCCATGATATTCTGTAGTGATGACTAATCCACTATAGCTTGCACCTTCTCATGATCCATCTTTAATCCTTCTTGAGATATTAAAAATCCCAAGTATGCTAATTCCTTTCACATGAAACTGTATTTATTCAAAATCACTAGAAACTTATCCTCTTGCAAATGCTCCAATAATGTTTACAAATGAAATAGTGTTCTCAATACATTTTTCTGAAAATTAGAAGTCCATCTAGATAAAAAATTACAAACTTGCCTAAAAAGGTCTTTAATACTTAGTTCATCAACTCTTTGATTGTGCTTAGTGTGTTTTCTAACCCAAATGACATGATCAAACACTCATACAATCCATCTTACGTTGGCGGTATCTAATCTTCAACTCAATCTTTGTGAAGTATTTCATTTTATTCGCAATATATCAAATCA
The DNA here is from genome assembly GCA_019776745.2 of Taxus chinensis. Lineage (NCBI taxonomy): Eukaryota > Viridiplantae > Streptophyta > Pinopsida > Cupressales > Taxaceae > Taxus > Taxus chinensis. The sequence goes on along the minus strand of CM034148.1, from coordinate 928,499,774 downwards.
TCCATGTACAACAATGAGAATCTATACATCATAATAATTTTATTAATGGCTCTGGAATAACTGCACATTCTCCACTCTCCTAATTTATTTGGTGCTAATACTAGTGGTGCTACATACGAGCTTAGAGGCTCTCTGATCAACCCGTTTACAAGCAACTCATGTACTTCCCCATCTCCTCATTCTTCATAGGTGTTAACCTATAAGTGGATTTATTTTTTTAACTAGCCCTTGGTATCAAGTTCATCTAATGATTGATATTTCACATTGGTGGTAAACCATCAAGGTTATCTTTTGCTATGATATATGTGTACTTACATAGCATCTCTTTCATATTTCATGTGGTCTCCTTTATTTGTATGCCTTCACCTACCTTTATTTTCTATGCAAGCCTTAGAAAAAATGCAAAACATCCATTTTCCTCTTTCAATGTGTTCAAGAACTCTTTTCTAGAAACCAATAATGTATACAAACTCCTGACAATGTCTACACTTGATTCCTTTAAGGGCTTCAAAGTGTACTTCCATATGTCTTTGTGCAGGCATCACTAATTGTTTGATTTTCACACTACCAAGGCCTCTCCAACAACACATGTCATATGTTCATGGGAATTACATCACATAGAACTTCATCTTCATATGCACCAAGTTTGATACGTACTTTATATTTCTCATTTACAAGTTGTTGAAGTGTAATGTCCCTTTCGGGATCAAATTTGAGGAACTTGGATTTTCCCAAGACCCTAATGGACCTATTAACCAAAATAAGCTCCCTCTTATTTTGGGTTAACTAGCTTCCTTTTGTGCCTTAGTCAAATTTTTACACATTTCAGACACTCAAAATTTTCTGGGTATTGCTTCATCAGATAGAGAATTTTTTCCCCTTTCCAGAAAGGTAAGAAAGTTCTCCTAACTCCTTGTATTTTGCAAGTTATGGCTTCGGCGAGGTTTGGAGGGAAAATTTTCCAAGGCAGACCCGCGGAAATTTTTTTGGCACTTAGCCCTTTTGGGTAAAAAACTCAAAGAAAAATTTCAGCCTGAAAGCCTACAAACAAGAATGGAAACAAAATTGGTTAAGGCCCCGCATCCAATAGGAGAGAGCCACGTGTCAAGTTTACGTCGGCAACGCCAAGGTGGGGGTTGAAGGAAAGTTGAATATTTTGGCCTTTTGGCGCAAAAAATTAAGGCATGAATTGAACCCGCGGTCCCATCGACCAATAGGATGGCGCCACGTGTCTGCATCAGCAACGGAGCGGCGGGGCCGTGGAAAATTTTGGGAAAATTTCTCAATTTTGCGAAAAGGGGCAAAATGTTGTTTTGAAGCCACGGATCAACCAGAAGGTGCCACATGTCATCGGAGAAGCGGAGCGTGGAGATTTTTCACAAAAATTTCCCAATTTGAAAAAAGAGGGAAAAAGTTCAAATTTCGGCCCGTAAACCCGATTTTTGCCCTAATTTCGCCATTTTTGCCCTAAATCTTCAGAGGGGCATATCTTTCGCACCAAAGCTCGTATTTTCATGATTTTGGTATCATTGGAAAGATGGTGAAATTATCCAAATGATGGACACTTCAATTTTAAATTTTGATGGAGTTTTGCAAGAGAAAAATAGAAAAACATCTCTGGCATGGAAAAATTGTAAAAAAATGACCCCAACCACCAAAATTAATGAAGTATGGGCCACTTTTTCACTCTGCAATGCAATGTACTTCGAAGTATGGGTTTTTTCATGAAAACCCATCATTTTATAGGCCAATTAAATAGATATTTTCAGTGGTTGAAGTTTCAAATCAAATTTTTCCTTGTTTTCTCATTTCCTTCATTTTGTTCGAGCGATAAAAGCTAGATTTGGCTCATTTATAAAAAAGTTGTTCATCCTTCTTCCTTCCTCTCCTTTCTATTCTTCCCCAGGGTCGAAAATGAAGTTTGAACCTCCTCCCCTACTCTGTAATGGCATTTTTTCCTCTTACCCGTGAAATGATGTTCTATGCAAACTTCTAGAGTAATAAAAAATGTGTTTTGTGATGCATTTGTCCATCCTTGCTCGTTTTTGGTTGTTTTCTTCTTGCCTCTCTTCATTGCAAGTATTTGTGCATGTTTGGATGTTCATTGCATGTTTTGGAACTGTGTTCATGGATTCTTGGAACATTTTCTTTGTGAAATCCATCTTTGGTCTGTGATGCACTTGTCCATCCTTTCCATTGCTCACCTCTTCTTGTTCCATGGCAGTTTTGATAGATAATCAACATTTTCCTTCTCTAGTGTATCATTGTTTTAGTGTAGGCTCTGCTTTTCCTTATTTTCTTCCTCGCATTGTCTCCTTGGAAGTTAGATTAGGATTAGATTAGCTTTCCTGCACTGGAATAACTTGTGGCGGGTAGTTTAGGAAGAGAAACCAGCCTTCTCTGGAGAGCTTTCCCCATTTGCAAAGGTCTCACACTTTGGGAAATCTCAATGTTGTGCAATCACACCAAATGAATTTACCTTAGAAAAGAAAATCCATAACTCATTTGGGGGTGCTGTGAATTTGCACTAATAGGACCATTGCCAGAAATGATGAAAACCTCATGTAAGAAAATTGATTTTTATGACAAGCAACTGATTTTATGCAAGAATTAGGGAAACAAATTGTTGTAGGTCCACCAAACCTTAAGAAACTTAGGTTAAATTCAAGTTTTATCCTTTCCCACACATAATTTTTGAAATCATCATCAACATGAAACCCTTGATGAAATCATGCAAAATAAATGCTTCAACCATAAATCACAGGCTGCCAAAATTAGTTACTGCTCAAAAATAGGTGAAACTTCAAAATTCCATATCTCCATAAATATTTAGAGATAAAATGCAAACGATAGCTCTAAATGGCCAAAAAGGAAGTTATTCATTAAAATTATAATAAAAAAATTTCAACCATGAAAACCCATTAAAAAATGATTCTGAAATCTCCAAATGGGTAGATCAAACTAGAAATGAATGTGGTAGCCCCAAAAAAGTGTGCCCTAGATGGAGTGTGTGCCCTAGTAATGATAGAAACCCTTGTTGTCTTGAAATTCTAAATTTTGAAGCTCCAATGTTATTCCTAGATGTAGCCATTAATGCAACTGTTAGTGCAAAATCACAGCACCCCCAAATGAGTCGTCAGATCTACTTTTCTAAGGGCAGATTCATTTGGTGTGATTCACATAACATTGAGTTGTTCCCCAAAGTGTGGGACTTTGCAGATGGGAAACAACTCTCCAGATTAAAGGTTGGTTCATATTCCTTCTGTTTAGGTGCATGCGTGAAAACTTGTAGAGGACCTATTCCTAAGCCTAATCTAAGTTTCACCAAGGAGGCATGGATAAAAGTAATTCAGGAAATCAAACTAAGCTATAAGGTGATGCACCAAAGGAATGATAAACATTATTTTTGCTGAAAGACACAAACCAACAAAAAAACATACGATAACCTAGCATAGATAACTAGATATATAATGAAAGACTAGATGAGAGAAAATGAGACAAGAAAGGATCTAAAATTGATCATGAACATATTTTATTGCTCTATAGATTGATACAATGCATTACAAGTGGCCAGAAAGGTAAGAAACGTATTACAACTCTAAGGGGAGGTCTGAAACTCCACGAGTTCCTTTTCCAGAAGAAAAGGGGAGCCTACAAAATAGAAGAATGTCCAACCCTTTACAATGAGTCTTGACCCTGTATTTATAGATTCAATTAGAGAGAAGAAAGAGAGAGAAAGAAGGAAAAGTAGGTCAAAGCTCAACCACTACTATTAATGCCTCCTATGCAAAATCTTCCCCCAAATCTACCTTGACTGTATCAACCATCTGGTTTGGCGCCTTGAAGGAGGAGGAAATGATAAAGTAGATTGAATCTGATCTGGTTGTTGAGACAGATAGATCCTGCATTAATAGTCCTTGAAGACATTTTTCTCATTTTTCTTTACCTAACCTCCCCAAAATTAAAGTTTCAGATCTTTATGGCGTGGATGAGGCCAAGATATTTCCAACAGGTGTCAGATTTGACAATATTTCGAGCCCTGAGTCGAAAGATATGCCCCTTCAAAGTTTGTATTAGGTCCGTACAAAAGGGTGGGAAAACCAGTTTGAAAAAGTGGGCCCCCTTTTTAATATGGGACACGTGGTTGGCTGGCTGCATGTCTGAAGGGTAGCCTCTGTATTTTTTTCTTGGAATTGCATGGGGGTGACACGTGGGTTCCTCTGCCGGCCTGCTCAATTTCTTTGTTTTTGGCTAAGTCCTTTGCTTGGCGGGGTCATATTTCTTGACCGGGGACACGCGACAGGTCTAGCGCTCATCTGAGAACCCTCTCTTTATTCGACCCTTGAGTTAGCGTTGTCTGGACACTTGGCACTCTCCACTGGCCTGCCACCATGCATTGACTATTCAACCCAACTCTATCCCCTTCGATTTGAGACTGGATGCATGGAGGTTCCACGCTCGCTTGAAATCCTGATCAAGATTTACCTTTGAAGGAGCATCGAATTGACACTTGGAAGCCTCTGCTGGTCTTTGGACTTTTCAATGGTCTCTTTCTTACCTTTTCAAACCCTGGGCTACGTGGCAAACTGGCACTTGTTTGAGCTTCCACTTTTGGATTTACCCTTGGAGATGTGCACCGCTTGGACACATGGCAACTCCCCACCAGTACTTCTATACTTTATCCCTTTTTGAGGCCCACCCTGTCCACCTTTTGACCTCTGTTGACCATTTACTACATGGAGGGCTAGCACGAGTTTGAGTCTCTGCCTTGGGCTCCCATTTTAGATTTGCGCCAAGCCGACAGCTGGCACCTTCTTGTCTAGTCGAAGACTTTTCAACGGCTATGTAACTTTTGGGGTTCTGGATGCGTGGAAGCCTGGAACTCGTTTGAAACTTCCTTTCTTGGATTCAACTTTGGAGAAGCATCGTGCCGACACGTGGCTCTCTCCACTGCCTCCTCCATACTTAGCCAATTTTTGGACTCATTCTGAACTGTTTTGAGCCCGAGACTTCGGATCTTCACTCGTTTCTTCCCTTCTTGCTCCTGGCTTCTTTGTGACACTGCTCCTTGACCTCTGACCCTATTATTCTATTTCTGAGCCCACCTTTAACCCGTAGAATGGATTTAAGGCCCGTATTCCCTCAACATAGCCATTTTCTGGAATTTCTCCTACACAGGGTTGTTTGATCTTCGCAGGCCCCGCCACTTCCATTATAGAGTCCCCTGCAATCTGTTTACAGGATCGAATGTGATTTCTCAGGTTCTTTTAGTGCAGGGTCATGGATGATCCAATATTTTACCTGGGAGGGTAAAATATGGATAACAATTTGGCAACTCACAGGGGTATCTTCCTGCTAGATGAAAAGACCAATTTCCTTGTCATATCCGTTGGGCATGGAGTCGAGAACGATGGTATGATACTGATCCTGCCTCTGATTCACGAGCCAAACTGTTTGTACTCTCAATTTTCATAAGAAATCTCGAAACAATGGTTTCTGAGAGTAGAAAATTGCTTTGACCCAGGGCTTCATCTATCTCTGAAAGGGTTGCATGCAAGAGCAAAAAAAAACACCACAACTATATACAAAAATTTTAAATCATACATGCTCCAAGTAGAACATGCAGAGCATGTGAAAGCACTTAGAGAAAAGCAACCTAAACTACAACAAGACAATGTGCACAAGCACTTAGAGGAATGAGAAACTAAACTAATATGTACAAGGTGAGAACTTTCCTTCTAGTAGTAGTGTTTAAGATAAATTCCATTCACTGGAATCTGCAACTCTTCACCATCTAATGTAGACAATTGGAAAGCATTGTCTACTTTTACATTTTGTGACCATGTAAGGGCCACTCCAAATGGCATCAAACTTGGAATGCCTTCTTGGTTTTTCCTGATCTGCATCCCATTTCAAAACTAGGTCTCCTTCCTGGAAGGTCCTTGTTCTTGCCTTCTTGTCGAAGCATCTCTTGATTGAGGCCTGATCCTTCTCTATTGTTTGAAGTGCATGCTCTCTGGTTTCTTCCAACTCCATCAACTCTACATACCTGGCCTCCATTGGTTCAAACTCAGACATCTCCAGTTGCTTCATGAGTTCCAATGCTGGCATCTCAAGTGATATAGGCAACACTACCTCTTTCCCATAGACAAGTTTGAATGGAGAGCTACTTGTAGACCTCTTGGGTGTTGTCCTATCAGCCCATAAGGCTGATTTGAGTTTCGTGTGCCAAGTTCTCTTATTTTCATCCAGAGTTCTTCTGATAATCTTTAGCAGGTTCTTATTTGTGGACTCTATTTGGCCATTACCCTGAGGGTAATAATTTGATGAAGTGCTCAAGTAAATCCCATTCCTCACAGCCCATCCTGTGATTTTGGAACCTATGAATGCCAATGCATTGTCTGATATAATGGTGGTTGGCACTCCAAATCTTGGTCACTATCCCTTCATAGAAATATAGTATGCTAGACTCATTAGCTTCCTTGAGTGCCACTGCCTTGGTCCACTTGGTAAAATAGTCTATTACTCTCAGAATCCATTTGTGGCCTTGGCTCGAATTTGGATTGATGACCCCAATGAAGTCCAATCCCCATTGCATGAATGGTTGATCTACTGAAATTGGATGCAATGGTAGTGCTGCTATCTTTTCCTTTCCTCTGAAGAATGCATAGTTCTTGCACTTTTTGATCCATGCATAACAATCACTAAACACCCTTGGGCCAATAATAACCCACCTTCATGATCTTAAGTGTTGTCACTCGTGGAGCAAAATGGCCTCCAGCTGCTTCATCATGGAACTCTTGTAACACTCTCTCAACCTGATTTGTCCCAATGCACCTTAACAAAATGCCATTGATGTCCCTTTTGAACAAGATGCCATCAACAAGCACATATGGGATGGCCTGTAGTCTGAAGTGTCTCCTTTTTGTTTTACTCATTTCTGGAGGACACAGGCCTATTTGAAGGAAGTGCACCATGTCTAAGTCCAACAAGGAGTGGGTACATCCTCATTTTCTTCCTCTTGACTATTTTGCAGGACAAAAACAGCTTCCTTTTCACTCACTTGCTTCTTCTTGTTGACTCGAGGCCAGTTGTTCACACAATCCCTTCCCATGGACCAGCTTAGTGACCTTGATCTCAATGTCATACTCCATGACACAAGTGATCCATCCTGCACATTTTTCATTTAGATCCTTGCTGAGAAGGAAGTCTTTAACTCCTGCATGGGAGACTAACAGTTGGATTTTATTGTTTGAAACCAGATGTCTTAAACTTCTTTAAACCTCTGATCACTACCAGGACTTTCTTTTCGATGAAGGAGTATCTCACTTCATAATCTTCCAGACCCTGGCTGAAGAAAGCAATTGGCTACTTTGTATCCTCTTTGTTATGTTGTACTAGGATTGTAGAAATTGTGTCACTACCACCAAAGGCATATAGTATGAATCCTTAGAAAAATATGGATTCACGAGAGTTGGGGCTTGTGATATAGCTTCTTTGATGGCCTCAAAACTTGTTTTTCCTTCAGTTGTCCACCTAAATGCCAAACTCTTCTTCAACATCAACGTTATTGGCTTGAAAAGGGCAGTGAAGTTTGGTACAAACCTGCGGACAAAATTGATTTTTCCTAAGAAGCTTTGAAGAGCCTTCTTATGGTTTGGCAATGGCAATGCTCTTATTGCTTCAACTCTCTCTGGGTCAATTGCCAAACCTTCCTTTGACACAATGTGGCCTAGAAGCCTGCCCTCATGGGCCAAGAATATGAATTTTTTAGGGTTCAATGATACCCCAAATCTCCTACACCTTTGAAACACCTTCCTTAGGTGAAAAAGGTGGTCTGTTGCATTTCTGGAGAACACACTAATGTCATCCAAGTAGATCAGTACTATTTTGTTGATCAGCCCTTTGAATGCCATATCCATTGCCCTTTGGAAAGTGGCTCTGGCATTAGACAATCCAAATGGCATTTTTCTGTAGGCATAGGTGCCCCATTTGGTGGTGAAATCCATTTTGAACTGATCATCTTCTTTCACCATGATCTGGTTGTACCCTGAGTAGCCATCTAGGAGAGAGAATCTCTCTGATCTAGACACCACCTACAAGATTTGCTCCATTGAGGGGAGTGGGTAGTGGTCTTTGAGGGATGCTCTGTTCAAGTCACGAAAGTCAACACACAACCTAATCTCTCCACTCTTCTTCCTGACTGGGACCAAATTTGTAACCCAGCTTGAGTGTTTGATTGGAAATATGATACTTGCCTCTATCAGCTTATTTAGCTCTTTCTTCATCAGAGGTTCAATGTGTGGATTGACTGGTCTCTGCTTTTACCTGATGGGCTTAGTAGTTGGATCTAATTCGATTGTGTGTTGTGCTAACTTCGGATTGAACCCTCTGAGGTCCTTGTAGCTCCAAGAAAATACATCTGGAAACTCTTGGAAAAGTTGCATGAATTCATACCTTTCTTGCTCGTGGCCACTTTGCCAATTTGAAGCATTTTTCCTTCTCCAACTAGAATTGACTCTGAATCTTCTCCTTTGATCTGTATATTAGCCTTTCTCTTTTCAAAACTGATCATTGGGATTGAAGATAGACTCCAATGTCACTAAGCCTTTGGGAAGCTTGTTTGTATGCAGCTGCACTACTTGATCTCCATATTGCTGCTATAATCTACTTTGATTTCTAGCTAAGAATTCAGCTTCCTCTTACAAAAAATTGATGATCTGCTGATCATTCTCAAACACCTACCAGCATGTGTTATTATCTGGCACTGCTGGTCTCACAATCACATGGATATGTGGTTGTTCTTTGTCCCTCTTGATGCTGTCAACCACATCAAATGTTGCTCCAACTAGTGCAAGCCTATCAACAGCTTCATTCTCCTTCCTAGGTATGGACACAATGTTGAAGGCTTCGAAATCCTCAATGAGATCCCATACCCTATTCTTGTAGCTTTTGAGCAGGTCGTTCTTGACAAAATTTTTTCCTTTAACTTGATTGGCAACCAGTTCACTGTCACCAAACACCTGCAGGTTCTTGATTCCTCATCTTCTAGCCCAATGTAATCCATGAACCAAAGCCTCATATTCTGCAGTGTTATTTGAGCAGTCAAACTGAAATCTGAAGGCTGAATAATATTTCATACCTTGGGGGGACACAATCATAGCTCCTCCTCTAGCTCCTTGTCTGCTCCTCGAGCCATCAAAGAATAGTTTCCATACTTCATTGTCATCTTTGTGTTCTGGCTTAATGATGTCAAGAAGAGGATGATTCTCCTCATGCAGGTAGTAGACTCCTAGTTCAGATTCTTCCATCTCCTTATAGGGATCAAAAGCATGCCTTTTGACCGCCCATTCATCAAGAGTCAGGTCCAGGATACACCCTACTTTGGTATCTACCTCATAAGTGTTTAGGAGGTCCTCTTGATCAAAAGCCGAATAATTTGCATTGATTGGGCTAGGAACATAGGACTCAATGTGATAATCCACTATGGGCTTGGATCTGATTGTGGCCTTTGCTCCATACCTTGTTCTAAAGAGCATATGTGACCAGTCGGTAGACAAATAACCTCCAATTTTGGCAGTGAAGTCCCTGGACAAACACAATGCAAAATGTGGTGGCAAGTCTATGACTGATACGTTCTGTAATACAATCACATTAGGGAAGGCATGCAGAGTGAGGCTCAGATCCTTGATGACTCCAACAGTGGTCATTGTTTTCCCATCCAATTGTACTACTCCTCTAGAGATGACTTCATACTAGAGACCCAGTTGATCAACTATTTGTTTGGACATTACAAAACTACTTTCCCTAGAATCAATCATGCAATTATGCACCAATTTTTCCCTAATGATTAATGAAACATGGAATGGAGGAGGTATCAGGTTCTTACCTTGTTGTTCTCCATGGTTTCTCCTCAGGTTGAGTTGTATTGGTAAGCAATTTCTCTTACTAGCTAGGGAGTTGATTTGAGCTTGACCAATTTTGCATGGCAGTTTACAATAGATCCCTCTTCCCTGGAATGGTCAGTGACTCCCATAGTGAAATGTTCACACTTGTCTTCTTCATTTGCTCAACGATATTAAACGGGCTATCCTTCTGTTGCCCCTTCCCTGGCACATTTTTCTCTTGCACATGGGTAGTTACAACCGGTGCATGAGTAGATTTGGAAGGTGGCTTGGATTGACTCTACATATTAGGAGTTGTATTTTGAATGCCAATACCTTGTGGAGAAGCGAAGGATTGAGGATCACCTGAGTTTGGTGAATGTCCTTCTCCAATATTTCTCTTCTTGGACCGTGTATTGGCAGCTATACTTTGAGAAGGAGTCTTGATTCATTCCACAAAATTCTTCAGCCTGCCAATTGACAAGCATAGTTTCACTTGGGGGTCCCTCTTGCTGAGCTCCTTGCTGCTGATTTTCTTCTTGGCTAGGTTCTTGTGACACACCAATGGTTTGCACCATCAGATCCTGATTTAGTGCGCCATTGAAACACATCGATTGATTATGTGGCTGACTACATGGGAAACACCAATCATATTCTTGTGCCATGTTATTATGTGCTGGAACCAATGCCCTTGATGTTGAAGATGTATTTGGATCATATGACCTGAAAGGTCTAGAAACTTGAGGTTTCCCTTGGTGTTGACTCTGATTTACAACCTGGGCTGGTGGTCTATTTTGCTGATATGGGGGTCTAGCCTGATACTGAGCTTGAGGTTGATATGGCCTAGAACTCTGAGCCTGTTGTCTTTTGATGGTTACTAACTCATTCCCTAGGTTTTGAAGTTGTTTCATAATTTCCTGAACCTCCTTTGAGGTGGTTAGATGATGAGGTGGAGGCTTCAGCTGAACTTTGACTCCTGGGGGTGGGTATAGGAGCTAATGTGGGTGTGTGGTTGGTACCTGAGTTTCCTAACTCAGGGTATAGAGGCATAGATGGCCTAGAAGAAAGTTTTCCAACCTGAATCAAATGATTCTCAGCTCCTATGGAAAGGCTATAGGCTGCAGGTAAGGTTGTGCCCCCCATTGACTGAATCATCAAAGAAATATCAGAATTTAAAGCTCTAAGAAAGTATAAGAAGGCACCTTCATTAGTGGGATTTATTGCTACTGGAATCCTGTCCCAGGTCCATTGAAATATGAGGTTGAAATCCATGTCAACTACTCGTTTGGAGCTCTCTTGATTGTTGTCAGTTGCTCCAACAAGGATAAGTTATCTTCCTTTTCTCCAAACTGGTTGTGAAGAGCTATGCACAGATGGTCCCAAGATTGAATAGAGCCTGCTTCTAGGATCCTGAACCATTGTGAAGCTTTTCCCTTTAGTGAAGAGGCTAGCAACTTGACCGCAATGTCCATCTTAGTGATCTTATGGATTATACAAACATTTGTCAATGTCTTGAATGTGGTCACCATGACAAGTCTGGTTTTCTCCAGTGAAATATGGGATGTTCTTTAATGCCGCCACCGGGACTGGGTTTTGTGCATTCAGAGCGAGTGGGCTGCTGCCAGTGAAATTGACATAAGGATTTGGTTGTTGGTGTGCCATCCTGATCAACCTGAGCACCCTTCTTGATTGAAAGAATGGCCTACTAGGAGGAGGTGTTGATAAGGCTTTTTTTGGTGGAGATAGAGACTTCTGGGCTCTTCTTCCTCTTCTCCTTCTGTCTGGAGACAAGTGTATGTATACAAACTATCCTTCTTCTCTTGTTTTTGACCTTGTTTGTATCCTTCTCATGAACTTGGGAAACTTGGACTACTAAAACCAGTGGATTCTGTCCCTTTTGGAGTCGCCAGATGTGTAGTTCTTAAAAGCTTCTTAAAATCTAGAATCACAACAAGTGCACATCAATCTTACTGTAATAAAGATGAATACTTCTTTGTCCCACTGGGCATGCCAAAAATGTTAGTGTAAAATCACAACACCCATAAATGAGTCGTCAGATCTACTTTTCTAAGGCAGATTCATTTGGTGTGATCCATGCAACATTTAATTCTTTCCCCAAAGTGTGGGACTTTGTGGATGGAAAAAATTCTTTAGATTAAAGGTTGGTTCATATTCCTCTGTTTAGGTACATGCATGAAAACTTGCAGAGGGCCTATTCCTAAACCTAATCTAAGTTTTACCAAGGAGGCAGGGATAAAAGGAATCCAGGAAATCAAACTAAGCTATAAGGTGATGCACCAAAGGAATGATGAACATTAGTTTTGCTGATAGAAATAAACCAACAAAATACATACGATAATCAAGCAAAAATAACTAGATTTATAATGAAAGACCAGATGAGAGCAAATGAGATAAGAAAGGATCTAAAATCGATCACGAACATATTTTATTGCTTTGCAAATTGATACAATGCATTCCAAGCAGCCATAAAGGCAAGAAACATATTACAACTCTGAGGGGAGGTCAGAAACTCCACGAGTTCCTTTGATAGAAGGAAAAGGGAGCCTGTAAAACATAAGAATGTCTAACCCTTTACAATGAGTCTTGAACCTGTTTTTATAGATTCAATTAGAGAAAATAAAGAGAGAGAAGTGGGAAAAGTTCCAAGCTCAACCACCACTATTAATGCCTCCTATAAAATTTTCCCCCAAATCTGTCTTGACTGTATCAATTTTTGGTTCGGTGCCTTGAAAGAGGAGGAAACGACGGAGTAGATTGAATCCGATCTAGTTGTTGAGGAAGATAGATCCTACATTAATGGCCCTGAAAACATTTCTCCATTTTTCTTCCACCTAACCTCCCCAAACTTAAATTTTCAGATCATCATGGCGTAGACGATGCCGAGATCTTTTCAATGGTGTTAGATTTGCAATATTTCAAGCCACGAGTCGAAAGATATGCCCCTTCAAAGTTTGTATCGGGTCCGTACAAAAGGGTGGGAAAACTAGTTTGAAAAATGGGCCCCCTTTTTAATATATGACACATGGAGGGTTGGCGCTTGTCTGAAGGTGGCCTCTGTTATTTTACTCTTGGAATGGCATGGGGCTGACATGTGGCTTCCTCCACTGGCCTGCTCAATTTCTATGTTTTTGGCTAAGTTCTTCGTTTGGGCGGGGTCATATTTCTTAACCGGGGACAAGCGGTGATCTGACACTCATCTAGAAACCCTCTCTTTATTCAACCATTGAGGTAGTGCCATTTGGACACTTGGCACTCTCCGTCGGCCTGCTACCATGTATTGACTGTTCAACCCAACTTTTCCCCCTTTTTGAGACTGGATGCGTGGAGGCTTTGTGCTCGCTTGAAAGCACGATCAAGATTTTCCTATGAAGGAGCATCAAGTTGACACTTATAAGCCTCCGCTAGTCTTTTGACTTCTCAACGGCCTCTTTCTTACTTTTTTGGACCCTCCGCTGGTGCCAACATGTGGTTCTCTCTGCTGCCCTCCTTCATACTTAGTCAATTTCTGGACTTGTTTTGAACTGTTTTGAACCCGAAGACTTCAAATCTTCACTTTTTCTTCCCTCTCTTTGCTCCTAGCTTCTTTGTGACACTGCTCCTCCTCCTCTGACCCTCTATTCTATTTTCAATCCCACATGTAACCCATAGAATGGATTTGAGGCCTGGATTTTCTCAATAGAGCCGTTTTCGAAATTTCTCATGCACAAGGTTGTTTAATCTTTGCAGGCCCCATAACTTCCATTATACAGTCCCTCTACAATCTATTTGTAGAATCAAACATGATTTCTTGGGTTCTTTCAGTGCGGGGTCATGGCTGATCTAATATTATTGCCCGGGGGGAAAAACATGGATAACAACAACAAATGAGGGTTTTCATCTCCAAATGTTATGACTATTGATGTTTTTTGTCCCTAATAGGATCCAATGAAGGCTTTCATCCTCAAAGGGTGAAAATGAGAGCACAATGCTCCAATTTCCAAAAGATAAATCTATAATTCACAAGATGATGATGATGCACAAATGATCCAAACAACCCCTTCTTATATCTTGTTGTGGTGCCAAAACCAATTAGATTGCTTCCAAATAACATTGACCTCATAAAAGATAGTTCTCTTCTATTTTTCCTTTGGATTTTCATCTTCTTAACTCAACTGACCTGAATTTATATGAAAAATTACTGAATAAGAATGCAATGCTAAAAAAAAAAATGAAAAAACATGACAATTACTTCCCTTTCTCATTTCCTTCTTTCCCATGGGAAGTAGAATTGGCTCAAAGTCTTCGAATTGAGCTAGTTTGAAAAATGCTAGATTACAGTCCTCCCCTCCCAAAAATTTCTTTCCCACAAACAATTACAATTTCTCATGCCCAAGTGCCATCATGTTGAAGTGAAGAAATATGTTGTAATTATCTAATAATATAGATCATGTATTTGTCAATGAAATATATATTTCCAAAACAAGCTCATATATATATATTGTCCCTCTTCTTATTGATGTGCTCTGATAGCATGTTATGTTTAACAACTTCCTTAAAAATAAATAAATTGTTACCTCGATTCTGCCTTCTTCACCTTCACATTTCAAAATAACATAAGTAACCTTTCTCCTTGCATACTTAGCTATACACAAAGCCTTCCAATCTGATGTAACCTCAATCATAAAGAAAAAAATTGAGCAATAATCAACATTTGGACAAGATAAAACACATACCAATGTGGCATCTTCACTTCCTATTTCAACCTTGTCAAATAGGATGGAAAATAATCCTCTAACCATACACATGAATGTAACTAAAATAATGTGAGGGCTGCTAAAAAATGACGAAAAAAAAAAAAATTAATGGCGAAATTTTGATACATGATTGTCTTGGAATCACTTCTCCTAACATTTGGTGGTAGTAACACATCATCGTGCATCCCCTCCATGATTTGTTGAAAACCTTTTGCAATCAATTTTTTTTTATCTTTCATTATGTCATCTACATCTTCAGCTACCAATCTCATATGCTCCATCATTTTGTTGGTGGAAAATAGAACTCATATGCTCTATATTTTTCATACATGTACCTACACGTGGAACATGCACATAAAAGAAAATAAGAGTTTCCCTCATCATTGATTCTTCATGCTGCAAGGATATGATCATTAACTCTCCCCATTACTTGCAATCATCTCAAGTCCACTCAAGTGATGGATGTTTAATAGTTCAAACATGATGCCCCAAATTAATATCTTAAAAATTTGTTTTGAATTTAAACTTATGAGTGCTGGTATGTAAGTATAACAATCACAATTTGCCCCAAATTTCTTCCCAAACAATACCAAATATGTTTGTACATCAGCTTTAATTGATCTCAATGAGTGAACCCTCTTACAAACAATATTAAGTTCAACACATGAAATTGGGAATACCATCATGGTTATAACATTGCATTTCATTACTCAAAATTAGGATTGTGGTGGCTGGAAACCACCTTGTGCCCAATGCAAACACCCCATCAATTATCGTTAGTGGGAAATGTATCTCCCTTGTGATCAACAACTCTTTTATGGCTACCAATAGAATGTGGGGAAAGATGTAAATGTAGGTAACAACAATATTAAAATTGGAGGTAGTTCCCATAATGATCCATGGATCATATTTATTGTCACCCAAATTCATACCAACTATGTTAAATTGGTAACACATAACCAAAAAACCCCTTTCACCTATGTCTCATTAGGTATTGTTGCTAAGTGTGTTTTAGAAAACCAATTCCTCATCGAACACACAATAACATGATACGTTACTTCACCTTGGCTTATGAAAACTAATTTATTGCATACCTTGGTTTGCCACCAAGTTATGAGAGATTGTTGTATCTTCATGAAGAAAGTAAGGGTGAATTATTTCGGTGTAATCTCATCCTTCTTGAAATCTTCCCTTATGTAGTATCCCATTCCCTTATTATGAAAATATTGTGTAATCTCTTCCCCAAAACAACCACTTAATGCTTTTACATTCTTATCAATTCCCCTTTTAATTATCCATGCAACTGAATTTAAAATTTTGGTATATGAATTATCCATAGATTTTACATATACACAAGAATGGAAATCTTGAAAGTAACTTGAGTCCTAAAAAACTATAGTAAGTTGATTCATATAAATTCAACTATCAAAATAACATCTAGTTTGTTTACCATCTTTACACCTCAAACATCTGATTGGAATTATCTTCCTTTGGCAATTCCCTACGATCTTGTCTTCACGTGTGTTACTTAGCCCCCATGAGTGTTCTATTAACATGGAATATCCTTCACAATGTGATTAGAATGTACAAAAAATCCTCTATGATTGGTCATAATTTTCCTTTTAATCCAAGTGCAAGAATTATATTTACCTTAATCTTTCGAAGATGACCCATGCCAAAGAAATATTGGTCTTGAATAGAAGAAAAAACATGCCCATAGCTAAAAAATTTCTCTTTTGACCTATCATGCTTCTTAAAATGTTTTCCATGATGAAAAAACTAGGTAATGACCTAGGAATAAACAATAAATAAAAAATCTAGTTAACATTGTCATACCTTGCGCTGCCCAAGAGGAACTCACCCTACTTTGATTTTTATTCTTAAACAAATGAAGATCTTCCTGATTTGATTCCTTCCAAAAAAAATTGACATATGTATGGGACATCATCATGGTTCTAGTTGAATTCAAGAACACCATCAATTTTCCTCTTATTTAATGATTATTGTTTGGAAAATTCCAGCAAGTTGATTACCATCATTATCAACTGGAGATGTGGCTTCAACCACCAAATTCTCTCCACAATTTTGTAAATTGAATTTTTTGTTGGAAATATTTTCATTGATGTCTAAGAAATGAATCAATCAAGAAAAAATTATTATAGTTTGAATTATGCATGCCGCACAACAAAGAAAATCATTTTGTAGTCTTTCGTGGGATTTTAAAATCCGCACAACAAAGGAATTCACTTTGTAATGTTACACAAGTTTCCAAAGCCAGAAACAAGGGGTGAAAATTTTTAGTGTCCCACACATTTTTGAGGTGAGTATGGCACAAAAAAAAGGAAGTGTTTCATATTGGTTGGTGGGGGGCAAGAAGTTAAAAAATTCCACGTAACAAAGAATTTTGTCATAAATAGACTGCAAAGGTAAAAAAAAGGGACGCAAAGGTCCAAGAAATCCGTGGAACAAAGAAGAAGACAAAAATAGACCACAAAGGTCAAGGGAAGCTGCTAAACAAGTGTTATGTTTGTGGAGCCTGTTTTCATGTTAGAGTGTGGTACACCTTCTATGTGTTACACTCGGGTATTTTCATGGGTGGTTTATTAACCCATGGGTAATGGGTAACCGTTATGGGTTGTTTTTGGGCCCATAGTTTTTCGGTACCCATTGTTTTGATACCCATAGTTTTTGCCCATTGTTTTGATACCCACGGTTTTTTGCCCATGGTTTTGATACCCACAGTTTTCTATCAAACTGCTTAAGCAATTATCTATATATATGGTCTTATGCATATGATAGATATACAAGCAAATGTATTGCAAATGTGCTTTGAATTCAGGTGTGAATTCTGTAGAGTTTGTTGAGCATAGCTCCAAACGGATCTGCGTATTGTATTGAGAGAGTGGAGGCTTGTAATAAAATATGAGCAAGTGATTCTTGGTGGACGTAGCCCAAATTGGGTGAACCACGTTAAATCTTGTCTCTCTATGTTGTGTTATTTATTCTTTACTTTTATTTGAGATCTGTAATATTTTTTGCATATTAGTTTCTACTATTGCGATTCTGTAAGGGATTATTCCACATATTTTATCTCTTATTCCCTAACAATTGGTACCAGAGCCTGGTTTGGTTTGCTGAAGTTTTGAATCGCAGGGAAAGTTTTTAGCTTGAGTGGGAGCTATGGTAGATGATGGAAGATCTAGGGTTGATAAATTCAACAGACAAAATTTCAGTCTTTGGAAGATGCAGATGGAAGATTACCTTTATCAGAAGGATCTTTATACTCCACTGTCTGAGAAGGTGAACAAACCCTCGAGTATGAAAAATGCGGAATGGGATTTTTTGGATCGGAAAGCACTTGGAACGATCTGGCTGTGTCTTGCATCTTCGGTATTATTTAATGTTTCAAAGGAAAAGACTACAAAGAACTAATGGATGCATTAGGGAAGTTGTATGAAAAACCCTCTGCCTCTAATAAGATATTTTTAATGAAAAAGTTGTTTAATATGAAAATGTCTGAGAATGGTTCAGTAGCAGATCATTTAAGTGATTTCAATATGGTTGTGAATATGCTAGCTTTGGCTACAATAGAATTTTATGAAGAAGTTAGGGATTTATTAATTATGTGCTCTTTACCTGAAAGTTGGAATAGCCTGGTAATGGCGGTAAGCAACACGGTTCCAGCTAACTCGAAGTTGAAGTTTGAGGATGTTGTAGGGGTGATTCTAAGCGAGGAAATACGAAGAAAAAACTTTGGTGAATCTTCTACTTCAGAGAATGCTTTGACAGTGGAAACTAGAGGGAGACAAAAGAATAGAGGAAACCGTGGAAAATCAAAGGATCGGACAAGGTCAAAATCCAAAAGCAAGATAGTATGTTGGTACTGTGAAAAGTCTGAGCATGCAAAGAAGGACTGTTGGGAGCTTCGGGATAAGAAGAAACAACAGGAAGAAAACAAGGAGGTAAATGTGGCATCGGGTAATGTATGCTAGGATGCTTTGATTCTTTCTTTACATAATATTAATGAATTTTGGGTTTTAGATTCAGGGGCTTTTTTTCATGTTACTCCACATAGGCATTATTTTGTTAATTATGTTCAAGGGGATTTTGGGCATGTTTTTCTTGGTGATAATGAGCCTTGCAGTATAGTTGGAAAATGTTTTGTTTAGATTAAGATGTAGAATGGGAATACATGGCTATTAAAGGATGTCAGACATGTGCCTACATTAAGGAGAAATTTGATATCGGCGGGGCAATTGGGAAGTGATGGTTGTATTGTGATATTTACAGCTGACTCTTGGAAGGTCACCAAGGGTGCTCTTGTGGTGGCAAAAGGTAAGAAGGTTGGAACCTTGTATTTAACCACTGATAGTACTAATGATTGTAATCTCGTGGCTTCAGATGCAGATACAACATTATGGCACTATAGGCTCGGCCATATGAGCCATAAGGGCATGAACATCATAAAGAAGAATTTGCCTGGATATACAGAAATAGGTTTAGATTTCTGTGAGAGCTGCATATATGAGAAATAGAAGCGAGTAAGATTTCTCAAGGTTGGACCTATGAAGAAAGAGAGTAAGTTAGAACTGGTATATTTTGATGTGTGGGGGCCAGCTCAGGTATCATCTCTTGGGGGTTCAAGTGATTATGTTACTTTTATTGATGATGCAACAAGGAAAGTTTGGGTTTATTGTATTAGAAACAAATCTGATGTATTTGATACTTTTGTTAAATGGAAAGCCTTGGTAGAGAATGAAAATGGCCTTAAGTTAAAATGTCTCAGGTCAGATAATGGAGGGGAGTATTGCAGCAATGAATTTGATGATTATTGTTCTAAGAATGGAATCCGCAGGTAAAAGACGGTTCCAGGAACCCTACAGCAGAATGGGGTGTCAAAAAGGATGAACAGAACAATAATGGAACGTGCTAGGAGCATGAGTATACATGCAGGGCTGCCTCTTTATTTTATGGCAGAAGCAGTGAGCACAACTGTGTACTTGATAAACAGAGGATCCTCAAGTGTCTTAGATGGAGGCATACCTGAGGAGGCTTGGTACGGTAAGAAATTCAATTACTCATTTCTTAGAATCTTTGGATGTGAGGTGTTTGTTCATATTGACAAGGATGATAAGACCAAGTTAGAGGCTAAATCAGAAAAATACACTTTTATTGGTTATGGTGGTGATGACTTTGGATTTAAATGTTGGAGTATTAAAGACAAGAAAATCATTCAGTCTAGGGATGTGATCTTTAATGAGAAAGTCATGTATAAGAAACAGTTACAGGAAAATAGGGAATAATCCAAGAAATAATATGCAGTGGTAGAGGATCTTCCAGATGGAAAAGTGACCCATGAATCAGTTCAGGAACCTATTCAATAGGAACCCCAAACTTCTACAGTGAGGAGGTCTTCTAGGATAAGAAAAGAACCTGAACGTTTTTATCCTTCTCTTTATTATTTATTACTCACTGATAGTGGAGAGCCAGAGAGCTTTGACGAAGCAATGCATGTAGATGTCAGTAAGAAGTGGGAGCAAGCCATGGATGAGGAGCATAATTCTCTCATGGAAAACTAGACTTGGGATTTGGTGAAGCTACTGGAAGGTAAAAGAGCATTGCAGAACAAGTGGGTGTATAGAGTTAAAGATGAAGGAGGAAAGAAAAGATATAAGGCTCGGTTGGTGGTCAAGGGGTTTGCACAGAAACAAGGTATAGATTTTGATGAGATTTTTTCTTCTGTAGTAAAAATGACTTCTATCAGAATTGTTGTAATAGTGGTAGCAGAAGACTTGCACTTAGAACAGTTAGATGTAAAGACTGCATTTCTCCATGGTGATTTGGAGGAGGAGCTATATATGCAGCAGCCAGAAGGATATGAAGTCAAAGGTAAAGAGGAGATGGTGTGCAAACTGAAGAAGAGATTGTATGGCCTAAAACAAGCTCCACGTTAATGGTATAAGAAGTTTGATAGCTTCGTGATGGAGTAAGGTTATATTAGATGTCATCCTGACCATTGCGTGTATAAAAAGAAATTTGAGGATGGAAGTTATATTATCAAAGAAATATCAGAATTAATGTGCCAACACGAAGGCGCATGCGTCTTGGCGCACGCAAGAATGGTGCATCACGGGAAGGCGCACCAAAACATGTGTCGACACTTCAAAGGGTGCGCCAAAGGAAATGAAGGGGGCGCAGATTTACTCTGTGTTACACAGATAAAAGGTGCGCCCAGCCAAAAAAGGATCAAAAATGGCTAAGTTCGGAGAACTAGATTTCCCGGAAAGGGATTTTGCAACGTTTCGAACGCAGAGGGGTCCCCGACGAGGGACCAGGACAAAATTTGGTAGGGTTACCTGTAAAATTGCCCTTATCAATTTTAAAGGATAACAAAATGGTGGTATATTAATACCCCTAGGAATATGCACATCATGGAGTGCACATATAAGGATCTATTGAAATGTAGGTCATATCCATAAAAGGGATTTGGATAAATGCCTCCTTTGACTATTCGATAATGTCAAGAGAAGTAGAAGAAGACTCTGTATTGGACAATTGTTGTGAAAGATTCATAGACTTAGGATTGGTTGTCTGAGGTGTCGTAGACAATGTCCAAACTTGTTTGTTAGTGTTGTTACCGTAATACTATAGGGGTTGGTTTTGATAACATCCATGGAATTAAACATAGTATCTAACAATTCAAGATAGAATTAAGCTTAACATGATTTAATGGTTGACCCTTACATTTATATTTTTCACGAATATCATATGAATGGGAGGAAGAATTTGCATTGGAAGATTTTGGATCAATGGTAGCTTGAGGATTATGTGTTGGAGGAATAATTGATTGAGAAGACATTTGAGCCACAGGTTCCCAAATATTTTTCTGTGGTGTTGTCACCACGTGAATAGGAGTATTTTTATTTATGGTGGCTACGGAATGAGGTGTTTGATCAATAAAGGATATGATGGAAATGAAATCGATGTTGTTAGAGGATTTCTATTTAACTTGAGCTTTATCATTTGTATCATGCTTTAGAAATGGATCCTTGAACACCTTTATTCTCTCATTCAGTGTTTTAGTATTTGTTTTATTTTCTATTTCTATATCTTCGTGATCGATTAAATATTGAATATAAGGACGAATTATTACACAATGATCAGTAGAGTATCTATTGATTTGGTGGTACTCACAATATTTTGATTCTTTGTACCACGCAGGTTTTGGTTGTCCCTCTTAAAAAGGATCTTGTGATCATATTTGTTACCATATTAGTGCTTGCTAATTGGTGAAGGATATTAGAAATACTTTCTTTAAGGGGTGTAAGTTGTCTCTGTCTGCCATCATGAGGAGTAATTTCTTTGCTATATATTTTGATTGGTTGAATATTTGAATTCGTTTCCTTTGACAGGTAATTTTGCACATTTTGAACACGTCGAGTATCTATAACTCCATCATTTGCAATGTCTTGATTGCGATTGAAGAGTTTTGATTTATCATGAGATTGTTAATTATCCTTATTAGTTTGATCTTTTGAAGGAGTTTTGATGAGACCCTTAGAAAATGAGAGCCCTTTCAATTTGTGCTCCTTTTTCAACGACTTCCTCAAATTTGGTTAAGCAATGCATTTTCATTTGGAATGATAGTTCGCGATTGAGGTTAGGAATGAAAATGTTCACTAACTATTTTTTAGGGATAGAACAAGGAAACATGCTTGTGATTCCTCTCCATTGTTGAAGAAATTAATTAAATGTCTCATTACCCCTTTGCTTCGTATTACAAAGGTCCATCATTGTAATTTTTGAATCTAGATTGAAGGAGAAATGCTTAACAAACTTCTTGGATAAGTCTATGAAGGTTGTGATCGAACCTTTTGGGAGATGTAAAAACCAATCTAACGCTTGTCCTCCTAGGTTCTTTGGGAAGATACACAAGATATAAACATCGTTAGAGGCTACCTATTGGCATGCCATGAATAATCCTTTGACGTGTTCATTTCGGGTCACACTTTCCTTTGTACTTATCAAATTTAGGTGTTTCAAAATATTTTGGAAATGGTATATGCAACATATTTTTATCGAATGGATAAGGGAAACGTTCTTCAAAATTGAATTGTTTCATTTTTTACATCCCCATGATTATATCTTTCATGTTTTATCATTCTTGAGTGAATGTAGAGTTTACGAGAGGGATGTGCATATTTTTTTCTACTTTGGGATTGGGTTAAGCATTTTCTTCATTGTTTTGGGAAAATTTAGGAGTCATGTTGGAAATTTCCTTTATCATCTCTTGAATTTTGGTGAATAAGGGTTGGTTGGATGTATTCGTGGAAGCACTAGATTTTTCTTTGTTCTTGCTAGATTTGAGTTTTTCTATAAGATGTTTCAAATTTTTTGTCACCTAAATCCAAAGGTAGTTTGGTTCCCATTTCTAGGAGATTAAGAAGATATTGATGTTTATTTTTTCGTAAAATTTCATCAAGTTGTGTTTGTTCTTCTTCTGAAATATCAAGTTGTTTAACTTCTTCATCATAATTGTCCATGTGAAAGGGATAATTGTCTTTTTTGTCGAAGCGGTCATATTGTTTACTTTGAGTTTCCACCATTTTGTACTAAAAAGGGTAAAAACTTAAAGTAAAATGTGATATTGATGAATATTACTCGGAAATATTAATATGATATGAATATAGATATGGGTGATTTACTTAAACTTAGATAAAGTGAATATCTAAAAGTATAAGACTTGGATTTAATAGGATTGATATGTTTATATTTGGGCAAAGTGAATGTCCAACATATAATCTTTTTTATTGGGATTTGATAGGATTAACTCCGAACAAAGAGAATTTTTGAAATATAAGGTTTTGTTTGATATGATATTCTTAAATTTGGAAAAAGTGAATGTCAAAAAGATAAGGATTTTGATTGAAATTTGATAGACTTAAATTTGAACAAACTGAATGTTTGAAAGGTAAGGTTTTTGATTGGGATGCAGTAGACTTAAATTTGAACAAAGTGAATGTTCAAAAGACAATATTTTTGATTGGAGTTTGATATAATTAACTTTGAACAAGGTGAATGTCTAAAATGTAAGACATTGATTAATATTTGAAATGCTTAAACTTGAACAAAGTGAATGTTCAAAAGATGAGACTTGTGATTGATAGAGTGGATAGGATTTAATTTGAAGAAAGTGAATGTTTGAAAAATAAGGATTTGATTGGAGGATTGATAGAATTATAAGTTTTTTCTTGCAAGATATTTAGCATGAAAAATTCAAAAAAAATGTCATGATAACATCACCCACATTTGAAAATCGCTCTCCCGGTCAATGTAAACTTGTCCTCTGGCTAACTCGTTTATAGTGTTACCCTAATAATGGCCAGGAGGAATGTAATAATGTGATTTTAAAGTGTGTTTCATATACATGGAGGTGATTTGTGGATTCATTCAAGACCATTCATAAGGAATTGCTCCTGGAGACCCAAAAAGGCTTATTTTCAGGCTTTTTCACAATGGTTGACACCCCTTAGAAGATGAAGCTTGAGGAAAAACCAATCTAGGAGTTTTGTAGAGGAGATACAAGATGCACTAAATTGGTTCACAAAAATTTAGTAAATATTTAAAACCTCGGGAAAATATTCTCCAAAATCGGGCTATTTTTAGCCAGTGATGGGAATTGTTTCTTCCTAAAAAGTATCTTTTCAAGCTATAGATGGTTCAGGATCCTCATGAGGATTCGGAAAAAAAATATACTATTTGTAAATCTAAGAGTGTATACTTCATTGGGTAAAATTTTTCAAGTGCTTATGAGGAGTAGATTTACAGATATTGGCCCAGAAGTGCAAATAAATACCTTCGATCTTGGTGAAGATTTTGGGAGTTCAAAAGAGAATTATAAACCGATTAAAAGGAAAAATTGAATAAAATAGGACTCTCTTCATTTTCTATAGGTTGATTTTGACAAAAAGGTATATTTTTCTTCGGTGGTAGTTTGACCTTCCAGGAACTGCCTATGACTAGAATTGAAAAAGGGCCTAAATTTAAAAGAGGAAGAAGAATAAGGTTCTTGAAATCATGGAATTTAATTCCTTGGGTTTTTTACACTCAAAATGACATAAGGTTGGTATAGGAAACACCAAGGGAATCTCTCAGGGTAAAAAGACACTCTAGCATGTTATTTTTAGCAGTGCAATGGTGACACCCAGCTTCCAAAAGTGGAAAATGCACACTTGGAGACCCTTGATGTCTGTTTTTACCTTTGAAAAAATTCAAAGGGGACATGGGTGACATAATAGTGTGCCACTAAGGAGGGATATTCATAATTTTAAGTTACGTCACTTAAGTTGCAACTTAATGTGTTAGAAAAGTGTTTTCCACTCACTTGAAGACTTGGCCCCTTTTTCATATTGAAAAGACCCCATGCACACTTATGAGGGGGTAATGTACATTTATCACTTTTATAATGGGACATAGGGGAAAAATTTATTCTCCACCACATGTGGAGGATAAGTTGCTTCACTTAAGTGACAACCTGAGTGTTTAGGGGAATGTTTTCAACCTCACTCTCAAATCTGGCCCCTTTCTCGTGATGGGATGACCCTATGCACACTTATAAGTACTTGGTGTCCCTTTATCCCTTTTCCAAATGGACATGGGGGATAAAAAAGTGTGCCACCAAATGAATATCTCCTCCTCTGTCATTTAAAACTCGTGACTTGTGCATTAGGTAGGTGTTTTCAACATCACAACTTGAATCCCCATGCCCCCTTCTCATGATGAGTTGACCCTATGCACATTTTTACACACCTAATGTCCCTTTATACCTTACTGTTAGGAATTAATAATATCTAAAGAGGAATAATTCCTTAGAATCGCAATAATAAGAAGTATGAATAGAATTATAGAAATGAAATATGCACAACACGAAGACAATATTTAACGTTGTTCACCCAATGTGGGCTACATCCACCAAGAACACTTTCTCAGATTTTATTACAAGCCAACAGTCTTCACAGTTACAATAATCAGATCTTGTTTGGAGCTGCGCTCAACAAACCCTCCCGAATTTGCACTTGAATTCACACACACTATTCACCTTCACAAAACACACTCATATATTTCCTATTGTATGTCCATCTATTTATAAGTACATCAATAGGTAGCCGAAGAGGCAGTTTTACAAAACAATGGGTACCGAAAAACCATGGACCCAAAAACAACCCATAATGGTTACCCATTACCCATGGGTTAATAAACCACCCATGAAAATTTGCTTCGGGGGCTTCACCCCCAAACCCCCTTGACCCGCTCACCGGCGAGCGAGACCGCCATAAAAATATCCGAGTGTAACACATGGAAGGTGTACCAAACTCTAACATGAAAACAGGCTCCACAAACATAACAATTACTAAATGTGGTAAGGGACATGAGAGGTTCTGATACCCATTTATAATTTTTAACCTCACCCTTGAATCTCAGGGAACCCAGGTGAAGCAAAGTGAGTTAACTAGGCAAATGGGAGGGAAAATTCATTTGAAAATGATTCAAGGCGTTTAAATATCAACATGGATCAAAAATTAGCAATTTTCCCATATTTATCCATGATTTTAAACCAACATTTATTGTTGTTATGGCTGTCAAGAAAAACCAAGCATCCACCAAGGCCAAAACACATTTTTTCTCATTGTTTGCAAACCCCACCTCTTATGGCCCTAAAACTTAAACGATGGATTCTCCATGAGAAAACATTTAGGATGAATGTTTACATGACCTAATTAATGCTCTCATAAAATTTTTACAGTATCTCTAAGTTTTCATCTATGAAAAATGTCTCCTCAGATCTATGAAGTTGCAACGATTCAAATTGCCTCAAAATCAGAGACAATAATCTACAAAAAATCAACTTTCCAATGAGCAATTGCTTGCCCCATGAAATTGAGTATGCTTGGAGATATGTATGACTGTTATTTTTTTCATTCTACCCTATCAAAAGAATAAATTACAGACCTGTAAGTTTAATTTTCATTTTCACAAAGATCCGAACGAGAAAAACCCCCAAAAATTGGAGCAATGCACCTCGATATGAAGTAGAATTTTTGGAAACCATTTTCACTCTGATCCAACTCTTCGTGGCCAATGTTTATTTTTAGTAAGTTCCTATTAAATCTACTTACTAATAATATTAATTTTGAAGAAACAATGGATTCAATTCATTCATTTCATCCTCCCAAAGAGGAAAGTGCTCAAAAGTGACAATTCAACAAAATTGCCAAAACTAGTCACCCGAGAAGAACTCACTAAAAATAGTAAGTGTCCGGAAAATTTTCAAAATGGTCATGGTTTTTCATCCTCCACATACCTCACTAATCTAAACCTTCATAGAGGACAAAATCATGCTTGCAAAGGGGTGGATAGTGGCATTGTGTCTCAAGTAGAAGAGGAGCCCTCTCGATTCCCAATTTTGGTCACAATAATGTATTTTGGTCTTGGTGTGGTTCTCACTCTATCAGATGGGTTGATCAAATGATAGAACGATATTCCATACAATATCTCACCTTCATTCATCGCATGGTCATAAGGTTCTTCACCTCATATCATTGGTTTCTCCATTTCCCAAGGATCGGGATCATCATGTTGAACTATGCAGGAAATGGTCTCAAGTTGCATCAATAACTTGGTAGTTTGGAGGTATGCCATTGTTTCAAAGGTCGAAAGGCTTGTTCAAAATAGGTAAGGCATTCTTCATTTTCTTTAGTGGTAAAATGTTCACCACCTCTCTTTTCAATGAGCGCAAATGTGCTACAAAGGTGATTCATTCTAGGGAGGTCTCGAAGGGGCAAAGTTTTCAAATGATCAATCTTCATCAACGGAGCATTATCGTGGGGGGTCTTCACATATCAAGGTTTCATCTTCATCATCATCAGATTTGATCTTCATTTAGGGTGGAGGCACTTTCATCCACCCTTTAGAGCATCTTTTCTCTCCACTCTTCATTCTTTCTCCTCTTCTCTCCCCCTTTCTAATTCCTCATTATATGTAATCATGACATTTTGTATTATTTACTTAAGTGAAAATAATTTAATATTTGTAACGTGTAAAAGTACTCTCTCAAATTATAAGAGAGGTACTTAATTTGTCTCTTATAAGGGTAATTGAAAAGTCACAAGTAATGGGAGATGAAGAGTCATGTGGGGTTAGATGAAGAGTTGCGTTGTAAAGCTATAAATTGGGAGAGTCACCTCATTTCAAAGGACGGGTATTCTTGTTAACTAGCTCCCATATTCTTTCTAGGAACAAGTTATCAAATTCCTAAAACTCCTTTGTTTATGTTTCCTCTCTGTCTCAACTACACTCCATGAGCATGTACTTGTTGAATGTATGCATTTAGACTTTGTGTTATTTGTATGATTTCCTTGTTTTATATTAATGGTGTCTTCTTAGTCAATCCATGGATGTATTCTGGTTTTAAGCAATAAACTCTATTGTGTTATTTATTTTACAAAACCATCTCACTATTCACTATGCACCTCTCTCTCAATCTATTTCCTCCCTTGTATCATCTACAAGCATTTTTCCAGAGGTGTAGGGAATTACCCTTGTGTGATCCCCGGTCAAAAGAACAACCCCGGTTATTAGAATAGTGTACATAATTTCCCTATTTTCAATAAATGGATCTACCCCATTCAAGTAGAGGGACTTGGTCTCAAATTGTTGGTGATAAATCTTTAATTATCTCATGTGACAATTTTTTTTTATAACATACTTGAATATGGGTACTCAAGATATAAGACTTGAATGGAGATTTTCAATAGTTTTTTATAGGATGACTTTGATTTTGGTTTTGGAAAGGAGAGGAATTTTTTATTTTCAGATTAGATTGAATGTGGATAGAATGATATGTGGAACAAAAATTATTTTAAATCAACAATCTAAACAGTAATGAACAACAATATTTTTTTAGAACTGATTTTCGAAATTATTTTTGAACAAACAATCAAAACAAATAAAGGAAACTAGGTTTTTAAGAACAGATTTTCAAGGTTGTTTTGAATAAACAATAATGAAAGAGATTTTTTTTTGGATAATTGATTTTCAAGCTTGGTTTGAAAAAACAATAACAAAAGAGAATTCTTTTTTTGAGATCATTGATTTTTGAGGTTATTTTGAACAAACAATACAAAGACAATAACGAGAGGATAGTAGGATTTTTTTAGGTAACGGATTTTCGGAAGGTTGTTTTGAAAAAACAACAAAAAATAGTAAAGGGAGATAGTAGGATTTTCTTACAATGTATTTTTGATACAGTTTTGAACAAACAATGAAACTAGTAAGGGGAAAAGTTGGCCCCAATTTATCAAGCTTCTTAGGGATTTGGAAGAATTAACTCATCAATACTTTTTTGAACGAGTACGCGTACTAGAATAAATTTTGAATACAAACTATACCCATGCAATCAATTAAGAATGGGGTTTTCACAAGAGAATAACTTTTGGTATTCCTCACAGGTGTATTACTAGTCAAGTAGGAAGGGGTGCTACCCATTTTGTTAGTTGGCTCCCTCAATGTGGCTAACTACTTTGGGGTTCCTATGGTTACTCCTCACAATGAGTTATAGGACTATACCCAAGTACTTCCCATAGTTAAGTGGACATGGGTTTGACCCTTTATCCAAACCTGTAATGCACATATTTTAATTATAAAGTTTTTATTTACAAATTTTTATTTGTCTTTATATTTGACCAAGACAACCTACACACAAAGTGTTAGTAGTTTTTTTATTTGATTTAATAATGTTTCCAAACGAAGAGGTCTTGCACATTACATTGATTAGTAATTTTCATGTAAGCACGAGATTATAAGAAAACAATACATCAAATGATCTTGGTCACTTATGATTTCCAACATCTCCTGAAGAGTGTGAGAAAAGAACATACGTGGCTTTGATCGACACAAAAATAAATAGATATACAAACATGTAGAGTGTTAGTCATTGATATGATTGATTAATCAACATATTAGAAGCAGAAACACAGAGAAAATAGATAAGACAAATAACTATTAGATAGTTAGAAAATTGAACGAAATGGAAAATAAGTTACCACAATATGCTAACATGTGAAGTGACGCACTAGCGTGTGAAGTAAGATGCTAGCATTTGTAGTGACACAGTAGTGCATGAACAAAGAAAGATAGTAACACAAGATGGTTAATGGTAGTGTGTGAAGTTATACACCATCACATGAAGTGGGATGCTAGCGTGTGAAGTGATATGATAGCACATGAGGTTATATAGTAACATAAATCATGTGTAACTGCTAATACGCATGTATTGTTACCACTAGCATAAGTCACCTGTAGATGTACCAAAAAAAAGCAAAAATACGGCCAATTTGATTGGTATTTTTCTAAACTTCTCTTAAATTACTCCATAATAATCCCTAATAAATTGGTCAGTTATTCTCAAAATAGCTACGAAGAACACAAAAGCAAAGGTTACTTTTACAAAAAATGATGAAGAAATGAAAAATATGTGGGTTGGTCCGACCAGGGAGTGCCAGAAATGTATACAAAGAAAAACGACATAACGAAATAGACAAAGAAAATAAAAAGTGAACCAGATCCTTCCTTCACATCTCCTTGCAACCTCGGATGAGAGTGCTAAATCTTGGAATGAAGCTTTGAGCTTGTTGAATCTCTTGATCAAATTTGTCTTATGGATCCTTCAAAAGTGTACCGAATGGAAGTAGACTAGCTACGAGAAAAGTGATTTGTTTAAATGATTTGATAGTAGATTTGTGATCAATGGACAACATGTAACAGACATGCGAGATTGAATGATAATCCAACACAATGATAATGCAAATATCAAAGCTTCCAAAGATGATAATTAGAATAAGAATGAGTGATGTTTTATAGATGAAGGAATAGTAATTCCAAATATAGGATTTGTATAACTATCTTGTCTGATATGAAATTAACTAAAGCAAGATTGATGTGTTTAATTGAGTTTCCAATCTATTTGAGGAATTTGAACTATTGATTTGAGCTTGCATGGATGAGTTATTTTTGAGCTTGACAAAGGTGGAAACATGCTTTTGTTATATTTATAATTAAACAATGATTCTTTGACTCTTGTATTTTATTCACCCAAAAAGTGGACATGTGACTTTTAGCCTTTTGCATCGATTTGATCTATTAGTGGAATGCCATGCTTTTTGAGATATCTTTAGTTAAGTGAAATGCATGTTTGATTTATTATAATTGTGTCCTCTTGCACATGTGTATTTAATTGATTTGATATTTTAATTCATTCATTTTGCTCTAGTTAACTTGATATGTTAATTAAGTGAAATAATGTTAATTAATTGGATAAGGGGGTGAAGATGTAAATGGATAATGTAGGAATTATTTAATTATTTTGATATTGAAAATTAGCTAATAAAATTAACTAATAAGAATAATGAATGATTAATAATAATTCAATAGGATTAATTGATTAACCCTAGGAACAGGGATATTAATGTCATATGAGTCTATAACACGCATATTTAATAATTTGAGACCATGTGTGAATGATAGGAATGATCTAAGGGAAATTATCAGTAATGATAAAATTTTATTCAGTGACAATGTCGTAGAATTTCATTAAAGGTCGTAAAATAACAGAATATATCGAAAGTGGTCGCAAATGATCGAACGTGGTCATAATATATTGTGAAGTACTTATGGGATTATTTCAGAGGTTTAGAATGTGTAATGCAATATTTTAGGGTGTCACAACATCTATACAAATATCTTCAATAAGAATTCCACAATCCTTTCTCTAATACTAGAAATGATAGAGTCATGATCAAGGTTCACAAGTGAAGGAAACCTTAAACCACATAACCACTTTTTCAGAGTTAGATCTCACCGAAGCAAGGTCTCAAGCACAACAATTAACAACATTTTCCCATTAATTTAAAGAAATATACAAACTTAGGCATAAATGTTAAACACTCAATTTATAGTTTTTTGTCATGTTAAATTTCTAGCATGCAAAATTTAAAATGTTGGTCATGAGAAACCAAACCCGCGCTTGAAATTCCCTTTCCCGGTCAAACAAAACCTTTACTCTAACCAACATTTCCATTGTGTCACCCTCATTTTGGTCAAGAGGAACGTGCTAACATGATTTTCAAGTGTGTTTCATGTGTAGATAATTTTTACTTAACTTGTTTCTTAAAGCTACTGAGATCTATGAAAGGAAACTGTTCCTAGAAGGCTTCAAAAGGGGCTATTTTTTTGTCTTTTTTGTCACTGGTGAACATCCTACATAGAGTGCCTACAGGGAAATATTAATATCCATAAAATATATATGTGGGAGATAAATTAAGATATATAAGGTATTTTAGGAATATTTTTTGAAGATAATTCAGGTTAGTGAATAAGTGGAAAAAAAACTAGGTCTTTTTGGGCAAGGCATCTGGGAAATGCAATGTTCCAAAGGAGCTAGTCATCTTGTTCAAAATGTTTCGAGAGCCTCAAGAAGTTTTAGGTAGATAATATCTTAGGAATTAGTAAAGCTGATAATATATCCTAATTCATGGTGCAATAATCAATTAATAATTATGGGAGTATAAAAATGCGAGAATTCTATCCCCATCTAGTGTGAGCATAAGAGTATTTTTACAAGGTGAAAATTGCTCGAAGGATTTCAAAAACATCGGGAAGATTTAGGAGCCTAAATAAATGTTAAATAAGGGTATTGATTAAATTGGACCCTCATCATGTTCCATAATGTTATATTGGTTCATACTCATTTTTCACTCCAGTGGTAACTCAACTTATCAAGTGCAATGCACATAGGGCTAAAAGTGGACTGAATGGATTCATTTTTCGATCCCTATGAAATATTCTCAAATTGAATTCAGGTGTTGAAAATTGTGCTAATGAAAATTTCATATGGATCATTTGGCAGTCATATTAATACAATTTTGGCCCTAGGGTAAAGGAAACAGTCCGGGATTTCAAGTATGAGGTGCAAACCATGCTAGAGAATGTATTCATTAGTCTATTTGGGCACATTGCATTTGATGACCCTCAACACTCCTTGGATCAGGGTTGAGGTGGGGGTTTTGGAGGCCTGATTAGTTCTCATCACTCTTCACTGGTTGAATTTATCAAAGTGCAAAACAGGGACATGAAGCTACACAAAAGTATGTTATGTCTTATGTAAGTGTTTTACGTTATGGTGGGCACCATTTAAGCTCCAAGTAACCTTAAGTGGTTAGAAACAAGTTTTAAACTTAGGTGCCCTTATGAGTTGTAATTTGGCCACAAAAGTGTGTCATGGGGAAATGGACCCTTTGGTGGCCTTATTTGACACACATACATGTCCATTTTTCCATTTAAAAACTAAGTGTAAAGGGACTCAGGGGAACATGTGCAAATTATGTTTCCCCTATCCCCCATCTCCAGGAGCACATTTTTTGAACGCCATGAAAACACAAGGCACAAGGTGTTGAGGGAGATGTTTCAACTCACAATTTATGTGCACCCATCCTGCACGGAGACTTCCATTCACCACCTAGAAAATTTTGGACTCATGTGATTTCCCTATGTGCACTCTCACTCTCCCACTTCCACCATATTTTTTAAGGTGCAACCATGCGTCACCATACCTCCAAAACAGACTGCAGGCACTTAAAAACATAAAGTGAATATTTGGAAGTCATTTTAAAAAAATAAGCTAGTTAACCACGTGTGCAAATGGGAGGGGAAAACAAGTTTCCTCTCTTCTTTCCTCTATTCTCCTCTAGAATACAATTTCTTAGTTGAAGAGAAAATTTAGTCCAAAGTGACTCAAGTCAATTAAATTATCTAGTTCTTAGTTGGGAATTAGACTTTAAGTTATAAAGGTCATGTGGGAATGTGAAGATAAAGAGTATCATTATGAGATATATCAATTGGAATGGCTCTCTCCATTCCAAAGGGTTATATTTTCTTGAGTTAATAGCTCCCATTGTCTTACTACAAGTTAAGAAACTACAATTCTTCCTATCTTCTTATTTTTATTTTTTCCTCTCCATCTTAACTCCTATTCCAATATGATAATTGTAGTCCTCCACTTACCAAGCAAATATTAATTCTTTTGATGAATATAATGCTTTTAAACTTTGTGTTGATTTTGTTTTCCTTGTCATGTCTTTGACACATTGGTGTCTTTTCATTGATAAATTGGAAATATTTTGGTTTTATGTCAATAAACTCAACTTGTTATTTATTGAGTAAAACCCCCATCTCTCATGTTCTCCCCTTTCTTTGTACACACACACTTTCTTCCACCTCCTTTTACACACTGAGTTTAGTGGAAGTATTCTTGTGTGTTCCACAGTATCGAAATACCGCCTTCAGATGGTTAGAGTAGTTGTACATATTTCCTTGTTTTCAATAATTGGAGACTGCCCCAATCCTAACCAAATGGACCTATTCTCTAGAGCATTGGTGAAATCCCCTAATTCACCCTTGTGAAAAATTATTTCACCAACAATTTTTGGCACCCACATTTAGGCATATTATTGTTTGTCCTACACCATATAATAATCCACAAAAATCCTAAAAATAAGATATACCAAAAATCCATAAAATGTAAAAATATCAAAAAAAATATTAAAAAACCATGAAACTTGATGCTTGAAAGCCATTTCTGGTTTTAACTATTTCCTTTGACATTCTTGCTGCAGGTTTTCTCACAAGTTGACGAGAAAGAGATACACTAGATTGGATATATTTTGAGGTATTATTGATCTACAGTTTGAAAATATTCAAAGAGAATAATATCAGATTTGAAACAATCCATATTACTTCTCTCAAACATCATCTCCATTTTTTATATAAAGTGATACAACAAGAAATCCAATTGAGACACCTCCTTAATCTCCAGTTGCACCACTGTTAGCTATTCTTCCCTGAGAAAAAATAAGTAGATGAAGAAGTGGGATATTAAATGTAAGAAACTCAACCAATTTTTTCATGGAGAAGGAATATTGATGAGCTTGTTCTTACACCACCTCTCCATGATTTTTTGAATGGATCCCACAAGAATGTTCCCAAATTCAAAGGTGATGTAACCCAACTTCTTGAATAACATATTGCATATTTCATCACCTCATTTCAAGTTCTTGGAGTTGAACATGAATATGTTTCAGTAAGGTTGTTTTTGGATTCACTTCAAGAGAAAATAATTAAATGGTTCTAATTCTTTCCCTCTCGATCCATCACAAATTGGATTGATATTAGAACAAAATTTGAAGTAATATTTAAATGAGATGAATAATTTCAAGATCTTCATGTTCAATTGGTACAAATGAAGAAAGAATCAAATTAACTCATAAGATATTTTGTGGCTCGATTCAATATATTGTTTAATAGAATACACATGGAATATTTTCCATATGATGACAACAAAAATATATTCTTCATAAATTCACAATTTCTTGAGGTCGGATTTATCCTACAGAGAGCTCAACCTTGAGCTCCTGAAAATTCCCAAGATCTATGTCCATTGAAATATAAGATGATCTGATTTTATTCTAGTGAAATTGAAGAATCAAAATGGTAATCAAGAATGGTCAAACCTTTTAAAGAAGGTACCACTGATTATCTTGTTCAAAAATTAGCAAATGATGTGATTTCATTAAAGAAGACAAGTTGCACAATCCACCTTTCCAAGGGGGAGGTTATCCAAATCAAAATCATAATCAAAATAGAAATAGACTAGGGGTGTAAGAGAAAGAAGATTAGCTCTTGATGCACCTCCAGTTAATGCCACATATGAAGCAAGGCCTGAAGAAGAGTATGATGAAGCTCAAATTGAATATGAAAATGATGAGGGAATTTTGGCCATTGATGAGATTAACTTTGTTGGAAACATTAGACTTTTGTGAATATACCCCTTCTTTGGATGATGAAGATGATGAAACCATTGCTGATATGAATAGAGATATTCTTATTTGGTGTTCACCCATTCAAAGGATTGAGAGAGGGATAATTCTTCCAAATTCAAATATCCTCAAGTGGACAACTCTAGGGAAAAAAATAACAAAAGGAGGATCACCGCTTTTCCCCCTCCCATGCAATCAATGAAGAAGAATCCCAAAGTATCTGCAATTACCTCTACATCTTCCAATGTGGGTAAGTATACCTCTCCTTTTCTAAGTTCTACCCCATTTCTGACATTCAAATGTAATGATATGAATAAAAATAATACCAATGTCCATTTCAAGAAGTAATCAGTCATCTTACTACTACATCTACACCTGTCACCCTCCTCTTTGAGTCTCATTTTGACATAGATTGAACATGTTAAAGAAGTCCAAGGTCCAAATTTCCAAATTTTAGTATTTGAAATCATCCTAAGTAATTTGATAAACTTGTCCAGTTTATCAAAGGAATTAATTAAAATTCATGTTCCACAAACCTCACTACAAAAGAGTCAATTCCCACTCCTAGAAATGTTGTATCTTAAAACCTTCTTGCCTCCACATGCTCCACTTCTGTAAAAATAGAACCCTTCTACTATTTCTTTGTTGATCAATGGATATAAATTGAATAACTGTATCATTGATTATGGAGCGTCAGATAAATGTCATGCTTGCAAAAGTTACACGTGTTCTTGGCCTCACTCTTATCCCTATTATTGGCCATTGTTATTCCATGGAGATAAAATAAGTAACTCTTGTTGGTCAAGTCAAATATATTCAAGTAGCACTTGTGGACTTTCCTAATAAGAAGATCAATCTCAAGATACTTGTGGCAGACATCCCACGTGTACATACGAGATGTTGTTGAGCTGAATATTCTACAGAGATGATTGGTGGAGTTATAAAGTTGGACTGGTCACATTTTCCACCATACCAGTCAAGGGTGTCATGAAGAAGCTCCTTCTGTAAGAAAAATGAAGTATATTGTTCAAAAGGGGAATATGATCCAAGGGCAGACATTATATATCAAGATTCAAGAGATTGTAACTATTTCATAACTTCAAAAGAAAATGTTGAGCTTCCCATTTTGATGGAAGATTTCTTCCCGAATGTGATGGAACCAATTGAGGAACACAAGGCTGATTTGAAGGACCCTGAATTGACACATGTGCACCTTTCCCATTTGGTATTGATATTGGTTCTCTGTTTCATGATGATGAAGATTAGGCATGCAATGATTTGTCAAGAAGGCAAGCCCCCAAATGATAAGAAATGCATGTGGATCATGAGAAAGATGACATGTTTCAAATGAGTTCTAGGACAAAAAATTAACTAAAGAACATAATTGTGAAAATGAATCTTTTCTCCTTTCCTTTTGAAGAAGAGGACCTTTTTCATGGTGAATGTATAGATAAGAAGGCACTCGAGTATCTCTTAAAGATGATGCCACTCATGAAAAATAAATGGTGATATTCAATGAATCTTGTGAAAGTGAAATAGTATGTCCTTCATGTCCCCGAGACCCAATGTCAATTTTTTTCAATATGAATGTGAAATTGAGTATGTGGTAAACTTTGAAGAAGGAATATATGCAAGATATTTTAAAGGTTGCGGAAGGAATTGAAGACCCTCTACTCACTCTCATTGAAATTATTGACCTATGTTATGACTATGCAAGATAACGTATGAGTTTGGTTTTGATTCTTCATTTGATGCACAAATGTTTAATAATGAAATAGAAAAAACAGAAGAGCTTAATGTCCCTCTTGAAACATTGTTGATGAGTGTGAATGTGAAGATGAGTCCTTCTCTTTCCGTGTTTTGTGAAGAAGATTGTAATTCATAATGAATGGAAGGAAAAGGAAATGTCTTGAATCTCCCATGGATGTCATTCATTCATGAGGATAGTATCTCCATCACTAGAAATGATATCGAGGTCAATAATGAGTCGTGTGTGTGAAAGAGAAACATCCAGAATAGACCATTGAACATGAATCAATAAGAGGTATATGATGATGTTGAAAAGTTCAAAAATATCTATTAAGAATCATCTCATAAGAAATAAAAAATCATGGAGAACATGAAAAATTAGGAGTAAGTTTTCCAATGGAGAGCACAAGGTTAGTGGCAAACATGGATAAGCCCAGTAATGATAAATAATTACATCTTGTGCATAGTGTCAAAATGAAAAATTTGAAATCACAAGCACAAGTGAATGCAACTAATGGCTTTGAGCAACCTGGAGACAATAGAATTTCAAAGCAGTGAGAAAAGTGAGTTATGTCTATATTCATACCTCACTGTAAGACCTAATCATTCCCAAAGTTTCTCAAGAAAATGAGAAAGGGGTCATACCTCATTGAACCAGATCAATGGGATTTGTAAATCAACAACATCATTTGTGTTATCTATGCATGGGTAACATACTAAAAGAGAAAAGTGTTACAGTGAAAGCAGGGTTGTCCCCCACATGTACCATAAGTGATTTAGGTTGTTTTTCCTTGTTGTGTGGTGTGTTTCCCTTTCCATCATGTGTTTGTTTTGGTTGTTACTTGTTTGTGTGGCTTGTTTGTATTACAGACCATGTTATGTGACACTATTTTCCCAATGGATAAAACATTGGTCTACTCCCCCAAGATACAACTAAGGTTCATGCTTACTCCATTTTTCCTTTGTCCAATAAAACAGTCCCCAAGAAAGGAGCCAGTTGTTGTCATGCTAAATTTATAGCATGCAAAATTTAAAATTTTGGTCATGAAAACCAAACCCACACTTGAAATTCCCTTTCCTAGTCAATGTAAATCTTTCCTCCGACCAACATTTCAACTGTGTCGCCCTCATTTTGTCAAGAGGGAACATGCTAACATGATTTTCAAGTGTGTTTCATGTGCATAATATTTTACTTGTCTTGGTTCTTGAAGCTACTGAGATCTAAGAAATAATAGTGATCCCGAAGGCTTCAAAAGGTTTATTTTGGTCATTTTTTCACTAATGGACATCCTACATAAGTCA
Organism: Taxus chinensis; assembly: GCA_019776745.2. Lineage (NCBI taxonomy): Eukaryota > Viridiplantae > Streptophyta > Pinopsida > Cupressales > Taxaceae > Taxus > Taxus chinensis. Next base: position 928,461,158 of record CM034148.1, on the reverse strand, counting down.
TACATGAAAGTTTTAAAATCATATAGGAGGTGTTGTGGGAGATCCATTAATTTTTTCTAGGTATTTTAGGAATATTTTCTGAAGAAAATTGAGTTCAGGAATAAGTTAAGAAAAATTTGGTGTTTTTGGGCAAGGCAGTGGGAAATGCAAGTTCCAAAAGAGCTAGTCACCTTATTAAAAATGTTTTAGGAGCCTTGGTGAAGTTTTAGGAGATCATATATCCAGGAATTGAAAATATGAAAAAGGCTAATTCATGGTGCAATGATCAAGGAATAATTCTGGGAGTATCAAAATGTAGAAACATGTCCATCAGTGTAGACATAGAGTGTCCTTGTACAAGGTGTAATTTGGTCGAAATGTTTCGGGAACACCCCATGAAAAATTAGGATCCTTGTAAAATATCAAATGATAGTAATTTCAATGCTTCTTCATGACTACCAAAGTTTTTTTGGCTCATATTCTTTGAAAAATCTTCTTGTTGTTTGGCTCATTAGCGTACTACTCTAGGAAAAAGTGGAGATACAGGTAAAATTTATAGAAGAAGTCATTTTCAATCCCTCTAAATAGAATAATTGGATTCAAAATGGCTTGCTTCCATGCCAAATTCATATATTGTTGGGGAAACTTTCTTTAATTTTTTACTCCGGGGCGAAGGAAATATTCCGGGAAGCAAGTATGAGGTGCAAACCATACTCTAATGCAACACTTGGGCGCTTGGGTGCACTTTTGGTGTCCCTTTGTCACCCTTGGCACACTTTTGAGGTGCAATTACACCTCATTATTTCTCCTCACTCTTATTGGTTGAAATTCTCAACTTAAAAACATAACATGAAGCTAAAAAGTGCATGTTTTGTCTTATGTAAGTGTTTTAAATTGCAGGAGAGCCCATTTTCCCTTTTCAAGGCTCCTTTGTGAACCCCATTTGCACCTTGGGTGCACTTATGAGGTGAAATTTTGCCCCAAAAGAAGTGTCATTCCCCCATTGGTTGAATTTTTTGATGTGCATACCATGCCAAGTTGAATTAAAAACAAGAGAGGTTTCCATGTGTAAATGTGCATGTTATGTTTCGTCCATCCCCCATCTCCATGGTGCATTTCTATGCTACACCATGCACCAAAGAGGCAATTTTGAGGTGTTGCTTCACCCAAAATGTGCGCCCAAGTGCAAGGAGGCTTCCATTCTCCACCTTGCACTTCTCCACTCCTCCATTTTCCCACGTGCACTCTCACTCTCCCACTTCCACCATATTAATTCCCTCACCCCTGCTCACCACAATGGTTTGTTCTCAAACAAAGAAACATAATTGCCATGAAATTTAAAAACATAAAGTGGCTCCTTCTCAGAACCCTTTAAATAGATTTTTTAAATTTCGATCACCACATTCATGAACATCAATTTATTTCTAAAACTCACATTTTGTGCTCTAAACATTAAAATATTGTTTTGCTCATAACTTTGCAAACCCAAACTCAAGATTGCCACAAGATTTTGACTGTAGATTCCTCATAAGAAGCATCCATTTGCCTTTAATTTGTTTTGAAGAAGTTGCTCATGATACTTGCCCCCAAATTGATTCAATGAAACTCTTTTTACCATTTTTTACCCCATTCATTTGAAGTTTCTAGAGAAACCATAAATTTTGAGCATACATTTTCTCGGATCTACATAAGATAAAATCAATGATCCAAATTGCCCATAAAATTGAAGCAAAGCATCCGCGATGAAAAATAAAAACTTTTGCAACCATTTTCGATTCTGATCTGACACATATAGAAGACCAACAAAATTAAATTTTTAGTCTAATCCTCTATTATGGAATCCATCTGAAAATAGTATGTCTGAGAAACAATAGATTTCACTACCTATAGAATTCATTCCTCTAAGGTTACAAAACACTCAAAAATGAAAAATTCGCAATAAAATTTAAATTTTAATAAACACTAATGTATGACTTACTAAAACTATTAACTATCTTGAATGGGGCTTAAAATGGTCACAAATGTTCCTCCACTTGCATGTCTCACTAATTCCAATCTTCATGGAGTTCAAATCTTCAGTTTGCAATAAAATCTCTGTGACATTTCCGGACATGGTAAGCATAAGGTATCTTTGAGTGAACATGCCAAATTTGGAAATATCTAATAATCTCCACCTATCACTATATGGTGATCATCTCTCAAGAGATTTACTCATAAGAGTGATAAGGAAAAATTCATGCATACAGAAGAATTGACAGTTGATTTGTGACTTAGGAAGAAGAGAAGCCATCTTGGTTCCTAATTTTGGTCTCAGACTGTATTTTGGTCCCGAAGGATATTTCACTTCATCTCATACGGGTGTCTTACCATAAGGTGAATGACATTACATTCAATCTCTCTCTCTCCTTCCTCCACCTATGTGTCAAAAGGATATGATCTTGCATCTCATTGGTCATCAATGTTCTCAAGGTGATAGAATCATAGATCATGGTTACATTGTGTAGACAATTGTTTCAAGTTCATTCCATGTGAATGATTGATTAATAAGGGATGGCAGTGTTTCAAGGATTGAAAGGTTTATTTAAGTGAGGGAATACATCCTTCATTGTTTTCAATGGTCCATTCATCAATTTCTTCTCACTTCTTCTCTAAGTGTACTTGACGGGGCTACATGATTGATTATTCAAGAGGAGGCTTCTAACTGTGTAGAGGGGTCAAAATTATTCATCTAGAATCCATCATTTGAGAATTACTATAGATATCATCGAGATTAGGAGTTCATCATTGCAATGGATCATTTCACCGGTTCATCACAGGACTGGATCTTCTTCATGATTGCAGATTCTTCATCCTTCTTCATTCAGACTTGGAGCTTCTTCTCTCTATCTTCTTTCCTCTCTTTCTCTCTCTAGAATTCCATTTCTTCATTGAGAATTTTTTTGTAAAAAAGTGACTTAAATCACTTAAAGTTTTTTATTTCTTTGTTGGGAATTACACTTTAAGTTGAAAAGTCACATAGGAATGCAAAGAGCCACTGTATTTGGCTATATATTATAATGCTCTCTCCATTCCAAAGGGTTAGATTTTCTTGATAGAAGTTATATTTTTTGGCTGATAGCTCCCATTGTCTTACTACAAGCAAGAAACTACAATTCTTCTATCTTCTTGTCTTGTGTTTTCCTTCTCCATCTCAACTCCTACACCAATAGAGCATTGTAATCATGCACAACCAGGGAAATAATGATTCTTTTGATGAATATAATGCAGTTAAACTTTGTGTTGCTTGTGTTTTTTGTCTTGTTTTGCATATTGATGTCTTCTCATTGTTAACTTGAAAATACTTTGGTTTTATGTCAACAAACTCATCTTGTTATTTATTGAATAAAACCCCCCTTCTCAGTTTCTTCCCTCTCCATGCACACACATTTCCTCCACCTCCTTTTGCACACGGGTTTAGTGGAGTATTCCTTTGTGATCCCCAGTCGAAAGGCCACTCCTGATGGTTAGAGTAGTGTACATATTTCCTTGTTTGCAATAAATGGAGTTGCACCATTCCTAAGCAGAAGGACCTAGTCCCAGAGTGTTGGTGAAAGACCCTAATTTTCCCTTGTGACAGATTATTTCGTCAACATAGTATTATAAAAATACTCTATAAGAATCTAAGACCTATCGTAAGCTTGCAAACTATATGCAACTTCTACATAACCACACTTGGCTCATATAAGGGCAATTTCTTGATTCCTTAACTTAGATCTCTTCCCAATCTAAGATCTCAATATCTTAGTTTTTTTTCAAATTTTTAGCTAACGTATGTTTATATAATTCATAGAGCTCAGAGGGGGATCAAAGTGAGAATCCCCCTCTATCTCTATATGGGAAATGAACGGCGGTACATTTGAGCCCCCTCTCCCCTCTTAATATATCTTATCTATCTGGGCAAGCGGATTCATCATCCACCTCATCTATATAGAAATGGGGGAGAGGGGGAGGACAAAAAGCAGTCATTCAGCCATCACATGCAGTTGCAGTCGAGGTTCATTTAGCAAGTTATTGCCCCCCATATCTTTTATAGCTAGGTAGAGTAGATCCCCTAGCCCTATGTAGAGATATCGCCCTATATAGAGAGCTGGGGGGCTCTAAATTGAAAGCGGGAATACAAATATCGATCGGTCTAATATCAATACAATATCCCATCTAGATGGAGAGGGGGGGGGAGCAATATCAATATCCCATTTATATAGAGGGGGGGCGGGTAGACCATAAATATCAACTCTCTACCAACCCCAACTAGAGAGGATGAGGATGGCAGATATTTCTATTGGTCCCAAATAGAGAGGATGGGGATGACAAATATTTCCATATAATAAGAGGAGGGAGAACAAGTTGCATTCAACAAGTAAGAGTTATATTGGTGAAATAATTTGCTACATCACAAATTATTGGTCGTCACCAATGGTCACGGGGATAAGCCCCTTCTTCTTGAGTATGGAGAGGCTACCATTATTGAATGTAAACTAACCAAAATTGTGGGGTGGTTGTTGAAAAGGGGATCACATAGGAATAATCCACTAAACCTACAGAAAAGTGCTTGTACAATGTACAAGGGAGGAATTTTCTTGGGAAAGAGGTAAAGGGGAGTAGGAGAAATAGAGGGCAATGGTTAATGTTGTGAGTAGACTAAAAACATTCACATACATTAACTAGAATAGGTCTAAGTTTAGTTACAAAAACATAACAATGTAAGCAACATCAAGACTAATAAACTAGAAATGTTATGTGACTAAATCCCCAAAGCTTTATAAGCTTTAAAGACTTGTTAGAATGTTAAAAACAAGTTTGGCTTAATATTAATTGTAAATACATTGTAATAAAACTATTGGCTTAATATAGGAATGGATATCCCGAGCATTTGATTAAAGATGCTTAATTTGATACATGAAAAGGTATTGGAACCATTGTGTTGGTTCATAACCACCTATGATGTATTGTAAAAGAGATGTAAATGTAAAAACAGAGAACATGAATACAAGAATGAATACATGAACAATTAAATAAATGAGAGACAAGGAATTGTACTTGTGATTTTGAGAAAGAGAACAATTATGAAGAGAGTCTTAAGGACTTTGTGAATTTAGTCTGTGGAAGTAATTCTAAGGCTGACCAAGTTGCAGGCAGGTGGTGTGAAAGAGAGAGGGGCACCAACAGTGTCCTAATCGGGGGTACAGAGTATAACCTCGGATGGTTCCTAGCCAGGGCAAGGTGAAAATACATGAGGTGTATAGAATTTTCCTCTCATAGACAGTCATAGTCTGGTGTCTGGTAACATGTGGATGCATTGGAATTTTGTATTAAGAATTCCATATCAGTGTTCTCTCTTTGTTGGAATTTTGTATTAGAATTCTTGATCCTTGTTCTCTCTTGGCATTAGAATTTTGTATCCATTGACTCATATAAGTACTCTCTCTGTAAACTGTGTAAATCTCTCTGTAACTATGTAAATTTTGTTAAAAATCTAATAACAAGAAGTTAATTCTTCTATTTATTCTAATAAATGAGTAAATGAAAATATTCAGTATATTTTGTTATGTATATCTTGGAATTACGTGATTATGTTACCATAAACGATGAATTGCGGGAAATAAATTAATAAAATACATAAATTTAGATATGTGTGTCTGTTAATTAAAATATCTTTAATTATTTAATCTTGAATAAGCTTGTATTTATGTGTTTAATCGTAATCAAAGAATAATCTTGCAATTTAATGGTGTTTTCAGGCTAAATTATCTATTTTCCGTATTTTATGGTCGTTTCCACTGTGTTTTTCTATCTTCCACAGTCATATTACCTGTTTGTATGCTTTGGACCCAAAAGTTCCCTTAGAAATGATTAATTCCATGTTCTAAGTCCGCCTCGACATTAATGCAATATATAATATTGCGAAGTTCGAGCCAATTAAAATGTTCCATGTTTAATTCAATAAGTCAGAGTTTGTTATATCCCTTCTAGATTTTGTGAAGCTTTAGCCAACCATAGAAATCTGTGTTATTGTCTTGTCAAACTTACTGACTATTGTGAAGATTCTAGCCAATGAGAAAGCGACATCTAACTTCACAATGTCATACCTTTGTCAGTCCTTTCTGAGCGTTGCGAAGTGTGAACCAACGATAGCACTCCACGTTCTTCACAGATTCAGACTTTGGTTAACTTGTATTCTGTTAAATGTGAAATCCGAACCAATAAGATTAAGCCACCGATTTCATGATGTTAGTTTTTTGTTAGGTTTGTCAAAATGCAAGCCAATAAAATTTGTCTATGTTTTCTTTCACATATTGTTTTATTTGTAAGTACCTTTTCAGTGTGTGAAAAGCGATCCATTTAGATGACTCCACATGTATAAGGATTTTAACGCCCTGTCTTGCTATTAAATGATATTTTTTCTTGTTATCATGCACTGCGAAGTCTGAACTAATAACAAAACAACATATATACATTGTTTTCGTAGTGTCGGACTTATATAACCTTTTCCAATGAAAATTTAGCCATCTAGCTATGTGTTTTATCTTTGCAAATCCGTCCGGATTTGAAAATTATTTCGTCTTTGGTTAATTCCGGGACTTGAAGTTTGCAGGACAAAATTGTTTTAGGAGATTCACGGAATCTTGACACGTGTCTCCAGGCTAAACCCTAGTTAATTACGATTAAATCTTTAATTAACCATGCTTAGCCATAGTCGCATAATTAAAAGTTCTTCTCAGTTTTTAAGAGTCAAATATTGCTCTAAATCAAATTAACTTGCTAAGTTTAATAGACTATCATGTAAAAACATATAGATCTTCTGAAATTCGACATAATTTCTCAGCTAGCAATATCATAATGATAAAAAACATATCAGACTTCCGCAATTTGATATTTTGTCAAGATTTATTAGGATTTTTGTCAAGGGAAGAATTTGCATTTCAAGAGACACATAAATCTCTACATATCCATTAATCAAATACACAAGGTTCCTTCTTAGTTGTACAAGATCACAATGCTTGCAAAGTTGGAGAGTGGAGAGGATAGAGGAACATAGGCAAGGAGATAGAGGAAATGTAGCTTTTATTGTTTGATGTAGTAGTGATACAAAGCCCAACAACTTACAACAATCAACAATTGCCAACCCATTGGAATGGAAAAATCATTCCAATTTATAGCATTATAAAATATCTTTTAATCTCCCCCCACATAACTTTTCACCTTTCCTCAACACATGTGACCTTTTATATTCCTAGGGAATAAAAGTGATCCTTTTTATTATTAATGTAAAAAAGATCCTACAATGTCAAATTAAAGGTCACTTAAGTGAATAAGACAAAATAGTGAAAAAGTACAATCTTAATGGAGAATTATAATATGGAGAGAGAAAAAAGAAGAGAGAGAGAGTGGGGGAGGGTTGATCAATATGATGAAGATGAAGCCTTTGTCGATGAATAACTTGATGACTTGAAGCATTGTGATTACAATCTCCTTCTTTTTTGAGATATGGAAACATTCCAAGGTATTGAATAAGTGTTCAAAAACACTACTATGAGAATTGCACTATGTGAAATTGAGATGATTGCCCTTTCTTGCAAACATGATGATTCTCTTTGAACACAAAGTCGGATTTAGGACATGGATTATCATCCATTTATCCTTTTTGGCCCAAAATTCACCTTCGTGATGGAGATGTCTCTTTTTTGAATGGAAACATACGTAGGATACTTGGACACATTTTTACTCATTTGCCCTTCATTGAAATAGGTCTTCCCTTCCAGATAGAAGGATTGCTCTCTAAATGAAACTATGTGCCTCTAAACTCCTGTTGGAAATAACTTTGTGGTAAAATCTCCATTTTCTGTGAGATGTAAGCACACTTCAAATTACAAAATAAGTGTTCAAAAACATTGATGTGAAACTTGTACCAAGTGAACATGCGATGACTTCTTGATGGCCATGGGTACCTCGGTAACCTTCCTAGTTCATCTTTACTTGTTCCTTGACATGATTTGATTCACATAATGTCCCTTCTCTTGAAAGAGATTTGAACACAAGGTCAGAGTTGGGATATGATAATCATCACCTTACTCCTCGTGACCTCCTCAAACTTCACATTTCACCTTTGTGACAAAGACTTCATCTTTTTTAATGGAAACAACATCAAGATGCATAAACACATTCTTGATCATTTGTTACTTATTGGGAAAAATTTCTACAAAACGGGGAAAGAAGAAGCTCTACATTCACCATTATACTCATCAAACACATTCCCATGCCAGATCCTGAGAAGAATGTTGAGAATTCTGGCTCACTTTCACAAACCCTGTTTGATATCACTTTATTTTCATGATCTACATCACTTTGAACATGATGACCCCTTTGAACCTCACAATTCACCTCTGTGACAACTATCCCGAATGATTCAACCATGATGATTCTTTATGTGACAATTAGGATGAGTTAAATCATCCAACTTCTTGCATCAAAGTGTGTCATACAAAATTCACCTCCAGACTGATGTTTTGGGAGCCTATGAGGACTTTCTCTCTTTTTTTAACCACAAGACCACTTCCCAACCTTGCAATTGTGGAAAAAAGAAATGAGATAGGTGGAATGTGAGTTGATACAAGTGATCTGAGCCTGATTGCAAGACTTACTATTTTTAGCAAGTCCTGACTAGGATGGTCATTTTTAGTAAGTTTTTCCAATTTTTACCTTTTGATGGTTTTTGCTTGTTTAGAGTGCATGGGTGTTGAGAATTCACCATTTTAGGAAACTTACTAAATTTGGACATGTGAATCCTTGCACACTTTCTATTTTTAGAAAGAGTGTCTTTTGGATGTCAGGTTGCAATGAAATTGGTCTCAAAATTTAGGTTTTACTTCAAGACCTTCTGCTCCATTTTTTGAGGTTTTTCATCTGCCAAAGCTCTGTAGATCTAAAAAGGAAACTTCTAGGATGAAAATTTCAAATCTTGATGTTGTAAATTATATAGAGCATCCATGAAGTGCTCTTATAACCAGCTTGAAGGTGTTTTTGAGAGGAGTGCATTGAAAAGTTTGATGGAAATCAGGTACACCGTTTTGGAGATATGAGCATTTCTTCAGTTTTGGGGAATGGATGTTCTGGAACAAATTAGAAGCATATTTAGTACAAAAATGGAGGTTTTGGAGGGAAAAACAAAAATTTGAAAGTTTGAAAATGACTAAGTATGTGAGGTGAGGGAGTTAGTCATTTTTCTTGCAAGTTTTAACTCAGGTTTTGACCATGGAGCTTAACCAGGGTTGGAGTGTGGTTGATCTTGAGTTGCATCGGTGCAAGAGGGATAAAGGGGACACAAAGGGACACCAAAGTTTCTTTTCACCAGATGGTGACAAGTGACATCATGTGTTAAGTGAGAATGAGATGTAGGGGCTGAGAAATGGCTTTCTGGGGGCTAAATAGTTGGTTTTGATGTGACTAGGAAGCTTAACTGTGAGTGGTAGATGGGGGCACACTTTTGTGTCCCCTTGTCCCCTTTACACCTATTGCACCTAAGGGGATAGCATCTGATGCTCCAAAATGTGCCATGGGTTTGAGTTCATGAGAGGGGGACAAGCCAGAGTGCAAGTTTGAAAGGACCTAGGTGTAAAAGTGATGAGGGGTGAGTTGCAGAAGGAGTTAGTCAAGAGGGGGGCACACAATTTTGTGTCCCCCTTGTCCCTTTTGCACCCAAGGGGACATAATGATGCTCAAAATATGCCATGGGGTCCAGTCATCATGAAAAGTGGACCATGCAACTTAAAAACAAAATTCACACATCCATCCCTAACACCCCAAGTTAATTTCTTAAGTGACACAACTTCAAAACCAATGGGGGGAGCACAATTTGGTGTCCCCCTTGTCCCATTTTCACCTTGGGGGAAAAGTATGCTCAAAACCCCACTCATGCCATTTTTAGGATGTTGATGTCACCCGCCAAGTCCAAATTGAGACATCGGGAGTGATTTTTCACCTCGGGAGCATGGAAGAGTGTTTTGGGGTCAAACCTTATATGATTTTGACTCAAAATCACTTTTGAGATCATTCCAACCATTATTAGGAGCCAATTATTCACCTGAAATTTCATTTTTAGGGCCTATTTCATTCTTGACTAAGAAGGGGCAATTACAGTGTCCTAGATTATCATAAAAATATTTGAGTTTTGGGAAAAAATGATGTTTCCATCATGTAGAGGGTTCCAAGATATTTCCATTGATTATTTTTTTTTCCTAAACTCCTTCTCAAATCCAGAATCATCTGGACAAGTTGGTTTTCATTGTTGGAGCCTTCATTCCATGTGCCCAAAATGACCCAGTTTTGCTCAAGTTTTTCCTGACATCAATTTCTTCCACAAAATTTCCCTAAATACCTTGGATGAACTTCATTTATCTCCTACACAACTCCTCAGATGGTTTGAATCTTCCATATAGCTTCCGAAGGGTGTTTACCAGTTGCAAAATGGCCAAAAATGGCCCTTTTTAGGCCTTTGAGGAAGTTGTTCTTCCTTGAATCTCAATGAATTCTTCAATCACCTTAGGCATACATCCTTGCACATTAAACACACTTGAAAATATTGTTTATCACATTCCTCTGAGCCAGAATGATGGTGAAATTGAGGATACGATGGCCAGAGGAAGGGTTCACAGTGACTGGGAGAAAATTTTCAAGTGGGGGCTTAGTTGTCATGGCCAAAATTTTCAATTTTGCATGCTAGACATTTAACATGACAACAACTGGCTCTAGCTTGGGGACATTATTCACTATAAGGGGTAATGAAGAACCTCAAGTATCTCATGGAGTAGAAAAACCAGTGCCTTATCCATTGGGCCATAAGTCACCATACTAAAAAACTAGCAAAGCTACAAACACAACCAAGAACAAATGAAACAAACACACAACAGAGAAGAGGAAACACACAACATGAAGGGAAACACATAAAAAAAGGAGGGAAACCATGATACAACATCCTAAATCACCTATGGTACATGTGGGGGACAACCACGTCTTTCATTGTAGCACTAATTCTTCACTGAATGTTTACCCATGTGCACGTATCACCAAATGCCTTTGTTCTATAATCCATTGACGGCTCACTAAAATATGACCCCTTTCTCAATTTCTTGAGAAATTTTGCATGATTGTTCTGGTAAGTGAGGGTCCATTTAGACATCTCATTGCCTTCATTTCTTTGACATCTGTTATTTCCATCTGCTTATTTATTTCCAAATTCATTCCAATTGCTGATTTTCCATTATGCTACAAGAATGAGTCTTGATCACACTAGGCTTGTTATTTTCACACTGAGGCTTATGATCTTTGATGGGAATTTGAAATTTATTTTCATCTAATTCATGACCATGCTCTCTATGAGATGGTTCTCAGTAGGTTTTAAGAGTTTCAACACTATCACAAGCCTCTTGATGTTCATGTTTACTCAATTGCTCCAAACAACTATCCTTCATACAAATTTTCTCATTTTTGACCTACTTCTCACTATGATGTGATGTGCACAGTGCTTCATCCTCTTGGAAATAAAATGAGCACAAGGTTGGATATGAAATATGAAAACCATCATCTTCCCCATCTTGGCCATTTTGAGCCTCAAAATCCATCTTCATGATGAAATCATCCTTTCCTTGAGTGGAGTCAACTTTGAAAGATTCAAGCATATTCTTATTCATATATCCCTTGTTGAGAGGGTCTTCATCTTGAATGGAATCAACCTTGGGATAATCAAGCACCATTCCATCTATCTATTCTTCATTGAGAAGGTCTCCATCTTCTTGAAAGGAGAACGAGCACAAGGTTGGGGATGAAATATCAAGATCATCATTTTCCCAATCTTGACCATCATGAGCTTGGAAATTCATCTCCATGATGAATTCATCCTCTTCTTGAGTAGAGTCAACTTCAAGAGGCCCAAGCATCTTGTCATTTATGCATTCCTTCTTGAAAGAGTCATCCTCTCCCAATGGGAAAGAGAAAGCTTTGTATTCACAATCATACTCATTGAACAAGATCTTCATGATGAGCCTTGAGAACATGATTGGAAACATGGGACTCACTTCAAGAAGTTTTTTGATATCACTTTTCCTTCATGATCCTCATCATACACCTTGGGATTGCTTTGTTGTAAGCCAATATTTCCATGACCTTATCACCAACAAGTAGAGGAATTTGCATTCATGCTCAATGGTGAAGTACACACTATCAAATTCCAATTCCATCAAATCATCATGATGCTTTCCAACTTGCTCCATCACACCTGGATACTCCTCCATCAACATGGGAAGCTCATCATCTTCCTTTGAGGCTATGAAAAATTTCATACCTTGAATCTTGAAATAGTATGTCCGCCCTTGGGTCATCTGGTTTTTGAAAATGTATTTCATTTTCATGATGGGAAGGAGCTTCTTCATCTTACCATTGATTGGAATGGTGGCATGTGAACCAATCCATTTGTATATCTCCATAAACATCCCTACAAAATATTCAGCTCAACAACATACCATATGAGGTTGGCATGTCTACTACAAGTATTTTCATCAGTGATCTTCTTGTCAGGAAAATATACAAATGATACTTGAGCATCCTTGACCTGGCCAACAAGAGGTACTTCTTTGGTTTCTATGGAGTAACAATGGCCAATAGCAGGAGTGAGAGAGAGACCAAGATATTTAGCAAATTTTGCGGGCATGACATTGTCAGAGGCACCAGAGTCAATAATGCAATTATTCAATTTATATCCATTGACCAACAAGGCTAGATAGAAAGGTTCTACCTTCCCAGAGGTGGAGGGTGTGGAAGCAAGAAGGTTCTGAGGAGTGGTATGAGGAGTGAGAAGTAGTTCTTTGGTAGTGGAATTTTTGGAACATGAACTTGAACTACTTCCTTTGATAAATTGGACAAGCCTATCAAATTGCTTGGGATGAGTTCTCAAGTACTCAGACTCAGAAAATCTGAATTTTGGCTTTCTTACATGGTCAATGATGTCAAAAGGTGAAGAAGTGGTAGGCACATCAAGAACTATGAAAGCCTTGACATGAGTAGGATTTGCATTCTTAGGATCAATAGAAGTTAGAAACTGATTTGTCAAGAGGAGATGAAAGAGACTTACTCAAAGAGGCAGATGGATTCTTGACTGAGTAGTCTTAGGATTCTTCTTGGCTGACCCTATGGAAGTGGACATGATGATCCTCCTTTTGTTGTTGTTTTTCGTAGAGTTTTCCATTTGAGGATTCAAATAATTTTCTTGGGAAGTGGAAGAAGAGGCTTCTTTCTCTATTTGTGAGTGAGTGAACACTACACAAGAGTAACTATCCATAGATTCTTCAAAATATTCATTTGATGAGTATTCAAAATACCCAATCCTGGCACATCCATCTTCTTCTTCTTCTTCAATTTTCTGATTCAACAATTTCTTCTCCTTCATCTTCATAAGTTCCACATATTGCATTAACCGGTGGAAATTCTAAGGCAATCCTTTGGGTGCTCCTGCAATTTGATTTTTGTTTTGGTTTTGGTATGAGGCATGTTGGGAAACTTCCTTCTTCAATGATAGTCAAATCATTGACCAATTTTTGCAGCAATGGATTAACTCTTTCATCTTTATAACTCTAGTCCTTATCCTTCATTGAATGGTTCTTGATCTTCCCTGACATGATAAGATCATCTTCTACTTCAATGAAAAGTTCTTGAGCATTGTATAGAGTATTTGGTTGAGCTCTTTGTAGCATGAAACCAACTTTAAGAACTGAGCATTTCACGAAGAACCTCTTTTGATTATCTATAGTAGGACAAGCACCAGTAGGAATCTTGTTGATTAACTTATTGAATTTTTCTACAAATTATCTCATGGGCTCTTGTGGTTCTTTCTTCATCTGAGATAGTTGAGTAAGGAGGGCATGTGCATCTTCCAAGTCTTGAATCTTGCTTCAAACTTGGTTTTCATGTCATCCCAATTAGTAATTGAACGTGATGGAAAGTAGGTAAAACCATTCCGCAACGACATCTTACAATGACTCCATGAATAGTCGAATATAAACATCTTCATGTCCCACTCCAAGAATGTCACAGGTTGTGATGAAAGTTGTAATGTGATCATCTAGATGTTACTTTCCATCTCCATAGAATTTTGGAAAGTTCTTTCTTGATCCTTTTGGTAATTCATGAAGTGGAGGAGCCAATGCTAGCAGACCAGTGTTTTGTCCCCATGGCACATAGTGTACACCATTTCTTCTTCTTCTTCTTCTGGTGAAGATGATATCTAATGGTTCTGCAACTGATTCTCCAATGGGATCTTCAAATGGATTTTTAAGAGCTTGTTATTTGGATTTGTATGGGAGCAAGTATGAAATCATCTTGTTCGTGCCTTCAAACAGAATTATAGAATCAACTATAATTTCACTTCTTGATTTTATTCAGTTGAATATCTTTTCTTGTTAGTTTTACTAAAGCATTATTTTGAAACTGACAAATGAGAATTTTTCAGCCTAGGATTACAACAATGCCTATAACAAAAATTTAGATAGTTTTTTGGGTAACGAGTTTCCATATTTGTATGAGTTTATATTTTATGATTTTTTGCGATTTTTAAATATCTATTTTTTGTATTTTTAGAGATCTTTTAAGGGTGCACAAAATGCAAAATCTTCCCCATTAGAGTCGCCAAAAACTATTGGTGAAATAATTTGTTGCAGTGAAAATTATTGGTTTTCACCAATGGTCACGGGGCTAAGCCCCTCCTTGGGTATGGGGAGGCTCCCATTATTGAATGTAAACTAACTAAAACTTTGGGGTGGTCGTTAGGTCGGGGATCACACAAGAATACTCCACTAAACATGTGGTAAAGTGTCTTGTACAATGTACAAGGGAGGAATTTTTGTTGGAGAGAGGTAAAGAGGAGTAGGAGAAATAGGGAGAGAGGGTTAATGTTGTGAGTAGACTACAAGATTCTCACCAACAGTAACCAGAGTAGGTCCACATTCAATTAGAAGAACACAACCATGTAAGCAACAATAAGACTAATAAATTAGAGACACAAATTTCTATGAATTCATTAATCAAGGACACAAAGTTCCTTCTTGGTTTACAAGATCACAATGCTTGCAAAGTTGGAGAGTAGAGAGGATAGAGGAACATAAGAAAAGAATATAGGAAATGTATCTTTTATTACTTGATGTAGTAGTGATACAAAGCCAACAACATACAACAATCAACAATTTCCAACCCCTTGGAATGGAGAAGTCCATTCCAATTTATATCATTACAAAATGTCTTTTCATCTCCCCCCACATGACTTTTCACCTTTCCTCATCACTTTTGACCTTTCATATTCCTAGGGAATAAAAGTGAGTTTTTTCTTATTAATGAAAAAAGACTCTTATAATGTTAATTCGAAGGTCACTTAAGTGAATAAGACAAAATAGTGAAAAAATACATTCTTAATGAAGAATTAGAATATGGAGAGAGAAAGAAGAGAGAGAGAGAGGGGTTGATCAATATGATGAAGAAAAAGCCTTTGATGAAGAAATGGCCTAATGAACGATAAATGAACTTATTTGCATCTGACTTGAAGAATATTGAGATTGCAATCTCCTTCTTCTGTGAGATATGGAAACATTCTAGGGTATTGAATAAGTGTTCAAAACCACTACTATGAGAGTTACACTATGTGAAATTGAGATGATTGCTCATTCTTGTAACATGATGATTCTCTTTGAGCATAAAGTCAAAGTTGGGACATGGAGATCATCCCCTTATCCTTCCTGGCTCCAAAATTCACCTTCGTGACGAAGATGTCTCCATTTTGAATGGAAATGTACGTAGGATACCTAGACACCTTTTTTCTCATCTGTCCGAATGATTACTCTCTAAATGAAACTTTGTTCCTCTAACTCCAATTGGGCATAGACTTTGTGGTACAATCTCCTTCCTGGCTCCAAACTTCACCTTCATGACGAAGATGTCTCCATTTTGAATGGAAACGTACGTAGGATACCTAGACACCTTTTTTCTCATTTGTCCGAATGATTACTCTCTAAATGAAACTTTGTTCCTCTAACTCCAGTTGGGCATAGACTTTGTGGTACAATCTCCTTCTATGAGATGTAAGCACACTCCAAAGTACTAAATAAATGTTCAAAAACACTGATGTGAAACTTGCACCAAGTGAACCTATAATGACTTCTTGATGGTCATGGGTACCTTGGTATCCTTTCTAGTTCGTCTTGATTTGTTCCTTGACACAATGTGATTCACATAATGCCCCTTCTCTTGGAAAGAGATTTGAACACAAGGTCAGACTTGGGATATGATGATCATCACCTTACTCCTCATGACCTCCTTGAACTTCACATTTCACCTTTGTGACAAAGACTTCATCTTTTATAATGGAAACAACCTTAAGATGCATAAACACCTTCTTGATCGTCTATTACTTATTGGGAAAACCCTTTTTCTACAAATGGGGAAAGAAGAAGCTCCACATTCACCATTATACTCATCAGACACGTTCACATGCTAGATCCTGAGAAGGTGATTGAAAATTGGGGCTCACTTTCACAAACCATGTTTGATATTACTTTATTTTTATCATTTGCATCACTTTGAACATGATGACCCCCTTTGAACCTCACAATTTACCTCCGTGACATAAAAAAACAAATCAGGTTTTTCATCTCTATTTTGGTAAAAGTTCTAAGGTAGCCAGTACCTGAGGTTTTTTTTCCTCTCCCTTGCCCTCTTTGCCCATTAGTTCAAATGTTAAATCCAGACTTCAAGTGTTAAGGAGCATAGAAAATTGTCAATTATCATGGTAGATCAACCCACTTCATTTTCTATATTTTAAAAATAGCATGTAGATTTGACTTAAATTGGAGGGATAATTTAGGGAATAATACACTAATTACAAAATTTAATTTTTTATATAAGTGAAATTGAAATTGAAACAATTGGATTCGTAAATATTACATAATATTATTTATGGGAAAGTATACAAAGATGGTTATTTATGCCTCATCCTCAATATAAAAATTTAAAAATTAGTATTTAAATAGTAAATATTTTTTTTAAACATTGAAACAAATCTTACAAAATGTGGCAGCCAAAAAAGGTTGTAAGAGAAGGGAACATAGACTAAAAAACATGAACAACTTTACAGACATGAAGCAAACTTTTTTAATAGAAAATCATACAGAAACTGACTATCTGAAGCAAATACCGAATAGCCAATTTATTCTTTTGGAACTACATTGGTTCTTGCTTGAGGCGCAAGCACCTGAGTTTTTCTTTTCCTGCCATCTTTTCCCAGTATTTCAAATGTTAGACTCAAACTTAAAATGTTAAGGAGCAACTAAATTGTCAATTATCATGGTTGATCAACCAGCTTCATTTTATATATTCTAAAACTAGCATGTACATTTGACTTAAATTATAGGAATAAATTTAGGATTAGTACATTAATTACATAATTCAATTTTTTATATAACTGAATTTGAAATTAAAGCAATTGTTTGTAAGCACTACATTTCTATGATCTAGTTGACGAGTTCTTTTGGATCTAAGCTCCTACAATAATTTGTTACTTCTATCTTTGGCTTGTTATCAATCATTGTGCGTGCCCACAATAATATATCCTCTTGCTCATCAACATGCCATGTTTAGCATCATGCTTCTTAGGTACTCTTTTCGCACACTCGTCATTACTCGCATCATCATCTACTACTACTCTATGCTTCACAATTTCTATAGCCTCCACACGAGCTTGTACTCCACACGCCATCCCAGCAAAGTTGGCAAGTCTTGGCACTTTATATGTTGTGCTAGCCATTATGTGTGCGATCATTGTATTCCTCACAATCGCTCACTCAATAAGATTATGCTCTACAGTTTCTACCCAGCAACCCAAATGCATGAAGATGCATGCAACTTCTTTCAACCTACACGCACTAGTATGCAAAGAAACAACTATGAAAATCACTCACTAGACTAATGTAATTACAAACAAACACACCAAACTTTGCAACAAGACTTGATTTCCAAGATACCAAATTGTGTCTGCACCAATTTTCTCAACGAGACATGGAAATCCTTGCTATGATACAAGAATAATGTAGTTGTCGTTAGGGCTCTCAATGAAAGGGCGCCTTAGACCAAAACCTACAAATTCAAAGCTAGATCTCGTTAAAGTAAGATCTCAAGCGCAAATTTAACAAGAAACAACACAATCTTCTTTTATTAGTATTGAGAAAAAGATTAAAGACTTAGGCACGATGACATTGCACTCCAATGACCGTCTTATGACAAGACTCTACACGAATTCTCTAAGCATTCCCAATCGTATGACCTATACTAAGCTTGCAAAGCTTCTAGAAAACCCAATCCAGCTCAATTTGGCAACTTCACAATAGATGCCCAAATCAATAGATCACTTTCCACTAAATGTATAGATAGGCAGGTGTCTTATATGTTCACGACTCCCTTCTACTTATAGAATATGTATTGACTTGGGTGGGATAATAAAGATACCCTTAGCAAATAAAGATTCCACAAAATGCCTCAAATCACTATTGATCTTCCCAACTAGTTTGCAAGTAACTTCTGATGGATTCTCCTTCATTAGATTCAACTTCACCAAGTCATTCAATTTTTCTTTAGACGAGGAAAATAGATCAAAGCCCATGTGTGTCTCCCCTAATTGTATCAATGTCGACAGGAGATTCTGTCAAACACATATCCATTCATAACGGCATGAGATAGTGGTCATATAGGGTTTGCAAGACTTAGCGACTTCCACAATTAAGAATAGGCTAGCGCAAGATGTTTGTGGCTTCACACAATAAGGAACAAGTGTTCCACGGCATGAGAGAAGGCCTCATGGTTTTGTGCAATGTCATTTTGCATTCGTGACACTTAGCAATTTTATGTGGTAAAGTCAGAGCTAGTGTTGTGCAACATTGACAGTGTTGTGCAACTAAGTATAAGTTTGTGTGGCAAGAGAAAGCCATTGTAACTTAGAAAGGTTTTCACAACATGCATGGAAAATAGACAGGGATCCAAGTTTGTGTAGCACGCTCAAGAGTGGTGCAACATTGCACAAGTCTTTATTTAACTAATTATAAATATTTTTGGATGATACAGGATTTAAGTGAACTTGGATGCTTATGCATCAAATAGATAGGCAACCACTCTTTCCCTACGAAGGAGAAATGGGCAACTTCAACATCAAATTAGCAAATCACAATATTTTGATGAGGATGTATTAAACCTTTATGAGCCTTCCATGTCAAATGATGAGAGAGGGAAAATTACTACCTTCCATTGAAGACTTTTCCTTGAATGCACAAGGGAACTGAGGAAATTATTTTGTGAGAAGGGTTAGTGAAATCACAAGCTGGCCATGAAAGTCTTGGCAAGGAGGATCAGAGGTCAAGCAACAACACAAGAGCAAAGGCTTACCAAAGAGGAAGAGATAGCTTTCCACTTCTCGTGAGGGTTGAAGTTTTTTGTGATCAAAAGCCTCTAAAAAGAAGAGTTATGATCCATAGAGGATTAGCAAAAGAATCACATTGAAAAATCCAATGAGACATCATTTATCTAACTCAAATGAAAGAACTGGCAATATAGTTACAGGACTGCCACAAGGAGCCATGGCTTGCAAACCAATAACTACATCATTGTCATGGGAAGTTGCATCATTATCACCAACAGTTGCATAAGTGTTGCCAAAAACAAAGATGTCCTCCAAAAGAAACAACACTCAAAGCAAGAAAGAGCAAGACTCAAGCATTTGAAGGTAACACAACACCATAAGTGAACAAAACTAATTTGCACTTTATATTGTAGCGTGTATTTTAGGCATTGCAATGGGTTGTTTCATGTTTAATCCACTTGGACAAGAGATATGAAGATAAATCTGAAGCTGATTTGAACAAGGTAATTGTCATAGCACAAATGCAACCCATGTAAGGTCATCACTTAAGGAAAATCACTTCAAGGAAATGATGGGACCCCAAAACCAATCATACATACATGAACAAGAAGTTAGAACTTGTAGACTCCGAGAGAGCAATCAAATTCACCCTTCAAGAGGAAGAGATAGTTAACCACTCTTTCCTTATGAAGGAGAAAGAGGCAACTTCACCATTAAAGTATCTTGATGAAGATGTATTAAAACTTTATGAGCCCTCAATGTCAGAGGATGAGGAAGAGGGGCAATAACTACCTTCCATTGAAGACTTTTCCTTGAATGCCAAAGGAAAGTGAGAAAAATGTTATGCAAGAAGAAAGGTTAGAGAAACTAGAAGATGGCCACGAGAGTCTTGACAGGGAGGATCAAAAGTCAAACAACAAGACAAGTAGAAAGGCTTGCCAAAGAGGAAGAGAGAGAGCTTTCCCCATCTCGTGGAGATGAAGCTGTTACGAGTCCAAATACCTCTAAAAAGGGAGTTATGATCCATATAGGATTAACAAAAGAATCATACTGAAAAATCCAAAAAGAAGTCATTTTTTTAAAATCGAAAGGAAGAACTATCAATATAGTGACAAGACTGCCACAAGCGGTCCTAGCCTACAAACCAGCGGTTGCATCTGCATCATTTTCACCAATGGTTGTGTCATCGTCACCAACAGTGGTCTTGTAGTAAGTAATAATTGCAAGATGTCATCGATGGTTGCATAAGTGTCATTGACGGTTGTGTAAATGTAACTAATGGAAGAGTTATCAATATAATGACAAGGCTATCATGCGCCTCGGCTTGCAAACCAATAGTTTCATCTGTATCATTGTCACTAATGGTTGCATCATTATTAGCAACAGTCTTGTAGTAAGTGGAAGTCATGTAATGTCATTGGTGGTTGCATAAATGTCATCAACGGTTGTGTAAATGTCACCAACGATCGTGTAAATGTCACCAACGGTTCTGTAGTAAGTGGTAATAACCCAATTGTCTTTGGTGGTTGCATAGTCATTGACGGTTTCATAAATGTCACTAATGGCTGCGTAAATGTGACTAGCAGTCCTACACAAATTCAACAACATACTTCAATAATGGTTGCAAAATGGTGTCTCTTCAACTTCTTGACAACTGGGAATCCTTTATTGCACAAAGGGACACCTCCTACACTTGTATAAGTAGCAAAGGGATATGGGCTAGGACAAGAGTGTATGTACAGATGTAAGGTTGAATGATAAAGACAATTGTTGCAATAGAAAGTTGAGAGAGGCAATTGGTTGTATAGGATACTCCATTTGTGCTTTTTCTAATATGCAATCTCCTCGGGAAAAGGGTGGCAGGGAGGTGAGCAGTGTTCCATTTGATCTCTTTGTAGGTTGCCCAGTTGATTTTGAGGAAAGAGGTGGTGAACAGTTGACACTACCAAGCTGAATTCCATCTCCCCTCGCCCCCTTCAATCCAACACCCACCCAAACCCTAACGCCATTGGGTTTTCCAGGGTAAAAATTGTGTTGTGTGTGGTTTTCCTTCAGTTGCTATTGTTCATGTTTATTTCCATCAACAATTCACATTCTATTGCCCAATCACTATCATTTTAAGTAAATTTCAGCAGTAACAGCAAGCGTTTTTTTAAGATTTGTGATTTATTTCCAACAAGTTTGTAGAGGATATTATAGATCATAAAAGACTTAGTTTGAGACACCTGAATACTGGGTTTTCTAATTGTACTATAGAAATCCCTGCATATGCAATGTTTTGTTCTTAGCTTAGCCAAAAAAGAACTGCATTATCTGCTAAGGTAAAAAACATTAAAAACTGAAGGATTCAAAAAAGGTCAATCAATCAGTGTATGGAAATAAACAGCTACCATTATAATCTATTTTCTTAAAATATTCATAGATACAAAGAGGATTTTGTAAGATTTCTATTATTCTCTCCAATCAAATGGCTTGTAGATGCTAAACTTGGCAGCCTAAAATTCTCCAAGGAAAAGCTTGTAGAGAATTATATTTCAACTGGTGTAACCTTATTTGATCCTAAATTGTCCATCATAACCACTTTTTCAATCTTGGGAGTGCCAAATTGACTACCAATTCAATAAGTTAAGTTACAAATACTGCATCAGACTTGGAACTTTCTGGAACCTTTTTTTCTACATCATTCTTTAGATGGCATGTTTAACCAAGTACTAGTATTCCACTTTCAAAGTTTGTTTTGAAATGGTGGTTCTTTGTGACATGCAGGTAAAATTATGCAAGGCAAAGTTGCATTATCCTGATTATTGATGTCAAAACTATATTGATAACAGACTTGGAACTTTCTGGAAATTTTCTTTCTACAGCATTCTTACAATGGTATGTTTTACCAAGGACTTGTGTTCCATTTACAAATTTGTTAGGAAAACTATAGTGCTTCACATATGTATGTGTGTGAATAATAATTACGTCTGTAATTATTATTATGGTAAATATAATTTTGTAAATTAGTGGGTTAGTAAATTGTTATTAGTTGTTATAAACAACAATAACAATTATATGTATTTGGTTAGTGAGTTATAAACAACTCATGTAGGTTGGAGTTTTGTTATAGCTACCTAATAAAATATAGGGGAGTTATTTCCAATATACTTGGATGTCTTTTTTCTTTGATCCATTCTCTTCATCTGGTATCAGAGTAAGGTAATGGAGTTCTAATTATTTTTCAGAGGCAGATTCGAAGCATTTAACTATCATATCATCCTTGTTCTTTTGCGTATGGTGTGGTCTCCTTGCAGTTTTATCTTCTGACAGCTTAGTTTATTCGAAGATTTGAGCCTATGATCTGCGTGTTGCAGTAGTAAATACAAGGTGCATATGTCTTCTGAAGATACCATAGACCTGTCGATTTACTCTTGCAGACCATCGATTCACGATGTTATAAGGAGATGATCGATTATCAACTGTCCTTGCGCTCTCTCTAGTCCAATTCATTTGCAGTATTTTACACCCAACAGACGTCTCAATATGGATCGACCTTAATAGCATTTGCATCAGTTTACAATGTGCCCTGTACAACTTCTTCTTCACATTCTGCTCAATAAAATCTGACAGCTTCTCTTGCGGATTTTGAATTTTTATTAAATCAAAATCTCTGTGCAGTCCAACAATATCATGTCATTATTTATCCAGCGATTATTTCCTCCCATCCTTGCGGCAAGCTTTCTCTCCACGATTCGGCTTTGAACTCGGTGGATCTGAATTAACTTGTCCATTAGAGCATTAGTGTGGTGAACACGCGAACATTGCAAGTCGTGCACCCCTGAAAAACGTCAACAGTTCCATCCTCCACCTCAACGTCCAATTCGGCCACATCCAACTCATTTGAATTAACATTTAACACTTAAAATGGGAGATATGTACAATGTGTTTGACCAACTCGCCATATATACGGATTAGTGGCTCAGAAATATCCGTTCAACAATTCCCTCGGCTCGCATGTGCACGGTGTGTAGTCATTTAAAGAGTCTTAATTTTGTTTCTTTTTGAGTCGATTGGATTTCTAGTATTATAATTTGTTTCATAGTCTTTCTGTTAATAGTCTTATGCACAAATAGTGTTTGGTCTCTCAAATAATTATTCATGTGTCAATGTCCAAAAATATTAAAATATAGTTGTCATAGTTAAAAGTCATTTTTTATTTAACATTTAACATTTTATTACTTTTTAAATTTCTAGTCGAGACCTCCTCTCTGGGTCAAAAGTGTCATTTTCAAATTTGAGTTGTCATCAAAAGTCATGTCATTGTAAAAGGTTCGTAAAATAATAAAAAATTGCTTTACAGACACATTTTCGGTGTTACCCGATGTCCAAAAAAAATAAACTATTTCACAATGCGGGGGGGAAGTTATACAAATAAACCCAATGTAGAAATTGCTCAGCTTCATATCCAAATCAGGTTGAAGTAGCAGCAAACACTGGAGGACGGAGGCACAGGAGGTCGATCAACAACCTCTCGTCAGTGACCAACGACGAGGCCGCACGGAGTTGTGGTGACATTTTGTGGTATGTATTTTGTTTTTTTGCTATGGTTTCATACTAAGTCACAAGGTTCGCTGAACTTTTGGCTAAAAATTAGAAATTCGTTGAACTTGTCCAGTGCCCTAAAAAGTTCGGTGAAATTCGTGCAGTTCGCACTCTGCTAAACATATCAAATATTTTATAGGTTGAACAACAAACAATACAGTGTGATATTAGCGCCAACACTGTGGGCAATGGTTTAGGTTGTACATGTTGTTGCGTGGGTAGAGTCGTGGACAATCGATGGAATAGTAGTGCGTCATTGTTGGTCAAGTCTTCGTCGAGTCGTCACACTGAATAATGGAGCCTCAACATTAACTCTTCACAATGCAGTGTTGGTGAGTCTTCATCCAACTTCCTCACAAGTCACACATATTATTTATTGTTCACGATGCATATTAACTTTCAACGCAATATAGGGATTAGGTTTTGTTTTAGTTTACTTTTTATTATGTTCTTTTTTTATAGGTTTTGTTTTATTTTTAGTTTATAATATTTATTATTATTTCTAAATTTATAATTATTTTCTTTCAAATGTTTTAATCTTTTTAAAATTTATTATATATATTTTAAATTGGTTTAAAATTTTATTTAAATTTGTATAATTTAATTTGTTTATTATATTTATTATTTTTTAAATCTAATATGAAATAGCTTTTATATAATTATATATATAATAATGTTTTAAATGTTTTTTAATGTTTCTTATTTTTATTTTTATTTGTTATTTAATTTTAATATTTTTCTATTAATCGAACTTATTGTCAAATTTTTTATCAAACTTTATACATTGGGCGAACTTGAACCGAACTTTATCCTTGTCGAGCTTAAACTCGAATTTGAACCTTGTGACTTAAGTTTCAGAGTACCAGTTGTGTACAATGTGATTCAATTTCAGAGTTCCTATTTTGAGTTCAATATGTGGAAAATTCACATTGAGGGGGGAACATGATCTCAATGTTCCATTTCCATTTCTACCTCTTTTTTCAAATTTGTATTCAGTGAAGCAGTGTTTCCTACATAATCTCCTGAAAGAAAAACATAGTGGACAGATAAAAGCACAAGAAAAAGCAGCATCATGATATTTGGGTTATTGGTTGTCCTGTAAAACCATCATTTGTTGTGGTTGTTAGTAAGCCACTTGAAAAACCATCCTTGTTAAAGTTGTTGGCTAACCTAAAAAACCATCCTTGTTGGTTGGTGGTTGTCTAGTAAAACCATCCTTGAAGGTTGTTGTTTATCCTGAAAAACCATCTAGATCATGAGCACGCATTGGCGGGAAGCTTTAGAAGAAGTGTGATTATTTTTCTGCCATGTTCCCGCTAGTGGGGAATGTTAGCAAAACTATGGTGCTTCACATATGTATGTGTGTGAATAATAATTACATGTGTAATTATTATTATGGTAAATATGATTTTGTAAATTAGTGGGTTAGCAAATTGTTATTATTTGTTATAAACAACAATAATAATTATATGTATTTGGTTAGTGAGTTATAAACAACACATGTAGGTTGGAGTTTTGTTATAGCTACCTTCTAAATTATAGGGGAGCTATTTCCTATATATTTGGATGTCTGTAATATAGAGTTCATGGAAGAATATTGAATATCATTTTCTAATTGTTTTTCTCTAATCCATTCTCTTCAAAATTTTGGTGTCTTAATGGTGGGTTTTTGTAAAAAACAGACAAAATTATGCAACACAGAGTTGCATTATCCTGATTTTTGATGTCGAACAATATTGATAACAGACCATTCTTTAGTTGCTAAATTCATCAAATATTAACCTGACAAATCCGTCTCAATGTTTCCCGAGCTATGTCAAGGTGAATAGAAATCAAGGAAGACATGCATGACTTATTTTCATGTAACTTTCTCTGTCATGAAAGAGAAACACATAATAAAAATCCAAGTAGATACTAGTCTTAAAACAGGTAAGGTCAGCTGATTTACTTGGGTGCTTTTTGTGTTTCTAATTAGTATGGGACAAACAAAAATATGCAAAGAGCCATTCAATTAAATATGTTAAAAACAAGCTTGTATATAAGAATTGATATATAAGCAACGAGTTCTAGTAGGTTTGAACTAAATCCTGAGAAAAAATTTATCACTGCCAAAAACACCGTCCTTTGATGTGTGGATCTTCAATATTTCTTCCTACTTCCACTTTTCTGCTCGCCACTCCAAAGCTTCTACTCTTTTCCTGCAGATATTAGTGAGCCTCATCTTTGTAATGGGGTTTGACATGCTTAATCATGAGATAATACTGTACCTTAACTTTGTAATGGAATCCAAAATAACTTTTTCTCTATTGGGAGAGCCAAATATACTACCCGTTCAATTAGTTGTCAATTATAAGAAAGTTTCATCACTGCCACAAACGCCACCCTTTTTTGCTGTGTGGCTCTTGAATAATCCTTTCATCATCAGGCTTCCTCTTTTCTACACCCTGCTCCAAAGCTTCTAGTCTTTTCCTGCAGAAAATAAGGAATCGCTGGTTCTTACCAATTCTGATTTGAGTTTATTTCAATCAAGCATGCAGTACCAGCTATAGCTTTTTTAATCAGCAGAAAGTCTTGGCTATAAAAACATGTTACAAAATGCAGACATTCCAAGTCTGTCAATACTGGAGCTACTTAGATTGACTTGTGGTATATTATAATACATAACAAGGATACTAAGAAATTCTATGTCTTCTGTGTCCTTTATAAAACAAAGACAGCCTTTATTACTACCAAAATCTAGTTGAACCTGTTGTTTGTTCCCTCTGCACCAGTGGTAGTCAGTTTGTTGCGATATTATTCCCAGCAAGACTTACCATTGCTAGAAACTGGACCCTTAACTCTTTGCAAAAAGCGATTACTGCTATGTGTCATGCACGTTAAGAAGATCATTTACACTCAGGACAGTGACAATATTGGCCAACCTTGTCCATATGCATGGATGGTTACAAAATGATAGGCTTGGGGAATAAGATCTATACTTACTTATCAATCCCCCAAAAAAAGAAGGTTTGGAAAGGCAGTTATGGTTGTTCTTCTGAGTTCAAACCTGGCCTGAATTCAAGGCTTCGGAGACTTTGCAGGTAGCTAGCAATCTACCTGAGCATGGCTGCGTCGACACCTCTTATTCCATCATCTACTGCTATGGCCTGCTGCATGAAAGGCTTGCTCCACCACCTGCAAACATCCAAGCAATGGGGTTCCAGTGTCAAAGTCAGAGTTAATGTAATACATCTGAACCCACTTCTACTTGTCTTTTGCTGCAGAATTGAGAACTCTGGCTAGTTTAACCCGTTCCTAGTGGTCATGATCTGCCCTGTTGTTCCAGCCACATATCTCAATCTTTCAGCTGTTCTTAAGCAGATTCCTCTGTACAACTTGGTCTTCTTTTGGATCTTGGTCTATTGGATGCTGTCTAGCAATAAGCCGCCGTGACTTATGAATCACCATGAAACAGATTCTTGGAACATTTGGAATGCCAAGGTCCAAAGAATGTCTCAACAGTTGCTTGGTTTATTGGTGATCATGTCTCCTACCTTTGTTCGTAGCTCAATACAAAAGAGGGTGGAGATGCACTAGTATGGAACCAATTATGATACTTTCCAAATCCTAAGTGCTGTCATTTGCCCCTCATGAAATGCATACACCACCTTGAATTTTGCAAAAAAAATTGGTCTCTACAAGTTTGAATCCCATTAGATTTTCTACCTTCCACTCTAATTTCGTGATGTAACTTATTTTTTGTAAATTTGTTTATTATGATTACTGAGTCCCCCTCAAACACGATGAGAGGGATCTCAAGTTCTTAAGAA
Organism: Taxus chinensis; assembly: GCA_019776745.2. Taxonomy (NCBI): domain Eukaryota; kingdom Viridiplantae; phylum Streptophyta; class Pinopsida; order Cupressales; family Taxaceae; genus Taxus; species Taxus chinensis. Next base: position 928,433,312 of record CM034148.1, on the reverse strand, counting down.
AATTGTAGACATTGTGGAAGCTCACAATCCTCACAACATTGTCTCTTTCCTTTACCATATTTGTCACTCTCTCTTACAACTAGTCCCTTCTGCTCTCTAGTTATTCCATCTACACCTGCCCTTCCCAAGTTCCAACCTTTGGTTTCATCAAAATTGAGCTTGTACTAGGGGTGTGGACTAAGGGCCACCTAATCTTGGTTGTATATTGTATTAGTGTATAGTGAATCTATGTCGAGAGAAGTGAATAGGCAAGCACCATCTGTTGGGGTTAGCACAAGGTTATACAAAATAATATATCAGATCTAAGCATACATGCAATAAAAGCAGATATTCTACGAGAAGAAATATACAAAACAAGAGATAAATCAACAATAGATTTAACATGGTTTTACCCCTATCACAAAAGAAAGGAACCCCATGCGCACCGGCCTATCACCCAGCGGATGTTGGGCACTCACCCAAGGCACGCGGGTGCCGAGTCTCTCTTTTATGTGAGTTAAGTGGGAAACATCATCTATGATTTGTGTTTAAGAGATTTAAAGAGGATTTAAGACATACAAGAACCATAGAGCTCAGAACGGCCTCTAGATCCTTGCAGCCATTCCAGACAGATAGTACTTAACAGACTATATGACTTGTATCATAACAGAAAGAAGTATACAAACATCCATACCTAGTATAAACATAAATGAAGAGAACTTATGAAAAAGATGTATGCATCAGAATCATTGATATTCATATATATAAATATGGTAACCTCATTACATCCATGGAGCCATTACAGAATGTCACAGAGAAGCAGACCACAGTCATGCATTACAACTGGACTAATGTAGCTAGGCTAACAAAAAGAAAAATTACAATCCCCATACCCAATACATCCTTTCCCAAGTGCAATTACCCACTAACAGAGTTCTTGCAGTATTTCTGCAGAGCTCCGCCCACTCTCTAGTTCTCTCTCTTTTTACTCTACAGGTGCTTGTATTTATAGCCTTTCTAGACTACCAACTCATCCTCCAGCGCCCTCAGATCTGATGCCAAGTGTCTGAATGTGGTCCTCCATGCGAGCATGCTCCTCCAGGCCTGAGCTTTCCACTTTATACCATGATGTGCTTCTAGAAGCTTCTACCGCAGGCATGCTCCTTCCTGGGCCAACCTGTCGCCAGGCTGGCACCTTATCCACGCAGTCAGGTCATGATTTTCACGTGTTCTACCCCGAACACCCAATTTGACTAAGTCCCAAACCCTTGGTTCTGTCCGCGCACATCACATGCGGCCAAACCCTTCCTTAAACCCTTCTTGTGCGCTTTGTCCTTGCACGCCTTTCCTTAACTGGGACCTTGCGCACCTACACACCTTTTGTACTTAGTCAATATTCTAGGGGCCCAACATCACCCCACACTACACCTGTTCTCCATCTCCACGGGAACACTTCTCTTAGTGAAAGAAAGAATACAATAGGCTTACGCCTAGGAAAAAGAATAAGGGGATGAAAGAATGGGGAAAGAAGAAAGAATGGGAGAGTGAAAGAATCACTGCAACAAACTAGGAAAATCCTTTTGCAAGTCGGCCTCCAATTTATTCCAGGCATCGACTTCATCCTGTGCTCTCTGACAGAGGTCACCGACCAGAGCGCTCACCTCCTCAAAATTTAATCCATCTCCTTCTGCACTCATGGTATCAGTGATCTTCTCCAATTCCTTGCATATATCCTCCAGTGCATCCATTCTTCATGTAATGCACGGATATAGTTCCTTCAACCGGTTTTTGATTGAACCCCTTAAGGTTTCAATGGCTTCAGATTTCTTCTCAACCTCGGCAAGGATTTTCTCTCTTTCTGCCCTATTCCCCTTGTTTTTCTCCTGGAACTCCTTGAGTTCTACTTCATGAGTGGCGACCAAGGCACCTGCCACTTTGTCTCTATCCACGCAATTGTCGTACGTGGCCTCAGCAGTCTGGGAAGCAACCCTTACATCAGCAAGCACTTTGTTGTATTCCACAACGAGCGCTACGATCTTCAACTTATCTTCCTTCTCCAGGCACGCGGCCACTTCCTCTGCAGACTCCAAGGCTAGCGGTTGTCTTTCCATGGTGAGGACCCTTGTTAAATCCTCCAGGCATCCCAAGGCAGATCCATACTTCTGCGTGGGTGATGCTAGGTCTGATGCTTCAATAGTATAGCCTCATTGATGGATTCCACTTTCTTGTACACAACGCTCACCTTGGCCTTTTCATCCTTCAATTCACGCTGCCACTGGGCACTGATCAACCTTTCCTAGCTTAGCTCCTTGGTCAAAGCAGCTAGCTCTTCCTCTTTCTTCTTTAGCTCCCCTTCCAGATCTCTGACCCTATCATTCCACCCGAAGAGTCTAGCCTCTATCTCAATGGAGACTTTGTTGAGCGCGTTGCACAGTTGTTCATCCGAGAGCTGCTGGGTATCCACCACTGGGTTATCTTCTCTTGGTCCTGGCAATGTTATTATTGCCCCGTGGCTTACCTCAAACTCTGGCTCATCAAGGTGGGACTCAATTTCCCATGAGATCATCTTCCTTGTCCGTGGATATGCAGCCTCCTTGTCAAAAGATGACATTGCTACAAGCTCCTCTACCGGAATGGTACTTTGGAACCACACGCGAAACACTTTCTTGGGGTCATCAATATAACCCATCTCTGGCCTCTCCCCCTCTGCGCACCTTCCTCCCATGCACGTACCCTTGGGTATACTTACAGTTAAAACCGGGCCTCTAGTGCTGCCGCGTTCCTCTTCTGCACTCTCCTCCTTCTCCTTGTTCAATACTGGCTCAGCGTTGTGTTCCACTTTGTCCTTCACCAGGGTCTCAATGTCCCTTGTCTCTTCTTCTTCTACCACCTTGGTTGTCTACTCCTATGCAGAGCTTGGAGCCTCTTGCTTCTGCGCGCTAGCCTCCTCATCTTTTCCCATGTCCTGGGCACTTCCTCCTACCTGGCTATCCTTGCGCCACACAAAAAGGAACCCTTGTTCTTCTTCTCCACCTTCCTCCTCTGAATCATGTACATTGAAAATAGGTGGCCCTTGATCTTTCCCAGGGTCCTCTTCCCCACTTACTTCTTCTTCACTATCATCCTTTTCTCCTATGCACTTGTCCAAATTTCCAACTTCTTCCGAGGTGGTCTCCTCTTCTACCCTCTGCTTCTTCCTAACCAGAGATTCCGGTGTAGGTGACTCTGTTTCTTCTTCTTCTGATGACTCCTTATCTGATGGCTTTTCTGGCTCTGGAGTCTTCTCTTTTACTATGGGCTTCTTCTTGCGCATGTACATACTGGTTCTGGCACTTGTCCCGGGGGAACCTATTGCCTGTGTCTCCACCACACTTGGAATTTTCTTTTCTGGTTCTTTTTCCTCCCATTTGGGCATGGGTCTTTTCCTACCAGTTGGATCCTGAGGTATAGATACCTCATTCTCCAGATATGTGCCCTTCTCTGACTTGGGTCTTATGCGAATGTACACGCGCACCGTGGATCCTTCTGTAATGGGCAGAGTCATGGGCCTTGTCATTTGAACTTCATGTGATACGTACCACTCCATGTACACATGCTTGCCAGGGTACACCAACCCTTTGCACATTTCCCTGTGGTCCTGGTCCAGATTACCAAGGTCCAACTTAAACTTTTTGGACTCCTTGAACCTATTTACTCCCGCTTGGAAGTATTGAGCTGTGAAGGCAAAGGGGAGCTTGCACCATGGGCTCCATGTCCCATCTGATAGTTTGAATCTGCCCAAACAGAAATGCTGGTACACAACAAATTCTGCTTCTCCCCTGGTGGCTGCTGGCAGTTGTTCGGGAATTCTCCATTCTACCCCGAACGCGTTCCTTAGGCACGTATACCACTTTTCCAAGCATGCCTTGTGCACTGTTGTCATAGTGTCACAAGCGTATTTCTCAAACCTTTTGGCGGGTGAGGGGTCTTCAGCAGGGTACTCCCATACGAACTTATCTGATGCATCTGGTACCCCGATCTCTGAGAACACAATGGTTAGCAGCACATTTCCAAAGAGGATCCTATCACCTTCCTTCGCACAGTTAATAATTTCATCCGCAATGAATGCAGACAAATTGTAGATGGTGCCCTCTGAAATCTTTCTGCAGACATTCAACCATGGCTTATTGACTTGGGTCCATCTCTCCTGGCCATTTAGCTTTGACACCAGGTGCACGGCCATCTTCATCACCGGATCCTTAATGTCTGCGACATCATAATACCTTGACCCCTTCTTGCATGCAAAAGTGGCGATAGTTTCCTTAATCACTTCTTTGTCAGTCAAATCATCCTCCAAACCATCTCCTTCACAGATGAGGCCTGTGAAATGTGAAATGAGCTGAGGAGTTATGCACATCTTGCACCCTGCGAAGTGGAAATAGTCCTCATGTACACGCGACATCAGCCACTGATATAAGCACTCAGGTTTCCCAAAGTAGGGCAACTCAAAGAGTTGTAATAACCCTGCCTTCTCCAATTTGACCTTCACATCATCATTATATATGGGCAAACCCTCTGGTGTCCTTTTGTTCATTGGGCACACTAACTCCAGTGCCATTTCCTTCTCGATTGTGTTTGTCTGATGATTATAATCATTTACAGACATGTTCCTAAGATGGGACTCCCACTCCTTCCCCAACAACACTCCATCTGGGTACTGCATTTCTGCATACCACTCCTCATTTGTGTGTGCTTCAATTTCTTGTTGCTTGCCCTTGCCCTTTCCCTTGCCCTTCTTGGGTGTACTAGCTGGTTTCTTGGGTGCCATTATCTAGGTCTTCTTCCCACTTCAATCACTCCATGTTACTCTGTTCTTCTGGTCTCTCCAACCTTAGATCTCGAACTTGTGAAGAAAATTACTTAAACCCGTGCCCTAGTTCTTCAAACCCTAACTGGGATACTCCCTTCACAAGACGACACCTTCTCACAACTTCTCCTACACCCGTGAAATCCCTTCCTCCTGGTTCGCAAACCCGAACTAGTTACCCACGCTTCAATCTCTCCAAATTTTTCTTCACACGGATCAGTTTTTTGGAAGCCCTAGTTTGCAAAGGTGCAAAAAGTGCTTCATTCTCCTTATACGCAAAGTGAAAAATGAAGTGCCTCGACCCCTTTATTTATAGTTTTTTCCCTTTTTAAGCATTAAGTGCTACTTCACCTACCACCATACTTTTTACATTTAATGCAGATTTTTCAAACAAAGCCCATCTTCAGCGCTTTCACTCACGCGCCCCAACCTGCGTGACAAACCTCCAACCTTCTGGCGCAAACCAATCCAACCTGACAGGAGACTCTTACGCACACGTAACCAGCACCGAAGGCACTTCTTCTGTCCTGATTTTTTTCTCTCGCCTACCTCATGTTGCTTAATGCACTTTCTCCTCCTTTGTACGTGGGATCTAAAGTAGCTTTATCTTGACACCAACCATCCTTTTTCCATCTTTTCTTTCCATAGCACCTCTTTCAACAGGGCCATTCAACTAGGATTTTTAACACAAACCGTCCTTGGCACTTTAACCATGCACTCCTTCACATTACTCCACCCCACACTAAAATGATGTGCGGTCCTCTGCGCACTCACAGATTCTCAAAAAGTAGCAATAAGGTTACCGGCACCCAAGGCACAAAACAAAACAACAACGTGAAAGGGAAACACAAGAAAAGAAATGCATAAAGGAAAATTCTAAACTAACTGGAAAAACTACCTTATTTACAAACACCAAGAAGACTTATTTATAGTAGGGCTTCAGCCTACTCCCATTGAAGTGTCCAGGAAACTTCGTCCCATCCAGCACTTGTAACTGGCACGCACCCGAATCAAGGATGTACGAGATTGTGTAAGGACCCAACCAATGGACTTTCAACTTCCCAGGATGGCACAAAAATTTAGAATCATAAAGTAAGACCATCTGCCCAACCTCAAACTTCTTGTTTCTTATGTGGCGATCATGCCAAGCCTTCTGCTTTGCTTTCTCTGTTGTTTGGCTCCACTTGGTGAGTGATCGTCTCTCATCCAACTTCATTAACTCATCAATTCTCTCTTCCAGCACTTGCTCATCAGCCAACCCTCCTGCGCGCACTATTCACAGAGAAGGTAACATGAATTCAACTGGCAGAACAACTTCCATGCCAAACACCAACTGAAATGGTGTGGCTTTGTTCAACCTTTTATAAGTTGTCCTGTAAGCCCATAACACTGCTGATACTTTGTCATCCCAATCTTGTCTTCCGACATCACAAATTTTGGTCAGGGTATGACTCAGTATTTTGTTGAATGCTTCCATGGTTCCATTTGCTTGTGGGTGATAGGGTGTAGTCTTGTGATGAGCCACCATGAACTCTGCTAATAGGATCCTCATGGTCTCATTCAAGAAATGTGTACCCCTATCGCTGGTTAAACTCAAAGGACATCCATACCTCATGATAATGTTCTCCCACAAGAATCTTGCCACTGTGGCTGCTGTGCAGTCTTTAGTTGGGGCTGCCTCTACCCACCTTGTCAGATAATCCATGCAAGTGATGACATAGCGTGACCCAGTCCTACGCGCACTGGTGCAATAGGGCCTACAAAGTCTATTGCCCACTTTTCAAAAGGCTCCGTGCTAGGGATAGGGCACAAAGGCATTTCATCTCTCTTTCCTGGCTTGCCAATGCACTGACAATGGTCACACACTTTACAATAGTCTTTACAATCCTTGTACAGGGTTTCCCACCACAAACCTGCCATTAATATCTTACGCGGTGGCATCACCTGCATAATGCCACCCGCACTTCCTCCATGTGCTTCCTCCATGATGGTGAGGTGCTCATGCTCTAATACACACCTGCACAACACCTCATCACGTCCCAACTTGTACAAGTCTCCACTGATCAACATGTAGGGCACGACGCGTATGGCTAGTTGCTTCTTCTCTAATGCCTTCATTCCTTCTGGTGCCACACCTTCCTTTAAAAATACCACAATTTCCTCCAAATCTGAGGGCACGCACCACAACCTAAATAGTTGCGCATCTGGCATTGTCTCCTCAATACTCTGCACGTCCTCCCCTGAATCAATTCTTGACAGATGATCAGGTCCACAATTGCTCTTCCCAGGCTTCACTACTACGGTGAACTCAAACTCTTGAAATAACAATACCCACCGACATATGCACCCTTGTAGAATGGGCTTGTTCACCAAATACTTTAATGCCATGTGGTCGGTGTAAAATACAAAGGGTGTTGCCAGCAGATACTGTCTGAACTTGAAAAGCACGTAGATCATTGACAATGCCTCGCACTCAGTCATGGTGTAATTCTGCTCTGCTGGTGTCAACTTCCTACTTGCAAAACACAGAGGATGATCAACAATTCCTTCACCTGGCTGTGCAAGTACTGCTCCAATAGCGGTTCCTGAGGCATCTACATGGACATGGAAGGGCTTGTCCCAAGAGGGAAAATGTAATATAGGTGCGGTGACAAGCCTATCCTTTAATGTATCAAATGCCCTCTGTTGCGCCTCTCCCCAATGGAAGGCACTTTTATGTCTGAGCAGCTCCTCTAAAGGCACGGTGATCTTGGCATACCCCTTGATGAATTTCCTGTAATAACCCATATGCCCAAGGAATCCACGCACTGCGCTCTGGCTAGTAGGCTCCCCTAACCCCACAATAACTGCAACTTTAGCGGGATCTACCAGCAAGCCCTCCTTACATATGATATGCCCCAATAACATCCCAAAGGGTGTAGCAAATACACACTTCTTAATATTGAGGGATATCCTCAACTGCCTACACCTCTCAAACATTAACCTCAAATTGTCACAATGGTCTTTTACTAGACCATACACTGTCCAATCATCCAAATAGACCTGAAGAAACTTATGGATGAAGTCCTGGAATGCTTGCACCACTATGCGTGAAAAAATAGTAGGCACATTCTTCAACCCAAAGGGCATGACCGTATATGCAAAACTTCCCCACTCAGTGGTGAAAGTTGTCTTCTCCTGGTCTTCCTTTGCAATCCAGACTTGGTGGTACCCCAAAAATCCATCCGTAAAGGAATAGATTTCACACCCAGTGACTCCTTCCAAAATTTCTTCAGTGAAGGGGGTTGGAAAAGGATCAATGACACAAACTACGTTCAGCTCCCTATAATCCACGCAGATCCTAATCCACCCATCCTTCTTGATGTTGATTACCATCAGACTTATCCATTCTGATTCCTCCACTGCTTCAATGATCCCAGAAGCTATCATTTTTTCTATCTCCTCCTTAACCTTTACGTGTAAATTGGGATTCATCTGGTAGGGTCTCTTCCTGACCAGGCACATGCACCATCCTTCAGCTTTATCTTCATCTCCCCCAAGGAATGGTGAACACCTTTGAGCTCATGGTACCCGCATGGGAATAAATCCTCAAATTCATGCAACAGATCAATGATCTTAGAGACTTCCTTCTCTGACCAGTAATCTCCAATAATAGCTTCCTTAGGTTCTTCTCCTGAACCGATGTTAACCTTCTTTGTCTTTAAGGGCTCATGGTAGGCGCGCACGTGAGTATCAACACTGTCCACTACCTCACGCATCCCTACAGAATGGCTAACATCCAAGCTTTCTGCTTCCTCTCCATCAATCACATACACCAACTTCCCTTTCTCCTTTTCCAAACACGCGCACTCAAGCTGTAACTCTTCTGTTTCCTCTACTTCTTCTTCAAAGCGCGCCTCCAAACCTGGTCCACCTAGTAACTCCAACAGCCTATCCTCCACCATGGCACTATCCCCCATGGTAAGGCACTTGATACCCTACAAGGCCTTATCAACTGATGGCTTGGTACTCTGATACTCAAAGGTTTGAATGAGGTCAGCCGCGAGCTCTTGCCAATTCCCTGTCTGGCGGCGTGTCTCTGAATGAATGTACCATGCACACGCGTAACCCTGTAGTGTAGAATACAACTTGTGCACCCAGAGGGATGGTGGAAAAGCTTCCATGCCTTCTCTCCAGATCCTCTCACACTCCTGGATATGGAAAGAGGTGGGCTCCTTCCCATGGTAGTCCTTGATGGTGGTGGGCACGTTGCTCCTAGAGAATCTGACAGAGAGAGCAATTCTTACCTCGCGCCATTCCAAAAGGCTCTCCTGATGGGTAGCCCACCACCATGCCACTGTGCCAAGTAGGACATAACTTAACATCCCTCTCCATTCCTTCTCATTCTTCCACTGAGCTTCCATCTTCCTGTAAAAAGATCTCAGGGAAGGCTCCTCCTGAATACTTAGGCAGCTCCTTTCCTCCTAGGCACCAGACTGTGCACGCCTTTGTCACCTTGGTCACCGACCCTCTCAACTATCATCCCATCAATTCATAAGTTCCATGCCCAATTGTCACATGCTAGACTGGTGGTATCACTTTCTGACTGAGCATCTTCAAACTGGATAACTCCGTTGGTAGGATGTATTATCTCTGGGTCCCTGATTGAGCACACATATATCCTATCCAGAACTTCTTCTCCCAGGGTTCAGTATAGGGCGTCGACTTCCCATCAGCCAGGGGTATAATGACCCACTCCTCCTTATTTTCAAAGCTGATGTACCCTTTGTTGAACCGAAGGTCCGCATTGTTCTTGTAACACCATGGGCACCCAAGGAGTGCTGGAAAATTGTCTACCTCGGCGAGCGCCAAGACTTCGAAGTCCCCAGTAAACTTAGCTCCCTGGATAGTGATAGCTGCATCCTTTAAGACACCGATGGGCATTGCCTTAGTCTTGTTTTCCATATACAACACATTCGAAGATGGCTGTAATGCAGGTCTTCCCATCTGATGCCATGCATCCAAAGTTAGAACATTAACCTCCGCGCCTGTGTCAATGAGGATATTACTAAGGAGCCATCCATCTACAACTGCATTCAATGTGATCTCCTTGTCATAGTCAAGGCTGTGAGGGGGAAGGTTTGCATGCAAGACCTACCTCTCACACTCTCCTCTGGTGCATGGTACCTTCTCTCTCAACCATGATCCTAGCAAGGGAATGATATTCTCTTGCCTTAGCATTTTACACACCTCCTTGACCTCATCCAGGTCATCCTTTGGCACCTCGACTCTCCTTCCTTGTTCCTCCCTCCTGGACTGCTCCTTTAGACACTGGATTTCCCCTTGTAAACTCTGAATGACATCCATGGTGTCTTGATATACCTCCTTTTGATGTGTGGGGTCTGGGTACTTTCCATGAACTACTTCCTCCCTTGAAACCAGGTTCTTCTGCCTTGGTATCTCTTTGCACACGTGGCTTCTACCCTTGTTGTTACCAAGACAGGCTCCAAACCTACATCCCGTGTTACCCGAGGCATCCACTGTGTGTCTGCCTTCTTAATACTGACCATTGCAGTGCCCTTGTCTTTCCGGTGCTGCTGATTCATGTGCTCAAACAACTCCAGGCACTCCTCATACTTATGCTTCTTTCCGCACCATGAGCACTGCAACAGGTCCAGGCATTCTCATTTGTAATGCTCTGTAGACCCACAATTGAAATAGGTTCCACATGGGGGAACTCACTCCTTCCTCCTCCATGGTTACCATGACCACAAAATCCTCCTCGAAAACCCCTTCCATGCGCACCTCCATCTGCGTGCTCCTCATAACGGTGATCATCACCCTTGGAACTACTGGCAATGCTGGTCTGGCACACCCCATGATCAATGGCCTCATGGATCTGATCAATGAGCCTACAGTCCTTAGTATCATGGGTTGTAGAGGTGTAGATCTTGCAGTAACAAGACACATTCTTCTGGATTGCACGCTGTAGCAAGGGGCATCTACTTGCATCATGGTCCCCATGACAAATTTCACAGTCTACTGCCACGGTGCGTACTGTCCTCCAGGGGGAAATTATCCTTAACATGCCCCTCTACTTCACAATCTGTGCACCATAAACCACTGCGAGTCTCATGGGCTGAGTTCGCAGACAAATTTTCCAGCTGCTTGGCCATAGCAGCAATCTGAGCCTCCAGGAATGGGCTAACGCCAGTATCAACACTACCAACAGCCTCGGCATGTAGAGCAGCTTCCAATGCCTCGTGCGGGTCTGTAAAAGTTTTATGAGATAAGGCCCTTCTAAAAGGGTGTGATCAATCCTCCAACAAACCACTGAGCATGCTGTGAAGGGTGAATATCATATGATAATTTAGACAAGAGAGTTTTAAAGCGTGCATCATACTCCCGCACACTCTCTGCCATTCCTTGTTGAATCTCCTTCAAAGCGCTGATGCTCTTCTGTTCAAACTCAGGAATGTGGAATTCTACCAAGAATGCATTCTTTAAAGTAGTATAGTCCACCACTATTTGATGAGGGTCATATTTCCTATACCAGCTATGTGCGCGCCCTTGCAACGTGGTTGCAAACTGACTAGCCTTCCATTCTGGGGTTGTGATACCCTTTGCATGCCATAGCAGTTCACACTTGTGAACATGTTCTGTAGCATCCTCAATACCTCTATAATCAGGAAAATGTAGAGACATTTCAAAGAAAACTTGTGGGGGTGGTTGGGGCCCGAATCCTCCTGAGCCAGAGCCTTGGTTTCCACCTGTGTTTCCTCCGCCACTGATCCACCAGGTCCACCAGGTCCTGAACCACCAGATCCACCAGGTCCACCAGGTCCTGAACCACCAAAGCCACCAGACCCACCAGCTCCTATTCCTCCTGAACCACCCACCAGACCCACCAGGTCCTATAGTGGTCATGCCAAGGGTCCCCACAGTTCCACTGAGCTGCGTGCCTATGGTCTGTGACAATGCCCCACTACCAATAGTATACCCCACGCCACTCCCAGACGCGAGACCAAAAGCTTGTGTGTCTATACCTTGCCCAAAAATTCCTAACACTGGGTTGGTGTTTGCAGCCATAGAAGGCCCAAACGAGAAATTATACCTCCTGGGTGTAGACCGATCACCTCCAATGTAACCAACTGGACTAGCAATATTTTCCCCCTAATCTAGGAAAACCAAGCGCCAGGGTTTGGTCACTAGGTGGGCTCAGATGTGCGCCAACGGTTCTTCTTTCTCCACGTGACGAACTCTCATCAGAAGCTGAAGGGGTCTCTCTTACGCGCTTGCCAAGATGGGGTCACACAGACTGCTCAGGTTCCACATCCTCTGCGTGAACCTCAAATCCTCCCACAACATCTACCACCATACATCCATCACACCTGCAACCTCACATTGTCTAGCAATCTCCCTTTCACGCGCTTCACCATACTTGAGTCGTCTCTCCTCCCTTTCTTTCTCCATCGCAACATCTGCCATCTTCCTCCACCCTAGCTTCCTCGCCCAATGCTCAGAATGGTTTAGCCGGCCATTGGGAATGCCTCTAAACTCATGGTAACCATCAAGATTTTCATAGCCAGAGGGACAACACGTAGAAATGATCCTCTGGGCTCCCTCAGAAACTCAAACTCAGCAACCTCCAGACAAGAATATGTGGAAATGGCGTACTCCAGAGTGTAGCTAGCCAGTACTCCTTTCCACCAATGATCCACAGCACGGGTCCACATCAGATCTGCATCCTGTAGCCTCTGGTATTCTTCTTGGGTCCACACACGTGATCCATAATGCCAACTTGATCTAGATGCATAGGCTGAGAGCCATTCATACAGTTCCACTGGGAAGCAGCAGAAAAAAGTTTCATACAGATCATGGTAGAGGTTCTCTTCTACCCATCTACGTGCATCAAACTCAGGTCCAGTGCTGAATCTCTGAGAAAATTCATCCTCCATGCTCTTGAACCATGATTCAACACTTTCCAACGTTAACCGCTCTGTCATTACTCACTACACAGATCATGATGTATGTTATTTCCCACTACAACTTCGAAAAGAGGTCCCGGAAACGGAACCAAGATGTAGTCATTTTTACCCCTATCACAAAAGAAAGGAACCCCATGCGCGCCAGCCTATCACCCAGCGGATGCTTGGGTGCTCACCCGAGGCACGCGTGGGTGTCGAGTCTCTCTTTTATGTGAGTTAAGTGGGAAACATCATCTATGATTTGTGTTTAAGAGATTTAAAGAGGATTTAAGACATACAAGAACCATAGAGCTCAGAACGGCCTCTAGATCCTTGCAGCCATTCCAGACAGATAGTACTTAACAGACTATATGACTTGTATCATAACAGAAAGAAGTATACAAACATCCATACCTAGTATAAACATAAATGAAAGAGAACCTATGAAAAAGATGTATGCATCAGAATCATTGATATTCATATATATATAAACTGGTAACCTCATTACATCCATGGAGCCATTACAGAATGTCACAGAGAAGTAGACCGCAGTCATGCATTACAACTGGACTAATGTAGCTAGGCTAACAAAAAGAAAAATTACAATCCCCATACCCAATACATCCTTTCCCAAATGCAATTACCCACTAACAGAGTTCTTGCAGTATTTCTGCAGAGCTCCGCCCACTCTCTAGTTCTCTCTCTTTTTACTCTGCAGGCGCTTGTATTTATAGCCTTTCTGGGCTGCCAACTCATCCTCCAGCGCCCTCAGATCCGATGCCAAGTGTCTGAATGTGGTCCTCCATGCGAGCATGCTCCTCCAGGCCTGAGCTTTCCACTTTATACCATGATGTGCTTCTAGAAGCTTCTACCACAGGCATGCTCCTTCCTGGGCCAACCTGTCACCAGGCTGGCACCTTATCCACGCATAGTCGGGTCATGCTTTTCACGTGTTCTGCCCTGAACACCCAATTTGACTAAGTCCCAAACCCTTGGTTCTGTCCGCGCATGTCGCGCACGCCACGGGCTTCCTTAAACCCTTCTCTTGTGCACTTTTTCCTTGCGCACCTTTCCTTAACTGGGACCTTGCGTGCCTACGCGCCTTTTGTACTTAGTCAATATCCCACTTGAAGATAAATTACTGCACTTTACCTGTACAACGTCATTATTGGATCCTTTCTTTAGCTTTGTTTCTTCTTCTTCAAGTCTCAAACTCGAAGACCAATAGAAGTGGAGGGTAGCTCCAAATTCTCTTTTGCTAATGGCTTCGTTAGCATATCCTCAGGGTTCTCACTCATGAATCTTCTCCAGTTTCAGCTGCTCATCCTCCAATACCTACCACATGAAATGATACCTCAATTGAATGAGTTTCATTTTAGAATGAAATGTTGAGTTCTTTTCCAAATGAATTGCACTCTGACTGTCACTGAACAATTTGCAATCATCTTGCTCTTTTCCCAACTCTTCCATGAACCTGCTCATCCATATCATCTCTTTGTTAGGCTCTGTAGCTGCAACATACTCTGCCTCTGTAGTAGACAAAGTCACAACCTTCTGCAATCTCAATATCCAACTAACTATTGTTCCACCTACTGTGAAAATATATCCAGAAGTGCTTCTACCATCAGATCTTCAGCCATATCCGAATCAACATAATCACAAAGAAATATTCGAACCTTCATATCATAACCACATGCTAGATATCCCTCTCAAATACCTGAGTATCCATTAGACTGTTTTCCAATGCTCTTTCCCTGGATAGGCCATAAATCTACTCACAACTTCCAATGCCTATGCAATGTCTGGTCTGGTACAAACCATAGCATACATGAGACTCCCAATTGCTGAAGCATATGGTACTCATGTCATGTATTTAACCTCCTCATGTGATAAAAGACACTGATCTTTACTCAATTTGAAGTGTCCTGCCATAGATGTACTTACAGGTTTTGTATTCTGTATTTTAAACCTTTCTAACACCTTGTAGATATAATCCTCTTAAGATAAATACAATTTCTTGTTCTTCCTGTCTCTATGTATTGGCATGCCAATGATTTTTTTTGCAACTCCTAAATCCTTCATAGCAAATGTGTGAGCTAGTTTTCCCATAAGCTCATCAATATTTTGCATACTAGATCCTGCAATAAACATATCATCCACATACAGTAACAAAATACTATAACTCATATTTTCAAGCTTCTTGAAATAAACACAATGATTAGATTCACATCTTAAGTAACCATGTTCATGCATGAAACCATTAAACTTCATGTACCATTGCTTTGGAGCTTACTTGAGCCCATATAGACTCTTTTTCAACCTGCACACTAATTTCTCCTTACCCTTGACTTCATACCCAAGCGGCTGCTGCATATAAATCTCTTCATCCAAATCACCATGAAGGAAAGTCGTCTTCACATCTAGTTGCTCTAAATGCAAATCATGTACTGCAACTATACTCAGTATAGTACGTATGGAAGTCATTTTAACAAGAGAAAATATTTCACCAAAGTCAATACCTGTTTTCTGTGCAAATCCCTTTACTACAAGTCTTGCCTTGTACCTTTTCTGTCCACCCTCTTCTTCCTTGATCTTATAAACCCATTTGTCTCTACAATGTCCTCTTACCTGCTAGCAACTTAACCAAATCCCAACCCTAGTTTTGTTTCAAGAGTCCATCTCCTCATCTATGTCATGCTACCATTGAACATGGGTCTCGTCCTGCATTGTTTCTTTAAAACTTTCTAGTTCACCATTATTAGTCAATAATAAATAAGATAGAAAAGGTGTAAATCTTTCTGAAGGTTTACTTACCTTTTGTGACCTTCTCACAGGAGTTTGGGGTACCGGAGGCTCATTTTAGACCTCTTGGACATTTGTTTCCAATTCTAACAGAGACCAACGCCGATCACCTGTAGCCGATGTCAGTTCTGCTAACCGATGTCGGTTTGGCTCTTCTATAACCGATACCGGTTCGACTGACCAATGTCGATCAGGGGTCAACCGACTGCTATGTACCTTGGGATATAATATTATAATGTATATGGGTTGATGGAGATGTTGACATGTGGCACACATCCCCTTATCTTATTATATCTCTCATTTATGATTTATTACGCTTAGGAGGTCGGCCTCAATATTGGCCATAGGTTAGAATGGTATATATAGGGGTTAGAAGGTTGTAGTTAATGATATTGATTATTGGAGTGATAGTGTGTGGTTTGGAGGTTACCCCCTCGAAGTGGTATTGGAGGTTGCCCCCTTGAAGTGGCAAAGCTATTATATGAGAATATTGTCATCATTTTGGTGTTATTTCGTGTTATTCTGATGCATATGTTCTGATTTATACAAATAATATCCTTACAAGTGGTATCAGAGCAGCGATTTCGGCCAAAATTAGGGCAAAAACCCTAATTTTTTGTTTCGCATATAAAGATGATATCGAATTTGAGGCCGACCTCCTAAGCGTAATAAATCATAAATGAGAGATATAATAAGATAAGGGGATGTGTGCCACATGTCAACATCTCCATCAACCCATATACATTATAATATTATATCCCAAGGTACATAGCATTGCCTCCCTCTTTGACATGTTTCGTCCCCGAAACATAAGAAGAAGCCATATAATGAGTGTGCTTTAACACACTTGTCGCCAAGCTCGATCATCCAACCACCCATATGAAATCCTATCCTGTGTAGCAGCTTCATCATCAACATCTTCTTCTTCTTCTTCTTCTGATGTTGCTTCTGCTTCTGATTCTCCTTCTACTTTTTCTTTTTCTTTTTCTTCTTCTTCTTTCGTTGCCCATCTGTCCATGAAAACTTGTTCCAGTTCCTACAAAGACCAATTAGACTTTTCTCAAACGTCTAAAAATATTACTTGTAATATTCATTCACAAACGTCTCATCTGGTTCGTCCTTAGGTACCAAAATTTGATCCCTGTATGTTCTCTTTTCATTCCATTCAATGTCACGATTCCTAATAATTTTAGAATTCTCTAAATCTCAAAAATGGAATCCGAAATCACCAGATCCATAACCAATGAAAGTGCATCTCTTGGATTTTGCATCCAATTTTTTTCTATTTTCCTTATCAATATGCACAAAAGCTTCTGAACCAAAAACTTTGATAAAAGAAAGATCTACCTCTTTTCCGATCCAAGCTTCCTCTGGTATTTCGTCATCTAGTGAACTTGAAGGCCCACAGTTAATCAAATAAACCGTTGTATCAACTACTTCTACCCAAAACTACAAGGGCAATCCAACATGTATCCTCATACTTCTTGTACGTTCCATGATTGTCTTGTTTATTCTTTCTGCAACACCATTCTCTTGTGGTGTGTTCTTGGAACCGACCTTTATCTACGTATTTCATTCACTGAACAATAGTCATTGAAAACCTTGTTACAGCATTCACCACCTTTGTCACATCTAAGACACTTTAACTTTGAATTTGATTCATTCTCAACAAGGGTTTTCCATCTTTTAAAAGTCTCAAAAACATCAGATTTAAATACAATAAACTCATACCTTTCTTGTAGCATCATCAATGAAAGTAACATAATATTGGGATCCTCCATGAGAAGCTAATTGGGTTGGTCCCCACACATCTGAGTGTACAAGCTCCAATTTTTGCTGCTTAGCTGCCCCAACTTTGAGAAATTTCACTCTCTTTTGCTTTTAAAAGACATAATGCTCACAGAAGTCAAGATCTAAATCTTTCAAATCTGATAACTTACCCTTAGCCTTTAAGATTTGCATTCATTTTTGACTCATATGGTCCAACCGATTATGCCACATGCATACATCTGAATCTAAAGTAGATAACACAGAAAAGGAATCAGTAACACAGGCAGATAAATATAACGTTCCTACCTTCTTGTCTCTTGCCACAACAAAGACACCCTTGGTGACTTTCCAAGAGTCACCTGTGAATGTAACCATGCAACCAACTTCACCTAGTTGCCCTGCAGAAATAAGATTCCTCTTAAGGCTTGACGGCTTGACACATGCCTCTTTTCAATACTCATGTATTTTTATTCTGCAATTTTAGATGAACTTCCCATTTACCAGTAATACTGCAAGGTTCATCATCACCCAAATAAACATGCCCAAAATTGTCCTGGACATAATTTCTGAAATAACCCTTATTAGGGGTTGCATGGAAAGAAACTCCTGAATATAAAACTCATGATTCTATTCTATTATCCAAAGAAAAAATAAAAGCATCTTGCATTACCTCTGCTGCAATATTTGTCTTTTTACCTTTGTCTAAGTGTTGGTTCTCTTTATCCTTTGACCAACAATCTTTCTTTGCATGTCTTTTCTTTCCACAAATCCAACAGGTAATTATCTTACCTCTATATTTAGATTTCTCATTCCTTGACTTTGATTTCCCATTATTCTTATTCTTGGATCTCTCATTCTGTCTGCCTCTACTTTCTACATTCAAAACATTCCCCGATGATGATTCCTCTGTATTTTTCCTGCAAATTTCTTCATTCAATATTATACCAACCACATCATCAAACTTCAAAATATTATTAGCAGATGTTGTATTACTAACAACCATTACCAAGTTATCTAAACTATCAGGCAAAGAACATAAGAATAAGAGTGCTTTCACTTCATCATCAAACAGAATAGCAACCGATTTTAACTGATTTAAAATAGATCGGAAATCATTCAAATGACTAGATGCAAATCCACCTTTATGCATCTTAGAACTAAATAATTTTTTCATCAAATAAACTTTATTTGAAGCACTAAGTAAAATCATATAAATTAGCAAGAGATTTCATTAACTCTACCGTAAATGTCATTTTTGTAATATTGGAAGCCACAGATGCTGCTAGGCTCAATCTTATAGATCCCAAAGCCTTTGTCAAGAATCTTCCATTCTTCATCAGTCATCTTCGTAAATCTAGACTTTTCATCCAATGGCAAGTACAAATCTCTTTGATACAGATAATTCTCAATCTGTATCTTCCATAATTGATAATTTTGGTTGTCAAACTTCTCTACCTTGTATTTGTTTTCTTCTACCATTGTTGTAGCTCCCACTCAATCAGAAACTCCTCTATGAGTAAATCTGTCAACACAAAACCCTCAAACAAAACTCTGATACCAGTTGTTGGGGTCAGCACAAGGTTGTACAGATAATATATCATATCTAAGCATACATGCAATAAAAGTGGATATTCTACCAGAAAAAATATGCAAAACAAGAGATATAAATCAACACCAGATTTAACGTGGTTAACTCAGTGTGGGCTACATCCACCAAGAAACAAGTCAATCTAGTATCCAAAGCTTTCAGAAAATATACAATGAATATTTACAATCTTCCACACCTCTCACAATGTATAGTACTTTCTTTCTCTCAAGCTTCTCCTTCTTCCCAAGAATTCTCTCTCACAATTATTTTCATAATAATCATTAACTCTCTCAATCCTTACTTCTAAACCCTAGCTTTCATGTTTATATAGACATATACAAACTTAGGGCACTTAGCCATGCAATTACAATTAATATATCTGCTTTAATACTAAAATTAGATCTAATTCCCGTGAGTTAAATAAAACACTCACACACAGCTAACCGACGCCGGTTAGCCCTAACTGATGTCGGTTCTTACTTGTCTGACCGATGTTGGTTATAGGTGACCGATGTCGGTCCCTTCATAACCGATGTCGATTACTGTACTTTCCAACAAGTTTGATATAACATGTTAAACTGAAGTAATTAGGCTCCACATCTCAACACCATCTGCTAGGGAAATATCATACTCAATAGTCAAAATAATTAGTAACAGCAAAGAGTGTTTCATTTTATGAACCAACAACGTGCTTTTACTTGCGCTCAAATCAAGTTGATTATGTTGTCTAGTGCGATGAAAACTTTATGCTATCGTTCCAACACAAAAAAATGCTCTACTTGACATCTATCCTTTCACCAATTCCTAATGATGTCAGATTGTTAATGTTGAACCCTCTTATATAATACCAATTCATGCATTCCCCGCACATATTGCATGGATATGGGCATGACAGGTGATGTTTTTTTTTCTTCTTGTTTGCATAGCATATGGATTGACTTTTCCATCCTTTTTGCACAACACCTCAATCATTAATATCGTATTTTGTTAACCCATAACTTCTTCCATATGTGTCTGGAAATGCTTGTTACATTGTCACTCTTATATGCCAACTTCACCATGCATTTTCAATTATACGGTGCTCTCCACCTGATGTCTTGTTCTTCAATGAGGAAAATGCATAGTTTGTTAATTTCTTGTGTCAGCTCAATGACTAGGAGGTCATGTTACAAAACATTTACCTATCATGATCTCAAAGTTCTAATTAAGTGGTCATGTCTTGAATCTGTCTTTAAATAACTCTATTTTTAAGATACCCTGATGTGACCCATGCTTGTCTGGTATGAGGTATCTTTCCGTGTGATCAGCCCATTGTCTTGCAAGTCATGTTGTAACGGCTCCTTTTTGGGTTGTCAAGAAGTCTTCCCTATTTGTAATTTTACCTTCCGGGCATTACTTATATCCCAAAAAATAAGGGATTTAAAATGCTTCAGTCCAGATTTTGTGTCCAAATCAATAATCCTTTGGTTTCCATGTTTATTTTTAAAAACATTGACACAATCTGCTCCTGATAAATATTTCTACCTAATAAGACACTACATTCTTACTATAAATTTTAGAATATTTGTTATGTGGATCTCGTTGCAAGAACTTTGTTAGAGGTTTGTATGCCTTATGGTAATTGCTTCGGCATCTCTTGGTCTTGTGACCTTTTTTCAGGATATTAGACGATATTTAAATTAGGTTAGTCAAACCTCTCCAGATAAAGTCACATTAAAAATTAGGCAATTCTGTTTGGATCATGCTGCAATATAGGAAGATAATCCGCTGGGATAATTACCTTTAACATGCAACTCAATCAACTAACAAAAAATATAAATGACTATCAAAAACTCCAATGTGCACAGAAAAACCACAACTAAAGGAACAGATCGAAAGTAACTATAAGGAAGCCCTTAGTCTTTAGAAGTAGTTTCCATGTTTTGGATGGAAGTGATTTGTGCCCAAGTATAATAAGACTGTGTCTTGGCCAAGGGCAGAGATTATATTGTCCTTTCAGACCATTTTGGCCTGAATCAGCATCCATACCTACTCCAAAAAAAGTTCCTCGCCTTCCATGCACTGTCAGATCTATTTTTCAATTTTAGCAATCTGAGTACCATACAGCATGAATACAAACTCACAGAGTACCTGTGAAAACTCACCAAACTCGCAGATCAAATTGCAGGGCGAGTAACTCGCATGGTATGTTTCTGCAGAAGTACGCTCCAGTCAGCAAAAAAAATAATTCTTTTTTTGTTTGTTTTTGAAATATGTTTTGGAAAAAAACGAAGTTTGAATATTTTTTCATGGCTATGGATTTGAGAAGTGTTTTCAACAACTTTTCTTCCTATGAGTTCTTTGAATCCATTTGTATGCTTTTTAACAGCATTTTGCATGTTATTTAAATTCATTTTATGAATATATGCATATTTTCAAGTCAAATTTTTGGGCTGCTGGCTTTTTGCCGAGTCCAAATTCTAAAACTATGCAATATAGCAATCTGAGTACTATAGAGCCTAAGTTAACTCTATACTCTTCTATAGTTCTATTCTCTTTCCAATTTTACCAATCTGAGTACCATATAGACTAAGTTCTTTCATAGATAATTCTGCTTTCTAAACATTGTAAAAAAGAAACAAAAGTCTAATATCAGATTTTTTAGTAGTTTCAGATTTTAGTTCTTCAGAAAATTTTCAGATTTCGGATTTTATAGCAGTTTCAGTTTCAATTTAGATTTCGATGAGGTTACCTCAGTTAAAGCAAAGTTTATATCTGGACTCGCAATCATTATATGCGATGGAAATAAGGTGAGTTGGTAACAGTAAACTAGCAGAGCTTGCAAACACTAATATTAGATGAATTCAACCAGCTAGGGACGGCCAATTTGTCATTCATTTGTTTAATGCATTACATTTTATTTTGTAGTTCTACCCAGTTTACTGATCTACATTAAGGCAATGAAAATCCAAGGTATTTTGTTGGATAATTCAGACTCTTTAAATCCTAATATTCTAAGCAGCTTCCTCTTTCTATTCAAATTGGTCTTCTGAAAGAAAACTTGAGATTCTTCCATACTTGTGTTGTTGACCAAAAGCTGCTTGATATACCTGTAGGGTCTAAAATATGCCTTAGGCTCCTCACCCTTTCAATAGACATGTGCAATGTATCATCCACAAACTGAAATTTCGAGAGCCTGTTACCATTTGGAATTATAGCTGATAATCCAAAGATGTCACTTTTTGTTTTGTTGCATAGAGCATCCTGTTCATCTCTTCTGCCATTAATATAAATAGCTAGCGACAGTGGGTCTTCATGCCTTATTCCTCTTGACGGGTAGAGGAGAGGCCTTGGGACTCCATTGATCGGCACTAACAAACTTGATGTAGATATGCAGTTGTTTATCCACTGCAATATATTCATATGGAAGCCAAATCTTCCCATTGTTGCCAAAACTAGTTTTCAATTTCTCTGATCAAAAGCTTGGGACATATCATTCTGGATGAGCAGCCCAGGACACCCATTTGTATTTAGAAGGAAGACTTTCTTTGGCCATTATAATGCCATCAAAGATTCTTAGATTTGCCTTCCCTTGAATAATGTTGTCTGAGTTGGGGATATTGTTGTTTGTGATAGAGACTAAATTGAAATTCTATTGGCTATAGTTTTCAATATTATCGTATAGACTGAATTGCACAGGGATATGGGCCTGTATGAATTGAGCATACCAGCATGTGCATGAAATGAGGGATATTTATTTGTATGCGAGCTAATTCTTCGTGTTTCCTTGGGATTTTACAACAGATTGCCAAAGGGTGTCAGGTTCCAGGATTTTAGTTTTTCTTTAATGATTTAGCGAGTTCCTTCAAGTTTATAGTTTATACAATCTTATGACCCTAGATTCTTTCTCCTTCCACCATTTCAAATTTAGTTGGTTTGCTTCAGGATGCCGTTTGAGGATATTTTCAATTTTGAATCATTCTCCTTTCTTGAAGTGTTATGGTGATTTCCATTTGAATGCGGCAATTCTAAATTGTCATGCCATGCACGTATGCTGTTAATTGCCATCATCTATTTCTCAAATCATGAAAGATGAGGAATCTGTCCAGTTTTTCAGCTATATAAAGCTGGGCCTCTGTTTGTAGCACATGCTAGAGAAGAAATGTGGGTCTGTTAAAGAATATCACCTTAGCATTCTCAGATTTTATCCTCCAGGAATTAACAGATTTCTTTGTCAGGTTTCTAGCCAATTTGAAATCTGCTTTCACAAAAGTATCCATCAGATTGTTTCTGTTAGATGGATTTCTCTATATTGACTTGTCTAGGTTTTACCCCCCTTTTGCTACGTTCTTTTGCTTCCTAATTTTAGTTTTGAATGCTCAGTTTTGGTTGTTGGAATTGTTTTTAGCTCTCCTTGGAATTGTAATTCTTGCAATTTAGAAATGCTTTTGGTTATTCATGCTATTAATATCATTTATTTCTTTCTAGAGCGCTGATCTTGATTGGCCATGTTGGAGCTGTGGGAACTGAAACAACAGTCAATTCTATGTCGAATTCATTTAAGAAAAAAAGTTCCGGCAATTACCCATTGGTGTCTCATTGAAGATTTGAGGGACAGCTTTGTTGAGTTCCAAAATAACACAAATCCTCCTGTTCTGTTTGTTGGTTTTGGACCTAAACAATATGCTGACTCACATGTCTTACTTTTAACCTCTTCCAACTCTTGAGAATTCATTCTTGTTTCTTGGAGTGACAACCAGTGTTATGCAGGGACCCCATTCTGGCAACGTCCAGGATGTTTGGAATGTTTTGGGGATGGGGACACATGGATGACACATCCCCCCATGTACCATTTTTTAAAAAAAAATGGGGGCATCCTCTAAAAAGGAGTAAAGGGGGTCATTTCGGGGACGCCATGATGTTCCCAACATCTTTTATTGATTTTATAAAAAATTATTTTTTAATTCATTTGTATTTTAAAGATTTAAATATCAATTTATCATTTATTTATAAATATTTTAATAACCGTCTCCCGCTGTCACCAAAATCTGGAAAACTTTTTGCCGTCTCGGAAACCCCATCCCCAAGAAGCAGGTAACTATGGTAATAGTAGACCTGTTTTACTTTGCTTGATTTTCATTTTGAAATAACAACTTTTTATTTCTAAACTAGCCCTTTTATAATCCATGTCATCGTTTTCATTTCTAATTCCCAATTTTGTATTGTTTGAGTGCTTTCTGCAATGTCACATCCCCTCCCATAGCCTCAAATATGTCTAACAAGTTGAAATTTAATCTGATTTTGAGAGTGATGCTATTGGTGTGTTCGCATATTTTCCATTTTCCCTATCTTTCTTGGTTCCAGGAAGGAGGAGGTTGGCCCCTCCCTAGGGCTGTTAGCTCAAGCATATGTATACGTACTGCCATGAAGAGCTTAACTCTAAAGATATCTTCAATATCAAACCGCTATGGCTTACAACTCATGACTGGAATGAACCCTAGAGTCCTGCTTGAAAGGAAGTGTGTAGATCTCAAGACTGGAAGTTCTATTGTGGGAATGGGTTACTAAAAATTCTTTGAGTTTATTGTGTCACTCAGACTCCAAAATGATTATTTGCAATTTCTTTCTGTTTTGCAGTTTTAACGACCAAAGCATTAGTATCAGTGTTCGGCTATCTTTCCAAATGTACATATGGTCAATTTCCTGTGAATTCTATGAGGCATATGTCAGCTAATAGTGTAAAGTAGATGATGCTACAATAGCTAATGCTGCAGTGTAATATTCTGTCCTTAATTCTGAGCCGTTCTTAACAATAACAGCAAGGAGCTTTCTGAGGACAACAATATATTTATTCAGAACAGTATCACAGAGTGGATTATAAATTAAAATGAAATTCTCAATAAGAGCAAAAAAGAAACTTAAAAATATTCCAAAGAACAAGCTGGATATGTATTGTAGCCAGAAATTACTTTGTGTCTTGAAGGCAACCGTGTAAACTCCAACGTTGACGGAATCCTTCCATTCCCTGCATTCCACTTGCAAGAACTAAGCGCCTGCGAATTCATGTGCATAAAATTCACAGCTATAAGTGCTCATAATAACCTACATACAAACAATAATTGAATTTACCAATACAACGACTACTGATTTTTTGTCAATTCATATTAAGAATGCAGATAAAATTTTCAAGTTTAAACAGTTTGTCAATACAGGAATGGCACAAATATCATAAAGGCTCCATATTTAAAGATGAGATGTGTAGTCAGGATCTGATAGATACAAATATAGATTTTGAAATCATCAGTGATTCTGTGGAGGTTTAAAAAATATAATACATTGATCAGAGCAAAGGGATTGTTTGATTGCATGTTCCAATGCCACTACAGCTCAGGTTAAAAGCAACAGTATCTGTAAGGTGTACGAACTACTACGAGAATGATAAAATCATTTAGTCTACAGGTTAGAGCATGGAACTTGCAATTAGTGATCATAGCCTGAAACCTCACAGAATCATTATGTTTGGGCAGAAGTAACAAGTTCACTTTTTAAACTTAAAAGTTAAAACTGAATTATAATGTCAAATACACAGCAAAAGTGAAGAGCTTGAGATGTGTGGCATTCCTTCTACTAATGAGTAAACTTTTATACACTGTTGAATGTAAAAGAAATATAGCCTAGTATAACATATATTCTTGTGATTGTAATGTATCCTCGCTTGGATTAAGTATAGGCAGGTATGTTCTATGATTTTTTTGGTTGATTTCTGAGTTGATCTTATGGTTTTCTGTGTTTGTTGGGACCTGAGTTAATTCATATGCTGTATATCATGCCTGTGTACATGTGCATGCATGCACACATGGTCAATTGCAAGAAACACAAATACAAAATTATATATAAAATTGTTGTGTAAAATTCCTTCCTACTTGGATTGAGGGAAAAAAAGATTACTGAATTGACCTCCAACCAATATATGGCAAGCACTTTCCTATTTTTTTAGTGATCTATTAATTGATTCCCTTAATAGACTGAAATAATGCTTGGCAAATGATAGCTTTTGACAAAATCTATAGAGTCGACTAAGTTACTCAAGAAGAAACACTAGACAGTTGGACCTTCACAGCTAAATAAGATACGCTGGAAAGTCCATCCTAAGAAACATCTAAACTCGTTGATTTATGCATGAAATTTGGATAACTGTGTTACAATCTTCCCTTCCAACATCTTGAATCTGTATCACACATAACAAGCACATAGCTGTAAATTGTAAAGGGTCAGCTCTTACCGTAGCTGAATATAACCTGGGCCTGTTCAATCACTACATAGCATGCATTAATCCTGGTTGATGTTAGGATCAAGTCAAGGTTAAGTTCTGCAAATTTAATAGGCCATGACCCTGGCTGGACATCAATAATTGGGACCATTAACATGCTTATGTACATAATTAACAGCCTTGTTATGGAGTAAAAATCAGACTTACCCCTATCTACAGGCTAACCTACTTCCCTTCCCATAATCTGAAAAAATATTAAGCAGTACCTCCAGGGACCTGGATAAAGGACAAAGGCAAAAAAGTGTGCCATGTAGGCCTTGCATAACCCTATTTGGGCAGGAAACAGCTCACCAAATAAGTGTTCAAGGTTTTCACTAACTACCGTTAGAATATTTTTATCAGCCACAACTTATTCAATGTCTACAAATAGCCTCAATCAGATACCTGAAAACTACTACGAAAGTTTATTCAGAAGTTACCACTTGTCTCATCTATAAATCTTTATATGTAGGGATGATACTAAAAATACTTATGTACCAACATACTCAGGCATTACTAAGATGTGGCTGCTTTCACCAGTAAGGAAAGATGCAATTCATGGTGAAAGACAATACAGATTACGATAATTGAAGGAAATAAGAAAATGCAAATGGTAATTAAGGCTTCCCAATTATTAATGTGCAAGGTTCAATGATAGGTCTCTAGATAGAGTTTTCAGTTGTAGCCATAATAAGGAAAAGTAGCCTTCCGTTTAAGGAGGATAAACCACTATACAGCATAAAACAAATACAGATAACTGATAGAGAAATATGTAGATAAACTAACTATAGGCAATAGTCACTGGGACTCGAGTGTAATCTCAGAAAGTATGAAATCATATGAGATTTATCTAAAGTAACATAAAAGGATCTGAAAATCATGTGTAGCTAATAAGTCGGAAGATAACCTCATCTCTGGGTTCCCCTCCAAAATCTAATCTGCATAGCCTAATTTCTACATAAACTAGCTCATGAATAATCAAAATAGATCCAGACTAAATTGAACTCCTTCTTAACAACAAATGGCAGTCTTGCGCTTAGAACTTAAGCAATGCCTGTAGGATATATTATCTCAAAAGGGGGGGCTGATAAAAGGGAATGATATTGGATGTCAACTGTTGATTTGTACCTTGACATATTTCTAACTTATGAAATATCTTTTTGAGATCCAGAAAAGAAGATTTCAGAAATTAACCTCTCTTCCCCTTCATTACCATCTCCACCCCTAACTAAACACATATAAAGGGAAAACGGTTGACAGCAAATGCACTAATGTCTTCATATATATCCATAATTTTACAAAAAAAACAGAATCTTTTCATTCCGAACCAATCTAAGGCCAGCCTCATATAGTATCGTACATAAGGTTCGTTGTGTTATAGATACTTATTATAAACCTTTCCAACAATGTGACTTCTGATTGAAGTTGAGTAGCTCGCTCCTTTGCATCTTTCTCAGGCATCAACTGCCCCAGTTTTCTTTCACTTTCTTCGATGCGCTGCCTGAGTTCCTTATCCTGCAGGGATCCATATAAAATTGGATCAATAAAAAAATCAGACTGAAGAGTCTCCAATACCATGTATTTATATGGCTAGTCTATCCCTAAAAAAGATCATCATAATGCTTCATGCCTTGCCTCGCCTTGAAACAAAAGCAGATACTTGATAAGAAAAGCAGTTCGAACTATCTAAGAAATTAGTAGGATTTGTTGGTAGAATCAGCAAACCAACCCGATTTTCAGCACAACGGCGATACAAAGCGATCTCATCTTGGCAAAAAGGTTCAATATCATTTATTTGCAAACCTGAATGGTCAATGATTGACTCAATTATCCATTTCATATGACCAACTGAGAAAAATAACTCATACAAATCCCAAAAAATCTGGTGAGCGGGTAACTAAACTTACAGAGAAAAAGTTTCTTCAAAATGCCATCACATAGCTCAACACCCTCCAGTACATGAGATGCAATGTCTGGAGGTATAAGAGGTGATGGCGGTCCCAACATGAGGTCATCCCCAACAAGAATAGTTTCCTCCATTGGTTCCTCTTTACTTACTACATAGGCAAAGGGGAGTAATGAATAAACTTACACAACACAAGCATCTGCAATTAAGGAAATTAAAAGAAAGACAGACAATAAATTGCGTGCCCTCTAAAAAATAAATGCATGTGAACACTACAGATACGCCAACATTTCAGTAAGTATGAAATTTGTATGGTTTAGAGTCTTTATGATTTACATACCATCCATAGCAGCCCTCAAGTCCAGGAAACCCTAGTACCACAATGGGCAATGCTTTTGAAATTATATACAGGGTGAGTTCTTTGAAACCTACAATATATTGGGTATCTTCCCAGAGTCAGTAATGCTAAATGAAGCAACCGAATTAACAGAATTATTTAAACTGTCTAATTGCCACCAAGCTTTTCTACATCTGAGGGGAATATACCATTAAGTTATCTGAAAACTTATATAACCATCTAGATAGTGCTTTTAGTTATAGCTTGATATAAGAAAAACCGTTTTTGTAGTATATCATGGGCATCTAAGATGTAAACCTGCAAAATATCAATCTTCGTTGTAATGTTCTGAAGGTATGCAAAAATGTTTGACAAAATGCGGCAAACAATTATAATGAAATCTCAAACCCAGACAGGCTGATACTTCAATTTTTTGAATGACGTGCTTGCATTTTTTTATTGATTTACTCGCCAAAACAAGAGCCGCACAATCTCGCGTTGCTAGTGAGGATTTTGGGTGGCCATCCTTTCAAAAAACATGTATATGACAGGTGACCCGTAAAGTTATTGAACAATACATTCAAACACACCAAAATTTTCAACCTGCCTAAAACGGCGAGGTTTCCAAATGACATGTTGTGAAAGAGATATGTTGGTTCCCAATCTAACACCTCAAATAAGGTAATGATGCAGAGGAGGGTAAGAAGAAAAGACAGACCTTCTGATATTTCGTTTTGTAGCCAAGGACGAATCTATTGTCTATCTTGACCATGCCTTACTGGAATGATAGGGAGGCACGTGACTAAGGATGTGGTTGTTACCCTGTTATTTTATGGCTTTACATGAACCAAGGTGAGAGAACTGAGGGGTGGTTTGAAAGGGAGAGGGAGATGGTATGTTTCAAACCCTCGGACTTGTTGGAACCTCAATCTGAGATCAAATGCAATACTCATTCGAAAGAATGGTCACACAAGCATTGCAATCATTTGATACATCAAACACAAGCCACTGAAGACAGATAAAATGCAATCACATACATCATCTCTAAAGAAATTGTGAACAACTTAGGATAAGATGATGTCGGAATGCTAGATCATGGCAAATACACTTGAAATATGCAGGATATGTGTGATTTGCAGGCAAACGCATGCAAGATTGACGAAAGTAATGTGATTTACAACGGTGGGATAGGATGATTCTTGGTTAAAGGAAGTGTGAGTGGTGGATTTAATGGGGAGAAGCACCAGTGCTCGCCATTTCAGCATTTTGCTTCCAAAATACAGTAGGATAAAGATAAAAAAACATAACCTTCAATGGGGCATTTGCATTCATTGATACCAAATTCATGCAAATACTACCACATAATATTTGAGATCTTAACACAAACATTTGTGCATAAAAACTCAACAAAACATTTATTGTATCAATTAAATAACACCCAAAATACACTCAAGGGGTTTAAGCAATCATCTTTGGAGTAATATTGCAGAAAATATTTTAAAACTAGACAAATGTTGGAAAGTAACACTACAACACAATATTTATTCAATGACTAATCTCACGCAACAACCAGAAAGAACTCCTTCGTATTTCATTGATTCAATAAACATAAGATTACATTAAAAGTTATATCCCTTAATTGTGCTCTCATTTACCTCCCAGAATGCTTGACTAAATCATGGCAAATAGTTTTGTGTGATTCAATTTCGACAAGGGAGACATATAGAAAATGCTCTCAATGTCTGCCAATGACTATATAGTGTAATCACCTTAGCGCGAACCAGATTTAACAAATATAGAATTTGTGAAATCTTAATTGCACAATCACATATGATTAAAAGACTAGGGCGCCTGGATTAGGGACTCTAGCACCTAGGCACCAAAGACATCTGTTGGGCACCTGTGACTGCATAGGAGCTCAAAAATTTGTTTTTATGGTGTCGCAAGGTGGTCCCTAACCTAGTCACTTGTTGGTCACCTTATATGTCACAATGGATGATCGCCATAATTCACCTATAACCATGTAAAGAGAAGATGAATTGCAAAACCCTTAAACTACATCAAATCCCAAAAAGAAAAAGATACAATATGGGGAGTCATAATGACCCGACAGTCACCTCGAATTGAATGAACTTACAACCGTCGCATTGCATATACATCTCATACTCCATGTAGTTCTTGTGTGTGTGTGTGTAAAAATTATTCCCTAAGAATCCCTTGTGTAAGCACACATGATAATGGGCAATAGCTAGATGTACCAATGTAAATAGATGTGTGAATGGAAAAATTAACTTCCCCTTCCTATGAAGCGTATGCAGAGAAATATAGTCTTGTGTCCCTTGAATGAGTACTAGATGGATTTCTTTGATTATATTAGATGCCTTTGGATGTAACCTTAGGTGGTGATAATAGATGCTTAGAGCATGGTCCTTTATTATGGTAACATACCTTTGTATTTATATGATTCACTTGGTTTAATTTCATAATTGACAACTAGAAGGTCAAACCATAAGAAAATAAGATGCCAAAAAGATAAAAGAAGACCAAAGAGAGAGAGTAAGATAGAAAGAGGTTGGGGTGCCCATAAGAATGAGGGAACCTGGGCGTTGGCATCTTGTCTAGGTGCTGGTGTCCAGAGTCATGAAAGATAAATAAATAAAGTTCAAATTGGGATGTAAGGTTTTTCAGACCAAAGAGAAAGCAAGAAAGACAGAAAAGAGGCCCTAGACAATAGTTAATTACTAGTTTTCTCACTTAGGAATCATATGAATGCAATTATGCTTTTAGGACGTAGAAATGTACCCAAGTTCATGATTTTGTGTCTACATTTTCCCCCACTTTATGTTGTTAAGTGAATATTAGATAACATAAACTAGATAAGATAATTGTACCTGATAACCATGTAGAATGTGATGGTGATAGCGTGTCGAGGAGACAAGTGAAAGTCTATGAAGTGATAAAAAATAAAGTGTGCAAAATAAGAAAGAGGAAGTGACCCTAGGGATGAAGCATATGATTTGTGTCATTTTGTACTTGTTGTTATTGTAGCTTGATGTAGGGTTGTTTCTTGTTGTGTATTAAGGATGAAACTATAAAATAAGTAGCTAAATACGTGTCTATGAATTTTTTTGCTTATGTAAAAATGAATAACAGGAAAGTGTGCACTTCATCTGTGAAGAGTGAAAAGGATAGAAAATATCCTGAAATGTTGTAGAAGATTGAATTTTTTGGGTGATCTCATGCAAAGAGCAAGTTTTTTGGGCGATCTCATGCTAAGAATGAGTTTTTTGGGAGATATCATGCTAAGAATGAGTTTTTTGGGCGATCTCATGCCAAGTGCAATTTTTTTGGGTGATCTCACACCATGAAAGAAGAGTGTTGGGGAGAGAAGTCTAGTTTTACTCTCCATCCATAACTACTTCCAAAATTTATACACCATTGCAACTGGTGTGATCCATGTTTAGTTCCATATTGTTCAATATTGTTCCAAGTATACTGATTGTCCCAAACGAAGGATATTATAGGAGATTGACATGCATTATGTATTCTGAGGCTGATGTTTGATCCTATGAAACTGCTAGATATGAATTGTTGTAGATTGTGTTGATATGAGAAAATTTATATTATGCCCCCAGGACATAGACACCTAAGAGAGGCTAGGAGTGCACAGGCGTTAGTGTTTGTATCTGGGTGTTGGAGTTTCTGTGTTGAACTAAGGACCCAATTCACAATATGGTCCATTTATGTGGCTTTTGATTGTTCTGTTCCTATACTGTGCAGGCTTATACTGAAGATCTAAGATTTTGTATGGGTGACTGATTCACCCAATGTATGCCTCCTCATTTGGTGTGCATGTGACGTCGTTAGGAGAATGTGGCCCAAAGGAGAGGAACTGATGCTAATCTGAAAATGATACCTTGCATGGCAGAAACCAAGGCACATACAAATGAAGTGGCTAGATACATGTGTTTTTTTATTAAGGGTAAAGGCTTTTTTACTAGGGTCTTAACTAGGTACAAAAATTCTTAAAAGCCCAGATAAAACATTGACACACCAAGAACAAAAAAGAAACAACTACCCAGTAGCGAAGAAATAACTAGGAAGGACAAAAATTTTTCTGGAGTAAATATTTTTTCTTATTTTGCATATTTTCCAGCCATCTTTAATCTCCTCAAAAGGAAAAATCGGCACTTCAATAGATTCTATCGGAATATATGTGCTTTGTTCAACAAGACTGCAAGGAGGAATATTTTCCTTAGCCACTTTAGAAGCTATTATATAAAAAAAATTATTTGTTTGAATTACATCTGTAATATTCTCCTTATTTTCAATAGTTGTAATTTCTGCAAGAGGGGATTCTTGGACCTCTTCAGCCCCCCCTTTCCGTGCCTTCAGTTGAATTGATTTCTTCCTTATCTTCAAAGACCAAATGCTCTGGGAGGAATTTTTTCCACTATTTTTTTCTCTCATTGTTACACTTTTCCATCCCAAATTTAGCAACAATATTCCTTAATGTGAAACATCTTCTACATATGAAGGGTGCACCTTTGTAGTCTAAAGGATGAGTCCATGTTATGTTTTACAGTTTAAGCTCAATGTTTACATATAGGTTTTTAGAGGTATTTAGCTGCACAAGAATTTTTACATATGTAGTATGGGTGAAATCAGTGGTTTGAGAATCAATATAAAGAATTTTACCCAAAATCAATATAAAAGCATGTTACCCAAAACATTTCTAATGGATATCAAGCAATCATAATCCAAAAATTGTAGAGGTAAGTGAGCTAGGCTAATCCAAACAAGTTTACAAGAGAAAGATTCTGTGATTGGGTTGAAAGCTAGGGAACCAAGGTTTATGTAACAAGGTAACATGATTGACAAACCCAAATTTTATATGCTATGGTATTTTTATCAAATATGGAAGAAAAAACCATGAAAAAATTTATTTTAGCACATGGGTAAAGGTATAACCTTCCAGTAAAGAGTGTGGATCCAATACTTGGGGATCTAATCATGAAGGAATGTGTAAGCTGGGCTAGAATCCATTGAATCTACATATCAAGGTGTGCTCAAAAGTAGAGTTTCGATTTGATTATTCCTCCACAAATGTGACTCATGGAGTAATGATAGCAAGGGCCCATAGGTTTAGAGGACCGACTACCCTACAACGCATCCCTAAATGTAAGGTTAGTGGGTTGTTCTTGTCTTAAAGTGACATACTTTCATCCTAGGGGTGTGATTTCATTTTGAGACACGATAACACCTAGAACAAGGGAAGAGTGCACCAAAAGGGGTTATGAGCCTAATACGCTACCAAAAAACAACTCAAAGTACCACTATCCATGGCTACCAAATCCATTGTAACTCAAAAATCAACGTAGATCTGACGAAGCTGAGTACAAAGAAATATCTCTACTACATGAAACTTGTTTAACTGGGCCTTAAGAGGTCCTAGGGATTGAGGAAGAATATTTGAGGTGACCCATGCCAAGAGTAGTTGAGGACACATAAAGAAAAGGGTTAATAGATAATTCCCTTATGGCTCATGAGATCTCTCCTATCACCGGAGCCCGCACCATTGCATTTTCTATCCATCATTCACAATGAAGAACCCACATCTGAGCCACCGAGAACAACGTCACCACCGTGAGAAGATGGAATATGTTTAGGGATTCATGATTCTCCCTAGGGTTCATGAGTTCGAAATCCTTTCCATCCTAGGGTTAAAAGATGGGTTCATTGGGTTTGAAATCCTTTCCATCCTAAAGAATAAATGTTATTGCTAGATGTATGTGTTAGTAGAAAAGTGGGAAGCATGTAATAGAAAAATAATGTAATAAACAAGTGTTCATATAAGAGAGAGAGACCACAAAAAGAGGGTTTCAAACATAGGACATCGCTCACAATGTAGCAAGACAATCGGGGCCAAGACAACCAAAATGATATAAGCAATTATCAAACAAGACATATAACATAGCCCATAAACAATGACATATAATAGCAAACAATGTCAAACAAAGTATCACACAACCATGGTGGCAAATAGTCCTGCAAAGAAAATATTTCACATGAAGCACCCATTAGCATGTTATAAAGATAAAATCATGTTAAATTGTGTACAGATCAATGGAAATTAGTGTGCTAGAAAGTATAAGCAGTGAATAATGAAATAATAATACTTGTGATGTGTAAGAGTAGAAATGTAAATGAACCCAGAAGCCTCGGTGGGACTGGAAAGAGGTGGGACTGGAATGAGGTACAGTGTAACATCATTGTGATTTAACAAAATATGAATATTAAACCTTAATTGTAGAGTCAAAACATAATGATAATGAAATAAAGTACAAATCTAACCTAAGTAGTAAACTAAATAAAAATAAAACCCTAAGTGCAAGAGAGAGCAAAGAATATGATTCTATAAAATTTGATTTTTATCATGAATTCAAAGAGTACAACAATGTAATAACTAAAATAAACTGAAATAAAAATGCTAAGTAATTTATTTTGTAATTAAAATGTAATAGGATGAAAGGGTAAAGGTACTTACCTGATTTAGACTTACCTCACATTGATTTGGGACTGAGAAGGGTGATGAAATAGTGGAGCAGAGTGTCACAACAAACCTCAAAAAGTTGCATCAACGAAATATTTGGTTAGACTGGGGCACCTAGAGAGGGATAGGGGTGTCTATGGATGCCCTGGTCTGTGGAACAACTCGGAATTTGATCTTGATATGGTCACTATATATTCACAATACTTCGCCTTTGGTTAGGTTGATGTCGTACTTGGTTCACTGGTGTCGTTGTCAACCTCCAATGAGTAATCACCTGTAAAACCCCACACAAAACATCAAACCCTAAAAAATAAATATGCAAATGAATGGGTTAGACTGTCCTCAACTACCAAATGGATGGACTTATGACTGAGTGTTGTACTACATCTCAGACCCTATGTAGTTTTATGTGCTTGTGTGCGCAATAATGTACCTAGGGTGCCCTAGCACCAATGACTCCAAAGTAGCAAACAATAACTAGATAAAATGCAAAATGGTGGTTGGAATAGAATAGAATCCCCATCCTATGCAGTGTGTGATGCATAATAGTACCTATAGACATCTAAAATGTTGACATGATCGATTACAATTAATCTGTCCCGCAACATCATCTAAATCCATATAATAATTAATCACAAGATTAATTACTATTAATTTCAACATTAATCTCTTTATTCTAATATTTCATCATTTATCTAAATATTCTATTTTATCATTAAAATTTCCTTTTATCACATTTACCCTTTCATCATTTATCATTTATCTCATTTTATCATTAATCACTTTAATACCCTAATATCCTATTTTAAATCCTTCATTAACATTTTATAGGAATTTAATATCCCTACATCTCACCTACCACCTACCCTACACATCCCTACACCTAGTCTTTCCATGTAACGTCACCCCTAATCACCATTTATTAACCTAATCTAATATTAATTTAATCACATCCTCACACCTCTAAATCTAGAGGCTTCTAAATCTAGAAGCCTCTCTAACCTTCTCCTCCCATTGAATTTTTAATTCAATGGAAGCTTCTTCCCTCCATCAATTTTGAATTCAAAAAATCCTAGAATTCTTCATTCTAGAGAATTCCAATCCTCTCATACATTCTCCACCCTTGATCCTGATCCAACATGGCTTCATATTAGCTATTGAATCCTCCACCCACAAACTATAAATTTGAACTCTCATTCTCCATGAGGGCTAGTTTAGAAAAACTTAGAACAAGTCTCAAATCCATAGCCAACCTCTGCCATTTTTGGCACTCAATCATCCATCTTCAATCCAATCTAACATCTTCCATCCTTCATCCTTCATCAAGAAATCACCAAGAAATCCAAGGGGAGGTGTTGCCCAAGTATCTCCAAAACTTTGAAGCAACAATCAATCATCCAACATCAAGAGCACATCCAACCAATCAAAGGAGGAACAAGTGCAACTTGTGGGTAAGTGTAGGTATATTTCTCTTCCCTCCTTCCATCTAGCTCAATCTGAGGTAGTAATTAGAAGTGTTAGTTTAGGAATTAGTTACATTTAATTTCTTAGTTTGCATTTGCATACTAACACCTCTTTTTGTTTACATTTTGGCACCCACCGTGGGGCTTACCCCCCTAAATTTTAATAGAATTTAGTAGCATTTAACACTAAAAACAAAATGTCCAAATTTTAGATTTTTTGTTGAGATTTAACATGGAAATTTTCAATTTTTTCGTCACTCTGTTCCGTTTTAGCGTGTTTAACTTGAAACAACTCTTTCATGACCTAAAACAACACTTTTACCCTAAAATAGTGCTTATGTTCACATTTTTAACTTTGTGCTTACATGGACATCTTTCAACGCTTATATAAAACTCGTGGCACATTTATCAACATTATAACGCGTTTATTTACACATTAGCACTTTTACTCCTGTGATATTTTGGTTATGCAGGATCAACGCTTCTATTCACATATCAATACATTTTCTAGGCGTCCATAGCCCCAACGGAGATATATCTAATTCTTGTCACCATATTGCTCTACTCTAAACAAAGAAACTTGTCTTCTTAATTTAATCTTTCTAGAAAATACCTTAGAGAAATAGATGGAAAGGAGAGAGAGGAAAAATATGTGCACTTACCTACAAGATTCCAAGCTCCTCCTTTGATTCTTAGGATTTGCTCTTGATGTTGGATGATTGATTGTTGCTTCATATTTTGATGGAGACACATAAGCAACACCTCCCCTTTGATTTTCCTTGATGATTGATGAAGGATGATGATTGATTGTGGATGAATAATGGATTGATTAGATGATAGAATGGATGATTAGGTGAACAAAATAACAAAGATTTGTTATGGATTTCCAGGTTAGCTCTCGTGGAGGAGGAGAGCTTGATTTATAGCTTGTGGGTGGAAGATTCAATGGCTAAGATGAAGTCATGTTGGATTGAAATCAAGGGGGGAGGATGCATGAGAAGAATGAAGATTTCTAGAATTTCAGAGAGGTTTCCATTGAATTAAAAAATTCAACGGAGGAAGAGGAGATATTTGATTTTTTAAGTTAGAAAGAGGGAAATTTAGAGAGGATTCTAAAAATAGAAGTCTTTAGATTTAGAGGTGAGGATATGATTAGGATTAGGTTAGGTTAGGTTAGGTTAATAAATGATGATTAGGGGTGTGATTTGATGGAAAGGCTAGGTGTAGGGATGCATAGAGTAGGTGGTAGGTGAGATGTAGGAATATTAAATTCCTATAAAATGTTAATGAAGAATTAAAATAGGATAATAGGATATAATAATGGATTGAAAATGATTAATGATGAAATGATGGGATATTTGATAAATGATTAAAAGGGGAAATATTGATAAAATAGAATAATAATAATAATTAATCTTGCAATTAATTATTGTATGGGTATGATGATGTTATTTGTGGGACAAATTAGTCGTAACTAAGCATGTCAACATTTTAAATGCCTACATTTTTTCCCTCTTTGAAGTGTTATTGCGGAGCAATGACAGTTCAAAGATGTTGGCTAGATTTTCTGCATAGCACAAAACCTAGGCAGTCATGAGATAAATCTCCTTCATTTAACCGGTGAGGCTCCCGTGTCAGATTTGCCAATAAAAACGTGTTATTATCTATCAGGGGTTTTAATTTAACCACTTAGTTCATGAACCATAACTAAGAAGTTCTGCAGCAAGTAAGTAGCTGTTCAAGAAAGGAAGTATTTTATAGAAGAAGGAAGTAAAGGAAATACAGAGAAGAAATGGGGAAGATGTGCATCCCAATTAGTAGATAGCAGAGCTAATTGCATGCACATAGAAGAAACTTAATAGATATGAACACACAAAATTATAAAACAAAGGCAGCTCTAGATCCAGATCTAAAATAACACAAAGTTTATTAAGAGATCTAAGATTAAAAGCAAGAAACATAGTACATCGTGACACAAAGTTCTCCGGAAACCTGCTCCTTTGTATTCCTTTGCTCCAATTTGCTCTCAAGGGTCCAACACAAAGTCTAGAACACAAGATTGTTGCTTACAAATTTTGATTGATTATTAACCTGAAGGTTCTTCTCCTACTTATATAATGTAGGAGGGAAAGTACAAATGGAAAACTCAAACTGAACTAAAACATAAATAACAAGTAAAGATGACATTTGGCAATCATCCTCAACTATCTTCTCCTTAAGTGACACATGTATCACTTAAGTAATAGAATGGTTCCACATGACTTTTAGTAATGGTTGTAAAACCAATAACTTAGAAGTTTTACAATTTCATCCGAGAACATAGAAAATAGAAGAAGAAAGAATAGAATAAGTCATGCTAGCTATAATGTTTGTTTTTTTCTTGTTCTGATATCAGATATACTTGTTGAACATGTTATTCAACATCCTTCCATCTGTTTTAGCCACTACTTCTTTCTCTGCCCTGAACTGCAGCAACCCTTCATTCAACACTTTGATGCATGCTTCCACATCTTCCAAACTCGGCCCAAACCTTGCAATGTCTGCTTGCAGAACCACCAATCTACTGATAGAATTCATCGTGAAAGGCTTGGTAGCTTTATCAATTCTCTTTTGTATCATCAGAAGAGATCCTTCCAGGGAATTAGGCACCTTAGTTGAGACGATCCGTATGTATGAAGTAACATTTCCGTCCACTCTCTCCTCAGTGAAAGAAATGACACTGTTTGGTAAGTTAGATGTCCTACTCTTAAGTGTCTGCATCCTCTTCAGCAAAACTCTACAGATTTCCAAATGGAAAGATACTACAAATTCCAGCTGCTTCCCCTTATCAACTGATCCATCCGGTACAATCTATTCTGCAATCAATACATCTCCCGGCAACTTGTTGATCTCGGCCAAAATACTCAGGTTACTCTCTGCAACTGTATTCATGCCTTCTATGTTTGCCATCAGTTGCTTCAGTTGATTTGCTGCACCATCCATAACCTTTAGGCGGGTTGGCACTTCTTCAAGTTGTACAGAAGCTTGACGAATAATCAAATCCTTCCATTCATCAATAGCCTTTACTTGATTGCTTGCGTCCTCCATTTCCTGCATAAGATGATCACTCACCTGCTCTGAAATGGGATGAATGGAAGGTTTAACAACCTTGGCTATGATCTCACATAATTGAGATACTTGCTTCTACAGCTTTTCTTTCTCCACCTTTTCACTGTTAAGCCTAAGGAATAAAGCATCCATCAATGTCTACGTGTCCTGCTTCAATCCTTCAGTGGTGGCTTAACCGAGGGGTACTTTGGTTACCATCACATCCTCTGCCATGAGCTCCTCCTCTATCTTTCCTTCTGTCGGAATTGATATCTTAGAAAACTTCTCTCCCGAATCTTTGATGATCAACCTAGAAGTTGCTTTGGTAACTTTAGGCCTTCTGTCTCTTCCACCTAGATTTTGGAGTAGCTGCAAGTCGTGCTCCTCTAAGTTCATCTCCATTCTCACTTCTGGAACCAATTGCGAAGCCAACCATTCCGAGAAGTTACTTCTCGAAGAATGAGAAGTCACTGAATTCGCTGAGTGTACTACCATCTTCCACTCTGCATTCTCTCCGTCAGAAAGTGCCACAGTGTTATGGCTGTCATCTTCTGAATCACCCAAGGACAAAGCCCTTTCGAATTCTGCCATCTGCAGCTTCAACGTATCCTCTAGAAAAGGCGCTGAATGAAGTGGATGAGGGGAGAAGATGAATGCCACTGGATTCAATGGAGGCATGGAAGCGTCCTGCTGCTGCGGTGCAATAGTTGGTGAAGTACTGGGTACTAGAGAAACCGGAGTTAAAGTCATGGTCGTAGAAGTGATCCTCTCTTTGGATTGAGATCTTCTATGCACTTTCAACTTCTCGAATCTCCTGCTGCTTTCTCCTCTGTGCTTTCGCTTGAGGGAATATCCTGCGCCGAAGTTGCCCATGACTTGATTCATCAATGCTTCATCAAGGCAATATCCCTTCGTCAACAACCAGTTTGAAGTATTCACCAACACAGCTCCCGACCTTTCTTCAATTGTGTTGCAGCCTCCTACGTTATTCTGCAGTATGGCTTTATCTCCTCCCATTTGATGGTAAGTGTCAAGTACCACATTCCCATCATCTTTAAGATCCGCAAGTATTCGCGCTAGTCCAAAGTCGAACACTTGCTTTGCTGATAGCCTGCTGAAATCTCTCTTTCTAACCTCGTACTCACTTTTGCACTTCATCCAAAAATCTTCTAATGAAGGCACATGTGCGTACTCTTGGGAGATCATCTTCCTGACTACTCCAAATGGATCGAAGTTCAGCTGTGTAGGGAAGAACTCTTGCTCATACTCGGATAACATTTCCTCCTCCATCCCTCGAGCTCTATGAATGCTAATGCAGCTGTAATATCCCACAGTGATTGGGAAGAAGCCCGTAGACTTGTGCCGATTTGACTGAAGGTCGTGTAACTCCACAAGTTGTCTGCTCAACTCCATGGCGATCAATCTATCATTTGGATGCCTGGGCATCTTTATTGGTTCTCCAA
The DNA here is from genome assembly GCA_019776745.2 of Taxus chinensis. Classification (NCBI taxonomy): domain Eukaryota; kingdom Viridiplantae; phylum Streptophyta; class Pinopsida; order Cupressales; family Taxaceae; genus Taxus; species Taxus chinensis. The sequence goes on along the minus strand of CM034148.1, from coordinate 928,392,284 downwards.
AAAATCCTGTAACCCTGAGGTATGTGAAATCTGTAAATTGAATGAATAGACTGCTAATCTTGGACACAGCTTCCTATGCTTCCTTGCTTACCTTGTTGGCCTTCAAGTCTTTGTCTAGCCTGCAGATGAAATCATAGAAGAATTCATCGTTGACCACTTTGAAATCTTTCTCGCATGCAGGTACAGTAAGCTGTAGGTAGCACTCAAAAATGGGGTCCTTAGAAATAACACCACATCTATCCAGCTTGGAAAATACGCCTTGTGAAGTTGCAACATACACCAAGTAAGAAGTCATTTTGAAGCTGAAAGTACACTTCATGTTCCGGAGTTGCTCACCAATGTTGTTGCTAATAATTTCTGACCAATTGATTATAGAATCAACCTTGTTGATTTCAATAGTCCTGATGAAAGCATACATCCATGTACGGAAAGTGTAAGCATTCGCCTCACCATTCATCCTGTACAAAAATTTGACGACATCATCTACCTCCTGCACCAAATTGGACCGTGGAAGAGTTCTCGGAAACTTTGAAGGAGATCTAAGCTTCTTCATGTATCGGCTATTCATTATGCTCACGTAATCAGCTCTATGCTTCTCCCACATGCTGCCGGCATCCTGAAGACTCATGGAAGTCACCACCTTTCGCACTGGAATCTTCAAACAATAATTGATGAACTTTGCATCCAAACGAATTATCTTCTTTCCTGTAGCATCACACACTGATCTGGATGAAGGATGGTAAGATCTAGTGCACTCCATAACAAATTCTGGCAACTAGGCTATATATGGAAAAGTTGCAGCTTGGATAATTCCACTGCTTTTGACCGCACGCATAAGTGAAGTCTTTCTCGCTTTGAATCTATCAATCAAATCGGCAAGAGGTTTCGGGCCTAGATCTGTGTCTTCTATGTCTACAAGTTTGGAAGTGATGCATGAATCTATCGTGCTTTATTTTTCCTCTCTCTTTGCCATGGCTTTGTCAATCTTTGTCTGAATAATTCTTTTTCTTCTTATTTGGTCGGATTTCTTCAATACTGGTGTAGATCTGGACAATTCTTTAGATTCGGAGGTTATATGCAATGTATTGGACATTGATAAAAGATCCTTTTCCTTTGTAAAGCACCTGTAATGAATTCCTGCAATTTATTTAGACAAAAATGGCCACCGGAGCATGAATAATGAATTTTAATTGTAAAAATCTGCACTTTTCAAGCCCGTTGCCCCAAAAATTGGTGTTTAATTTACACATAAAGAGAGCATGAATCCTTTCAACAACACCTGAGCACCTGTAACACCTATGCAAACAATTATGCAAACAAAGATCCACCTCTTGCAAAGCATGCGCCAAATCTGGAAGCTTTTATCCTTGTTACCACCTTGCCTGAGCAAAATCCTTCTTCAAATGGGGGCGCACTTTTCCTCTTGGCTGCAATTCTTTACCTGTGAATTAAATAATTCACCCATATGGCTGCCCATGCTTATATAACCTTCACAATTCTATAATTAATAATTGCCCTAACAATTAAAGGTAATTAATTAATTAAAAATCATGCTCTTCTCTTTTAAAAATAACATGTTTAAGGACAACCATCCAATAAATTAAATTAATCTAATTTAATCCTTCACACATCACTTCACTTAAGCTTCAGAGTGTGCCTTGACCATAGCCACTGAAAATAGAAATTAATTTAATGATTTAATGCCTTAAAAATAATTAAATAACTCCCAAATGGGGCGCACTTTTTGAAAGAGAGGGGGCAACCACTAAATAAATTAAATTTAATACATTTAATCCATTTCTTTTATTCCCTCTTTGACTTGTTGACTTCCTCCAAGCTTGGGCGCACTTTTTAGAAGAATAGATTAATTAAAATAATCATTTCAAGGCTGCCATCATCTCACCAAAGGGGCACACTTTTTTGCACATATAATTCTATTTTAAAGAAATTTTCACAATGGGATTCTTTACCCTACAAGGCAGGCACTAAAATCCCATGATCCACTTAAGTGATTTGACTTTGACAATGAGATTATTTACCTTGTAAGGCAGGCACTAAAATCCCATGATTTCACTTAAGTCACTTTCCTTTTATTTTATCATGGGAATTTTCACCCTGCAAGGCAGGTAATAAATTCCTGTCTGCATGTGGCCTCTAACTTTCCCACTGCAACTTAAGTGAATTTTATAACACGGGAAAAAGTACCCTGCTAGGTAGGTATAAAATTCCCACCTTGCCTGCTACTTGTATTTTTCCCATTGCAGCTTAAATCCTTTGTTTTCCAAAAATGCGCCCAACCCCGCAGGGGCTTTTTCGTGCATGACTTCACTTTTTCCCAATGATCTAGACCTTCGATGGTGACTTCCTCCGGGCATAACGTGCGTATATGTTTTCCAGTTGCTCCAGGCCAAAAATCGGGCTCACCCGGCAAAGGAATTGTTCCAGAGAAATTTTACAGAAAACAAAACGGGACAACACAAAACCACAAAAAATTGCCAAAAGTCACAAATAAAGCCCAAAACTTATTCCTAGTTAAAACGGAGCGCAAATAGCCTCATACGGGGCTCAAAATAATTAAATACAAATTTCCCACAGATAAATCCCGACGACAGAATATAACAATTTTGGGCATCTGGGTATTTGGTGAAAAAGGCTAATATGGCTCTTTGGGAATATCTTGACACAATACAAGAACTCTCATGCAATAAAAACACAAAACGACCCATTATTTTAAAAGTACAAAATTTTTTCGGATAGGGTAGTCGCAGATTTCAGGATGAAATCTAGGTGACACCAAAAGAAAAGAAGATAAGATGTTAAAATGGTAACAAGAATCAGATGTATCTCCATCGAGGCTATATAAACATGGCTGATAATAGAGCAATACACATCTTAACCTTTCGTTCACCCTCCATTAAACATACTTGATTTAACCACGCCGTATACATTGGCTAGTTTATCTTTGCTTACTACCCATTCGGTCTTCACTTCAAGTGGTAATTAATCATCACAATCACACACACTTCAATCTCAAAGAGACATAGGGCTCACTTGTTATCAGGTATTGTTTAGACCTTGGTCACACTTTTGTTTTATCCCAACTCTTTCCTTACAACATGTGTCATTAGGCTCATATTTTGTTCATCACTGATGTTATTTTCCTTCCATACATCACATCCAAATCATTTTTCCCTTGGATTGAACACCCGTAGGCAGAAGATGACCATTTTATTTTAATCCAATCCTTCTCATGTCCCTTTTCAATTTTCATCATCATGACTGAGGGTAGCCTTTCAACCATCCGCTATAGGCATAATCCATTTAGATATCCCTCACTTCTCATCCTACCCTACACCATTGGAGAAAATTGAACCCATCCATCCATCCACATAGGTCACCATACTTTACACTTAGGGGAACACATCCATCTATCCCCTCTAATCATAACCTATCAACCAATCCATATCCTCTCTACCCTATCCAATTTCTCTCATCCTATCTATATATCTCACATCCCATATCCCATATAATCCTCATCCTATCCTCAACTTATCCTCATCATATCCTTATCCCATCCAACCTATCCAATTTCCCTCAATCCTTCCCTTTCATCCTACCCTAAACATAATTTGGGACTTATAGGAGAAAGTCACATCCCACCTTACATCCCTTCCCATTCCTCCATCACCTATCTCATCTAAAATCTTCACATCCAAAATCTAAAAATCCAAACATCCAATATCAAAATAATATAAACATCCCAAATCCAAAATCTAAAAATCAAAATAATCTAAACATCCCAAATCCAAAATCTAAAAATCAAAACATTCCAAAAAATATAAAATGCACTGTGTGTGTTTTTGTTTGTGTGTGTTTGCTTTCTTGTCTGCATTTGCATTTTGGCCGATGATATGAGGCCTATATTTTTTATTATATGGCCAATGATATGAGGCCCCTTTTGTTTGGTCCAATGATATGAGGGCCATCTTTATATTAATCTGTCCAATGATATGGGGACAAGGGCATCTGGTAACTTAGTCATCATGGTCTTTATACCCTAGTGCATTTTTCTCTATGCCACATTAATCATAACCACTAATGATGATAACAGTGGGCACTTTATGGTAGCACACCCCCTTCTATAATCATCTCTTAGACTTATTATCATCCACACTTAATCCCCATCATCATCTAACCTCTTCATCCGCCCATCCAACCAATCCTTTGTCAATTAATCAATATCCACATCCAAATCTTATCATCTCGTATCAAACATCCCAATTCCTCACTCCTTGGTTGGGGCATCTTCGATCCAAAAACCAGTCCTCATTCTCTCATCCAAATATCCTCAATCATCTAGTCCTCCACATCCAATATCCTATATTCTATCTTTATATCAAGAATATTCACATCTAACATCGTCAAATCCAACATCCTCAAATCCTCCCCCCTTGACTAGGGCATTTCAAAATCTAAAAATCCAACATCCTCAGATCCTCAAATCCTAACTCCTAGACCTGGGAATCTCAACAACTACATCTTCAAATCCCACATCCTCAAAATCTAACATCTTCAAATCCAACATCATCAAATCCAACATCCTTTAATCTGAAATCCTAAATCTTCACCATTGTCATACATCATTGAATGGGGCATCCAAAATACAAAATTCGATATCTCCTAATCCTTTAATCTTCCACTCTTCTCATTCTCTCTCCCAATCTTCTAATCCTCATCTTATAATCCTCTCATCCTCATCCTTTAAATCCTAAAATATTTTAATCCTCTAGTCATCTAATCTTCTAATCCTCTCCTCTCCTAATATTCTAATCATATTCTAATCCTCTCATCCAACATATTCATCCTTAATCTTCTCATCATCGAATCCTCTAACTTCTCATCCGCAATCCTCTCATCTACTAACTTGGGCATCTCCTCTTTTCAAGTGGTTACCCTCATCATTTCTCCCCGCCTAATCCCTCGAGGGGGCATCACATCACCATCATAACATATTCTCTTCTTTTCTTTGAACTGTCATTTCTCCACAATAACACTTCAAATAGGGGGAAAATGTAGACATCTAAAATGTTGACATGATCAATTATGATCAATCTAATCCTCTAACTTCTCATCCTCAATCCTCTCATCTACTAACTTGGGTATATGCTCTTTTCGAGTGGTTACCCGCATTGTTTCTCCCCGCCTAACCCCTCGAGGGGGCATCATATCACCATCATAACATATTCTCTTCTTTTCTTTGAATTTTCATTTCTCCGCAATAACACTTCAAAGAGGGGAAAAATGTAGACATCTAAAATGTCGACATGATCAATTATGATTAATCTGTTCCGCAACACCATCTAAATCCATATAATAATTAATCACAAAATTAATTACTTTTAATTTCAGTATTAATCCCTTTATTCTAATATTTCATTTTATCATTAAAAATCCCTTTTATCACATTTACCCTTTCATTATTTATCATTTATCTCATTTTATAATTAATCACTTTAATACCCTAATATCCTATTTTAAATCTTTCATTAACATTTTATAGGAATTTAATATTCCTACACCTCACCTACCACCTACCCTACACATCCCTACACCTAGCCTTTCCATGTAACCTCACCCCTAATCACCATTTATTATCCTAATATGATATTAATCTAATCATATCCTCACACCTCTAAATCTAGAAGCCTCTCTAACCAATGGAAGCTTCTTCCCTCCAATTTTGAATTCAAAAAAATCTAGAATTCTCCATTCTAGAGAATTCCAATACTCTCATGCATTCTCCACCCTTGATCCCAATCCAACATGGATTCATCTTAGCCATTGAATCATTTGTGACTTGATAATCATATGGGGAAACCTCATCCCTTGAAGCATCATTTTTTGGGGTGGCCACCTCCAAGAACCTTTCTCCTTGAGCACTCACCATTGTTCATTATAGAATCATTTCTTTCTTTGGTGCCTTGGATGGCCTCAAAGAGATAACAATTTTAAGGTCAGCTTCCTCCACTTGCACTCTGACCATTTTCTTCTTTGTGAGGGCTGCTTCTAACCAACCTTCAGCCTAAGTGCTACCTCCTTCATGTTCACGTAGTTGGGGACCAACATGCGCTATCATTTATTCTTAAGGTACAAGGATAACAAGACTTGAGTCCTCAATTTGTGTCTCTTACTGATAAGAAGGATTGACTAGTTGTTCTTGATCCTTTTCCTCATTTGTCCCCAAGTCCTTCACCTTTTCCTCTATCATAGTCAAAGAAGGTTGAGTACTTGTGTCAATATTTTTTTTGTCCTCAACCTTTTATTCTCTAGATGGAGAAGGCTTCTTGGTAAACTCAACTTGTTGTTGCTCTTATTGTTGGGTTTCTTGTTGTGTAACTTCATGAGTCAAAAATAAATTTTCAGTTGTTTTCGACATTGGTTGAGTAGGTTGTAGAACACTAGATTGCTCACTCTTGGCAAGTGTGACCTTTTCAATTTGATCTTGTCTAACCTCTTTTACAACAACATCTTCCCTTACCACTTCTCCCATACCATCTTAAACTTCTTCTAACATAGGAATTTCCCATGTTATCTAGTCTCCATCCCCTTTCCCAACTGATATGTCTTATAAAGTTTCATGGGGGAGGTCAGCTCCAACATCCTGATCTAATACCTCTAGCAATTTAGTGAAAGTTTACTCCATGGATGGGTCTGGCATTTCACTTTTTCCCCTTCTTGGGCCTCTTTTTTATGAATTTTTCCAATAGGCATAATGATAGTGACTTCTTGCATAGGTGTATCGGTAATTTCCTCATGTTAAAAAGGGAATGGGGTGGTATGACCTCTAGGGTTTCAGAAGAAACAATAGATACTTGCACTCTTAGAGTTGCCCCTTACAATGTTGCACTTGTAATTGTTTCCATTGTTGGTGTTGTCACCTTTTTTCTCTTGGTCCTTATAAAGTGTAGTGTCACAAGATCCTCATCTTCTTCTTCCTATTGTTGAATGGTTTATAAGATTGGGTCCATATTTGATTGAACAGAGGAAATGCTTCCTCTCATTCTCTTTCTTTTACTTGAAGATTCTTTTGAAGAAGTGGTTGGATTTTTACTTTGAGTAGTTACTTTTTCCATGGGTTCCTTTGGCATTGAAGTAGGATGGGGAACTACTTGGAGGGGTGTGGTTGTAATCACTAGGACATCTTGCATGTTTTTATCCAATATATTTTCTACCATGTGTGATAGTTTTGACACTGGATTCCCTATTTTTCTTATTGCAACACTTAACTCTTCAACTGCCCCTGAAGTTGGTTCTTTGATAAAAATTTGTGGGGTCTTTACTTTTAAGGGTTCCTGACATGTACTGCATGGGAGAAGTGCATCCTTTATAACTTCACTTTGCACTATACTCCCTCAAGACTGTTGTATTTTACAGAGTTAAATTAAACCCTTATTGCTCACCCACACCAATGTTCTCTTGACAACAAGGGCCGTACTACCATGGAGAAAAGTTTTCTTTGTCCTTTCCCAGTGTACACTTGGGATGGGATGTGATTCAATGTTTTTCTCAACATAGTATTTGATTACTAGGTTCTTTTCATCTGACAACCCTTGAGGAACAAAGACAATTTTATATTCTATTACTTGGGTGAGGGTCATTCTGGAGTAATCTCTCAATCTGACCTTCTCCTCATCCATGCAATCAATCCAAAAATCCTTGTAATGAGGATCATGATCATATGAAATGCCCAAGGCTCATTGAAGAATCCACCTAATATCATAATTAAGCATACAAGAGAGCTTCTGCAATGTAATCCTACTCACTTATGATTCTATAAGTTTGGCTTTGACTAATATAGGGGAAGTGTACCTTCCAATAGTGCTTAGGAAGTTGTTGTTGGCCTTGTGCCTTCCTGTAATTAAATTGTGCACTATCATTAGTTGCCTTAATACTTCTAAAAGTGCCCATTTATCATCTAAGTACCTTGGCAACATATAGGGAGCATAATGAAAGACACTTACTCTGATATATGTGAAGGTCTAGAATTGGATGAAGTAACACCCAAACCTAGAGATTAATTTCTTGGCTTGTGAAAATATTCTATTGATCTCCCACTTAGGCTGAAGCATGAAGATAAGGGGAGCAAAGAAGGTCTCATTTACCAATTTTAAGGAATTGATGTAATTGGTTAAGTTCAGAAGGGTACACATCATAAACTCTATAATTTTCAAAGTCCTTTACTTTGTCAAATGCATGGAACATTCTATACCAGGAAATATTATAAACTAGGTATGAGGTCATATAGAACTCCATATTATTTTGGATCCATACCTAAATTGGACTACCATTTTAAGTATTTTCTCATGAATGCAATCACTAATGAATTCTCCCCAATGGATATGCACTTTCCCAATGAGAATAATCTAGATGAACTTGTACATCCAATAATTGAAATAATAAGTAGAATCTTTCCCCATGATCCTATTTAGTAGGGTAACAATATCTCCAATTTCTTCCACAAAATATGCCCTACTCAACTTCTTGGGGATATTAGTAGCAAAAAATATTAGCTTATTGAGCCAATTTTTGTTTAAAATTTTAGAACACTTGGCAATGTTGGCATTCTAATATTCTTTTGTACTTTTAATTAAATTGTCTGCCACATGAGTTGCGTAACATCTCTGGCATGACTGTTACTGTGATGACTTCGACCCTTAACAGTGCAAACGTTGACAAGTGATTTGTCTTAGGAAGGTTTACTCTTATGACTTTTGGAAATCATGTTTGCAATGGAAAAATAATCATCTGTTGAAAAGTTTCATTCTGTTGTGATTTTTGTTGTTAGATAATGAGGCCATTTATCTCTTTGTACAACTTAAATTCACTTTTAAAGATGATGAACTTGTATTTCTGTTGCCATAACTTATTTTGTTTAAACAAGAACACCTTGGATCAATTCCATTGATCCAAGGCATGCTTAATTTCTTGTTAGCTTTCGTCTTGTTGTCTTGGCATTCTGAAAGGAAGAACAATTATGGCCGGGCCTTGTTTTGTTTACAATTGTGAAGGACCCTTCTTCATGGATCTCTATTTAGCAACATGATTTAGGTGATAGGCATGGGTTTTCTTTCTAATGTTAAAGTACAGAGTAGCACATAGGGACCTTGGACCTAATAATATAACACTTAGATTGACCCTAGTAGAAGGGTGTATCTAACCTAAGTTGGGGTGTGCTATGTTTATTTAATTGAAAAACAAACTTAGGTAAATAAGACTTACCTTAGAACCTAGGTTGATTTTCTAACCTAATACTAATCTAACTTAACCTATTGCTAACCTAAGGGGTGCCTATAGGAGACATGGAAAGTTGTATAGTCGGTGGCATCGAGTTTCAAGGCATTAAATGGAATTGATTTTGGTTTTGTTATGAAGGACTACCAACTTTGGCAGAAGCGCAAGAAGTTTGGGGAAATGCTTGGTTAACATCACCACCAAGTCAAGTTGCATGCAAAAATTTGAATATTGACATTACCAAATATAAATGGCGGTGGCGCAGAGAATTAGGAGGGAACTGGTTGTCCTTTGCATTTAATAGCTTCATTTTTGGTGAAGAAACTACCTAGGAAAAGTGCATGGCGGGTTTTTGGAATTTTTGTTTTGCTCTTTCAGTTCATTCAAGCTTTGGTTTTGCATGGAGTTTTTCGGTTCTTCGAACCAACAATTATGTTTTGTGTATTCCCATTTTTTTTGCATTCTTGAGATATTTTAGAATCTGTGGAAGTTAATAGATGAAGTGGAAGAGTTGAGGTGGGTTGGCGTTGCATGGAGAAGAATAGGCTGTTAGAGTTCAGCTTGAAGTCTTCTGCAAATTAGGAAGTAATTCTATCAGGCATGATAGGCTCTACTCAATAAATGGTTTTGATTTTATTTAAGTGATTCATAAAAACAAATTTTCTCTACTTGGGATGATCTGGTTTTGTTTGCATATTGAGTTGACACCTTTCTGTTGTGAATCATTGATTGTTTTTGAGAATGGGAATCAACCCTGTCTAAATGTTGAAAAGGTTCAATTTGTTAAAATAGTTGAACTCTTGAATGGGTTTTTCTGTGGGTACTCATTATGATAATTTAAATTGCTATTACTTCATTCTTCTGTGAGAACTTGTGTTGATGGTTTACGGTTTCAACTTCATTTTGACTGTGTGAAATAGTGTTGATAGTTGAATCTGTTAAAGTTCTGTTTGGGTTGTTTGGCTTGTGATCTACTTGGCTATTTAATTCATGGAACAAGTTCGTGGATTTTTGTTTCACTTATGTGAAAACACTTCCGGGTATTACCCAGTAATATACTAGCTAATACACGGTGTATGTTTGGGTGATTGGGAATCTATCCTTAGAATTTTCTGAACATGTTCCTTGAAGGATTGTTAGAACTCTTTAAAGTGAAAAACGTGAATGGATTCATATTCTGAGTATGATTTGGTTTTGGGTTTTACTTGAAGGGGTTTCGTGGTAAGTGTTGTTTAACCGATTGTTATCAAATCATTTTCTGTGAATAAAAGAAATCTCTGAGTGATTTCCATAGTGAACAGATGTTGTAGTGATTTATTTTGGGCATAGTTATAAGGAACAATGTTCACTAGGTTTCATCTCTTGTTGATCTTAGAGTAACTTATGAATTGTTGCAATTGTTTCTTGCAAAGGTAAATTCCTTTATGATTTTGGAACAATAACACGGTAGTGTTCATGACTTGAACTTTTGTTGATCCATCCACTTTTTGGTGGTAATAAATAACTATTCAGTTGATGGGAGGCATTAGTTCAGTCCTCCTTATTTCTGTTACCGTCTTGTCTTGTGTTGTTACATCAACACTTCGTTTCAGTATTGTATTTGTGAGAAATCTTTAGGCACTTTTTTTTCAGGCCTATCTTACATGAAGACACCTTTACTTCATTTCATTATTTCTTCCCTTTAAGATAGTTTAGAGATGTGGTTGAACTTATCCTCTGTTTGTGACATACTTTATCATTCTTGTGACTCAGGGAGATGGGATATTTCATGCTAATGTATTCGTGGCTGTTATAACTGCCCTCTCGATTGGTATGATGTGTTGAAGGGTTTTACTCTTCGTTTTTTTGTTTTCTTGGGTTGTTGTTAATCAATTGTGACATGGTTTGCTATCCATTTGGAATTTGGTGTTACTCCCTTGGATATGGCTATGAAATTTTGGTTGTTTTGACTGTTTGAAGTTAAAAATTACTTTAAAAATCTCTAGGCAGCTCAACTGTAGCTAATTTTGTTGGATGAAACATGTTTGTTGGATAAAGTACTTAGAGGGTTGATTTGACTATTTGAAGTTAAAATTACTCTAAATTCTCTCTTTATTTGTTATTAGATACCATGTAGAATCACTATGGAGAAGGAATGAAACTTCATTTGACTATTGTAAAGTTCTTATTCCCAGTTTGGGCATGTTGTAGTGTTTATGACTTAACTGTTATATAATCTTAATGATGTGGAAGAATTTAGCTACTCAGTTATGAGGCTCAGTGTAAGTTAGGACGGTTGATGAATCCTAAACTACTTTTCTTATATCATTGATTTTGTGGCATCTTAGATTTATGATGAATTTTATGAACAAGCGATGCATGATGGAGAATATTGTTAGTATGAATTACTGATTATCTATGCTTAAAGGATATGTAGACACTAAAATTAGGTCACACTCCCCTTTGGTCCCTTGACAAATAAACACCCTTCATCACATTAACCTAGCCATGGCCCCCTTTACCCCACTAATATTAATTTAATTTAATTAATTCATTACCCTCACCATATTTATTATTTAAATATCTTAATTTAGATAATATCCACACATACACCTCACCTAGACACCTCATCAAGCCAACTCACCCTAAGACCTATTCTTAGTAAGTTACCATAACTGAACTAAGACTTACCAAAACCCTAAAGATCAATGCCTACATTCTCTCTAACCACATTCCTGCATGCTTACAAGAAGCTCACAGTCTAATCCGCGGGTTAACGACACGAGATCCGATAAAATCAAGAGGATCTCCCTAGTTTAGTAAACCTAGGAAATCTCACCTTGACTGACGCTGGTTACCCCTAACCGTCACCAGTTAAGCCGAAACTACCGTCGGTCACCTTTAAACCCCTAAAACAACCTTATTTTGAAGGTTGGAAAACATTGGCAAAACATGCACATCCTTGAGAGATATCACATCTTCTGAGAATGAAATTCCAATGCAAGAACACGCATGCAAGGAAGGAGATCAAGCAATTTCTCCTGCACTCACCCCTAGCAAGGATATAATCCAACCAAGCAAAAAGGAATTCACATGCAGCCCATGCAGAAGCTCTCCTACAATTGGTGATCCTTTGCAGCCTTCAACCTCTTACCAGCACCTTCATCCTTCACACACAGGTGTCCAGGACCGGAATCCAAGTAAGTAAAATGTTATACTCCTCTGGTTCATTTCATTTCATCATTATATTGTCACCCTTTGTTCTCTTAGCCACCCACAGACCTCCATTAATACTCACCCCTCCATATACCTATTAAAACCTCGCCAAATCCCACCCAAACCACCCAATACCTCATTCTGACCAACCAAAGTCCTTTGTGTAATCAAAAAGGAGACCCAAAACTCATTTTGTGGCATTCCCAGTTTTCCACAGTAATCAGCGCCGGTTACACCCAACTTCCGTCGGTCACCCTTAACTGGCATCGGTCTCTGTATTTGCCCATACAACTCAGAACCGTGACCTATTCACCTAATTCTACATCACCCTCATTCACCTGTGATCTACCTGAGACCTCTGTCAGACCCACAGAGATCCAGAACCAATTATTTGACTCTTCGGATCCTATTTTAACTTAGCCTGTTAGATTAGATCTTTCTTATTGTGTTTTAAGTGAGATACCTAAATCATTTTCAAATTACAATAGGATTTACTTTATTACCCACATTAAATTGTTGTAAACAGTGGACTGACAACCATCTAGGGAGTATCACACTTCTCAGATCTAGCACACACTAGGCAGTTCACTACACATATTGTTTAACTCTTTCTGGTGGTCTTGCTTTTCATTACAGGTAGTTCCTCCTAGCCAAAAGGAAGCTCTCACAATCAGCTGTGGATTCAGAAGTCATACACGTGCAAACAACCCAACAACCAACATTTCAACAGGTATTCCTCCTATGCCTGTTACCCTATCTGTTTCGTCAATACTTCAAAGAAACAATCTAAGAATCAGGTGAAACATTTTGGCACACCCGGTGGGACCCATCTGGGGTTCCTTGCATTTTATTCATTCCTAGGAAAAGTTGTGTGTTTGTTTCCCTTCTGAAAAGCATACACATTAATTTTCTTCCTTGGTAACCCACCTTTTCTTTCTATTTTTTCTAAAAGAAACCTTTCTTTTGGTGTAATTAAAAAGAACCATTTCTTCATGTTTTCTGCATTTAGTGAAAGAGCATCCCTCTTCCTCTTCATCTTTTTGTGTCATCCAACTTCACACTTCGATTTGGGCTTAAAAATAAGTGCATTGCATTTTGATTTATCACATTAGCTCACATTAATTGAGGGCAACCTATACGCTGGAAGTCATGCCCAGCTGATGGTTGACAAAAGAACCATAGAAAGCACATCTCTCTCTCTCTCTCTGAGTCTTGCCAAATTGCACAAATTCAAAATAAATACATATTCTTAAACAACATCTTTCCTGGGAACACCTGTCAATGATCGCACTGATCTGAGGATTGGCAGGTACTCCCTAGCTCGCTACTCTTGTCGAGTCATACTTCAGAGCGAAGCCCACCCCCACCATAACATACCTGAAACCTCACCTTTTAGATCTCCTTCTTCGTAGGAAGCCATCCTCACCAAAAAACTCTATTTCACAGTTCATGTGTCAGTCCTTAAATAACATAAGCTAAACAAACATAATAGAAAAGGCACTCCTAGGATTGCATTTTTCTTATTGTTTCTGCTTGGTTTGCATTTTGAGGTGAGAGATCACGTTCTTCATTTTTCTTGTTCATCCTTACATGCTCCTCATCATAGCTGGTGTATTCTGGCTTCACCTAAGTGTGCCTGGACCATATTCTCATCATTCTCAGAATTATGGGTTTGATTCCACATCAGATTTTAATTCACAACCACCATTCTGTCATCACTGTTTCAATTTCACAGTGACTAGTGTCGGTCCAGTGACCATCGTCGGTTACCCTCTTACTGTCATCGGTTATACCCAACCGGCATTGGTTCCAAGTCCTTTTGTTAACCTATTTAAAGGGACATTTATTCATCTTCATCCTTGTTATTTATTCATCTTCTTCCACTTTTCACAGTCCCCTGTCATTGCTATCATTCCCATTAACGTTGTAAAACTCATCAGATTTGGCATACCTATCAGATTTGACCTTATACCTTGTTTTTCACTCACTGTCCATTTTCTACAGTGACCGGTAGTAGTTACCCCTAACCGGCGTCAGTTTTCCCTAACTAGCATCGGTTATCCTGTTTCACTTTCCAACCAACATTTGGTACCTAATCCACTTTTTACCGCCAGATTCACCTGTTCTTGCTATTTTTCTGTGTCATTTACAGAGAAGCAGCCCTACCTGATCGGTACTGGTTCACATGGTGCTGACCTGAAGACAAGCAAGCGCACTTGTATTTCACGCCAGTTGTCAACCACTCCCACCTAGTCCTTCACCACCTTCTATTTTATCACCAGCCATGGATCCTATCCAACCTATCACTATCGCTACCGGAGATGAGGAGTTCACACGACTCCTTGACCAAAACCCTGTCGCTTTGTAGTTTTACCTTTCCCACTCATCCACTCAAGATGCCTCGGGTCAGTTGATATATGACATGCCCATATCTATCCCCCCGACTCTTGCTCCCACTCCTGCATCGGCCCCATCTGGCTCTGTGCTGCCTACATCTACCTTACCCCCAGTCATTTCGCAGCTAGGTCCTATACCCATTATGACTGCCACGTCTGCCACCTCTGTGGCACCCGCCACATCCACCATACCCTCGACAACTACCCAAAATGCAACCTCATCTGCACCCTAATGTCTCGCACATACCCATAGCTACACTACCACCTTCGGTGTCGGTGACCCCTACCCCTTTTCAGAACATGGTCCTTTCCATTCCACAATCATTAGCCCCTATTTCCACTAGGGTTACCACGACCCTTCCACCTCCATATACATACTATCAGTAGCCTCCCGTTTCATATATTGTTCACTCCGGGTATGTACCCCCTATTTCACTACCTTCTTCTCAATCAACCTACACGGCAAGCACCATATACTAGAGTGTCACCCCCATTATATGCCCAACACCAACCCTCTCACACTACAGGAGGCACCCAATCATCGCAACCTACCAATGACCTAATCAAACCGATGTTGGATAAGATGCAGACATTGGAGGCATCAGTTTTTGGCTCCCACAACACTCTCACCTATGATGAGATTTGTAATGAGCCCATCCACCCATCCATTCCTATTCGTCCATACCCCATGCATTGGGAGATGCCTAAATTCAATTGTTTCAATAGCAAGGAAGACCCACAACAACATTTGCGGTCGTTCAAACATGGGTGTTATCTGATCACTCACGATGACACTTTGCTCTTGAGAACCTTTCCCATGTCTCTGACTGGACCTGCATTAGATTGGTTTAGTGGGTTACCTAAATACTCTATATTCTCATTCAATCAGGTAGTCCAAGCCTTCTTGGATCATTTCTCCATCAATATCATCAAGAAGGTTACCATGACTAACTTATATTCCAGGCGTCAATATGAAGATGAATCTATCGCAGATTTTGTCACTTACTGGCGTAGCCTGATCAACCAACTCACCTTCCAACTGCCACAAATAGAGCTCATCGAGATTTTCACATGGTCTTGTGCTAGACATATCTCACCGACCTTGCAGGTCTAAACCTTCTGAACATTCGATGAAGCATTCACTATGGCACCAAAGTTAGAGATTAGGGCCATTGAAGTGAAGAAAATCAAATTACGTAATAAGAATTCAACATTCAAGTCGAATGATAGCTCTTCTTCTTCTAAACCACAAAATAATTATTCAAAAGCTAAGGGCACTACTAACATAGTGGTACTCAAGGCCGGCCCAGCTCATCCATCAAATCAGGCTACCCCCTCATCTAATCTCTCACCCGTGCAGGCTTTTCAATTCAGATGAGAACAACGGAAATACACCCCAATTGGGGAACCTTACTCCTCTGTCTTAGAAAATCTTATCAAAGTTGGAGCCATCACCCTTCCACCTATAAAACCACACACTGATTTTGACCTTTCTTGCCCCATGCCCGCATGGTATAAAGAACATGACTTTTGTAACTATCATCGAGTAAAGGGTCATAGTGATGGAAATTGCATCACTTTCAAAAACACTGTCCAAGAAATGCTCGAGAAAGGTGAGTTAACCATGGATAATCCTAACACACCTACCAACCAAAACCTACACATCTTCAAGAAACCATTTCCCAATCATGCCCCTTCGTCTAATCAAACTGGTGAGACCTCAACTCATGATACCCATACCTGCGAGGTTCACGTTATTTTTAATGATGTACATGTCACCTCCCAGTTTCCCCATATTCCTTCCATAGAGGAGATTCTAGCCTAAAATCCTCCTTCCACATCGGAACCAACCTCCCCTATTTTTCCACTCATAGAGGAACACCGTTCATCTCCTTCATCACCTACGGAGGAGTCTTCCACTAACATCGAGACCATTTCACCTTTGGCTTCTCCACTTAGAGAACCAATACCCACAATACTTCTTTAGTCCACGGAAGATACTTATTTATCTCCTCTACCCATAGAGGAGCTCCCATCATCTCCTCCACCCATAGAGGAGCACCCATCATCTTCTCCACCTATCATAGACCAAGTTGAGATGCCTTTGCCTCTTGGTGAGAATTCTCCATCAGCTACCCAAAATCCTGCAGACCTACTTTCTGCTCTCTTACCCATGGAAGCTAAAGCTAGCCAATTCCCCATCTCTAAGACACATTTTATAGGAATTACCATTAGGTCCTCATCAACTCCACCTACGGATGTACCATTCTCACGTTTGGCTGATCGCTTAGATTATGTAGATAGGGTCTTATTATGGGGGCGCCTTTTACTTCACGTCTCCATGCAGATGCAAATGTCAGTTGCTGATACCTCCACTATCTACCCAAAAATATTTCGACCAATCAAACTGAATACAACCACTTCTATCACAACTCCTTCCACGACACCTATCATAGCTCAAATCACAACCTTACCCATTACCCAACCTCTATCTAAACCCAAACCTGCACCTATGGCATCTTCCTTGACTAAACCTATTACCACTTTAGGGTCACCCCAACCACCAACCTTACTCATCCACCTATTAAACTGGATTTAGCTACATCATCTAAAGTCAACACCATACCTACTCCACCTAAACAGAAGAACCAAACCCATCGACGTCATACCCCGGCTATGGTAATCACACCTGCACTTGTCCCATCTATCTTAGGACCTTAGCTTCCTAATATGGTCAAGTAACCTCCATCCATCAATAAACCAAAAACACAACAGCCCATTCCTTCCTCACAAACCTCCAACCTACCCAGGTGCCCAAAACGACTTACACTTGCACCTGCAACATCTCTACCACCCATACCTCCAATACCCTCAGCTATTTCTTCACTACCCACCACACTATCCCTCACACCCCATGTGTCATTTGCGTCATCTACCTTCATAGCACCGTCGTTATCCCCATGGGTAACTCACCCTCTTCCCCCATCTACTTTCCCTTCTAGACCTCGTAAACCCATATCACCTTTACCCAAGAAGGTGCAACCTAAAAACAAAACTCTGTTACTCTCCAATAAGATAGTCAAAACAACTACACAGCCTCCTGATCATTCGTCTACTATACCGCTATCTAGACAAACACGCTTGACACCCAAGACCCCGGTAGCACCCAAAACCATAGCTCAACCTATTCCCCCTCCTGCGAGAACTGTTCCTCAACAATCCACTATACCTACACCCAAACCCACGTTCACTTCCCATTGCGACCCACTAGTAAGGTCATATGCCAAAATTTTAACCAACCTCCTCGAGACTTCTGTCATTACATTACCACCGCTCAGACCTTACGACCCCCTCAAATCCAAGCCAAAAGGGTTGGATGACACTAAAATTTGTGCCTACCATCGTGTGCCAGGGCACAATGTGGAGAATTATAAGGCCTTGAAAACCATCCTTATCCAGTTATGTCCTCTGAAAGCCAACTTTGATAATGATGACCTTCTCGATGAGGACCCTTCCTCACCAACACCCATTCCCACACTGTTCACTCAACAACCACAACCCCCACCCCCAAACTGCTCAAACCACCTCCAAGATTTGAAATTGAAATGGTTCGCATCAGAGAACTTGCCACGCCACCACCCAAATGTCATTGCGCCCAACTCACCTCATAGGGTTTTTCTCCTCCGGTAGGTTTTTTCCCATCGTGTCATTATACCACTCACCTTACACCTTCTTTGTTTGCCAAATCCCCTCAGATCAACATGAGACACGTCACTACCCATGCTCAGAAGGATAAAGGTAAAGAAAAGGTGATTGACCCACCAGCCAATCCTATACCTGACATATCATCTATACCCATACCTAAAATCACTATTTGCAGCCCTACATACCCTTCTAATGGAGTCACACATCGTACCATGCTCAAACAATTATACCAGTCTCCCCTCAAAATATCCTTATATGACCTCATCCAAACATCAGAATCCCATCGTCAAGATCTCATGGAGGTTCTTCAATCTATTGAGGTTTTGCCCAATGACCCTACACCTGTAGCCTCCATAATCACACCCCATCATGTAGCCTCTCTCACCAAATTACCACCTTCATCTTCACCCCACTCTATTCACCAAGTATCCTCCCTTAGATTCTCAGAGGAAGAGATCACGCCACACCAAAATGATGACCCGGACCCAGCCCTTTTCATCTCTGTCCACATCAATGACATATGGGTATGACGTGTGATGATTGATGGGGGTGCTAGCATTAATATCATTTCATCCCATGCATTCACTCAAATGTGCATACTTGACAATTACATGCATAAACATCCTGTCATGTTGTGTCCATTCAATGATGCTATCACCTCTACACTAGGCACCAACATCCTCCACATTTGTGTGGGCCCTCGCACTATTTCAAAACTATTCTATGTCTTGGAGGGTGAATTCCAATATAACTTGTTGCTTGGCAGGCCTTGGATTCATGTTATGGGTTATGTTCCTTCCACTTTGCATCATTGTGTAAAGTTTAAACATGAAGGGCACACCTATACCATTCTAGCTGATCCATCCCCTTTTAAAACATGCAACATGCTTTACCGACCAAATGATGTGCTCATACCCGTTAAGGCACCTACCTCCAAGACCACCACTGCTTCACCTACACCTCCGCTTACCAGTACATTCGCTACCTCAACCACACATACCTCCTCCATTCTTACCACTGCCACAACCTCCACGGCTGATCCATCAGCCTCCCAAGCCGTTAACCCCACCTCCATGTCAACCTCTGACACATCGTCTATCCCAACTACCCACATACCAACCACCGATCCCTTGGAAGGTATTTTTCAACACCTCACTCTAGGGGAATACCGCTTATATAATGTCAACACATTCCTTACTCCACAAGAATATGGAAGCCTTCACCAACACCCACGTTATGATCATTGTATAGGATAATGTCTCCTGTATGGTCCTCCTCACCTTTGTTTTAGTCTCACCTATGGGGAACTTGATACTACCACTTACACACCCGAACCACCATCACAAACCCGCCCATTTTCTGCTAACTTCCAATCACTCACCAATCGCCATTTCACCCACACCTTCCTGCATCGATGTGCATGGAAGGGTTTTGGTTTTGGATTTTATGAGCAAGGCCGCCATACCATTATTCCATGTACCACCCGCAAATATAACGACCGTAGTGGTATTGGATTTCCTGAACCACCTACCAAATAGGCCCACATTGAGCTCATCAAGGACATCATCCCTTCTCCACCTTCTTCACTCGCTCCACCTTCATCACCACCATCACAGACGGAGTCGATGGATTCAGAATCTATCCCTCCTAACTTTTTTTTTTCATAAACACCATTTCCTTGGGGCCTTTGACTTATCAACCCAAGGGTTAGACCCCTTTCACTCTTCCCTTCCTGTATCCTGAAATGATCGATGACGATACACCTTTAATTAACATCATTCAATGTCAGGATGATGAATCTATACTCACCGACCTTGGTGCAAAAAACTCATATATTCATCAGTCATTACCTTCTGAGATGTAAACCATGTTGAATGAATTGACTATCGATATCAACATTCACACTCAGGACGACCCGCACTTGCTAAAGATCAGTCAATCTTTAGATGCTGCTAAACAGGAAGCCATCACTTCTTTTCTCAAAGATCATAACCATGCTTTTGCTTGGTCTTGCGCAGACATGCCCAATATTGACCCCACCATAGTGGTCCACAATATCATCATTATTCCCGATGCCAAACCCATCAAACAAAAGCTGAGGAAAATACACCCTCGCATTGCCCTTCTCGTCAAAGAAGAAATTCAGTGCCTTCTTTCCGTTTCCTTCATCCTACCCATTGATTATCCTCATTGGATTTCTAACATTGTCCCTATCACTAAGGTGACTAGGGGACTCCACATTTACACGAACTTCCATGACCTCAACCTAGCATGTCTGAAAGATGACTTTCCCTTACCCAGTATTGACCAGTTGGTTGACCTTACCGCTGGTCATGAGATGTTATCGCTTATGGATGGCTTCTCGGGTTATAACCAAATCTTGATTGCCCCAGAAGATCAACACAAAATTGCATTCATCATCCCTTGGGGGACCTTCCACTATCGAGTCATGCCTTTTAGCCTTAAAAATGTTGGTGCCACATATCAGTGGGCTATGAATTAGATCTTCCATGATATCATGCATCGTATATTGGAAGATTACATGGATGATCTCCTGGCCAAATCTAAATGCCGCTCCGAGCACCTTGCCATCCTCAAAACCATTTTTGACCGCCTCATTAAATATTGTGTTCACCTTCAGCCAAAGAAGTGTGTCTTTACGGTTCTCTCAAGAAAGCTCATGGGATTTATTGTTTCCTTACGTGGTATAAAAGTTGACCCTTCTAAAGTCAAGGCCATTCTAGAAATGCCTCTGCCCACTAATCTTAAACAACTTCGTAGCTTGCAAGGTGAATTGCAGTCTATTCACCATTTCATTTCACAATTATTTGATCGGTGCCAACCATTTCATCATCTGATCAAGAAGGATGTCTCCTTTAAATGGGATGATAACTGCCACAAAGCTTTTGAGGCCCTAAAACAATACCTTCTCCATCCACCTGTACTGATTTTGCCTAAAGACGATCAACCTTTTTACCTATACATCTCAGCTACTGATCACTCCTTGGGAGCCATGCTTGCTCATCACAATGAATAACACAGGGAGCTGGTGGTTTATTACATAAGCCGTACTCTTTTGGATTATGAAACCCAATACACTCATCCTAAAAAACTTTTCTTAGCCTTATTTTTTGTTGCCACCAAACTTTGTCATTACTTACTCAACCACAAGACGTATGTTGTGACCAATACCGAGCCCCTTACACTTCATGTATGCCAAACCTTATCAAAATAAATGTGCCACACGATAACTTATGATTTTAGCTGATCTTGACCTCAAATTCATTCATCAAAAGTCCATCTAGGGCCAAGGCTATTCACCAACCAATTGGCCGACACACCTATTTCCAGGGATCAACCCTCTAATTTTGACTTTCTAGATGAGTCAATTACTACCCTTTTCCTGGATGAACCCCCTTACCAAATGACACTCTTCTTCGACAGTTCCAAGTGTCAGCATGGGGGTGGGGGTGGGGCTGGTATTATCCTCATTCCTCTTGATGGTGAACCCATTCCTTTGTCTTTCAAACTCAATTTTGAATGTACAAACAATATTGCTGAATAGGAAGTGCTCGTACTAGGTCTTTAACCCACCTACACCCTAGATGTCAAATCAATTAACATCTTTGGTGATTTTTAATTGGTCGTCAACCAAGTCAATGGTATATACCAATGTTGTAATGAGATGCTTCAAAAGTATAAACATCATATAGACATACTTTTGACCAATTTTGACTGTTACACCCTTCAAACCATCTCGCATGTTCAACCAATAAATTTGCAAATACCATGGCCTACTTAGCTTCCCAAATACCCACTTTTCCCGTTGATTCTAAAATCTTTGCTCACCATTTAATGAATCCAATCACCTTCTTATCTACCTCATGTGAATGTTTACTACTATCAGAACCATCGCTACCCAAGACCCGAGTGACCTTTGGTATAAATAATACTTTCGACTATCTTTCTTTCTCCATTTTACCTCCTGATCTCACCCGTAACGGACAATGTTCCTTCCTTTAAAAGGTCTCTCGTTACATCATCCTGGGCAGACTCCTCTATAAATCCATGACTTTGATGGTATTCTCTTATGATGCCTCACAAGTTCTAAAATTCCTTATACCATTAAGGAGGTTCATGATGGCATATGTGGAGGTCACTTCAGTGGCCTTGGTTGTGGCTAAGTGTATCCTTCGCCTAAGCTATTACTGGCTGACCCTTAACCATGATTGTTGAGACTATGTCAAACGTTTTGTAATATACCAACAACATGATAACCTTCACCATACACCTAGTAATGCCTTACAAGTCACCTCGTGACCTTTGGCCCTTCTCTCAATGGGGTTTGGATCTTGTTGGAGAGATCAACCCCCATTCTTCCCAATGACATCAATGGATCATAACCACTATAGAATACTACACAAAATGGGTTGAAGCCATACCGCTCATCTCCACAAAAGCTGAGAAAATATGTGAGTTCATTAAATCATCACATCATTTGTCGCTTTGGTGTTCCTCATCATCTCATCACTAACAATGGAAAACAATTTAAAAATAAAACATTGCAAAAAATTTTGTGATGCCTTCGGCATTCGAGCTCAGTTTCTCATTACCTTATTACCCACAAACCAATGGCCAAGCCAGAATCCACTAACAAAACCCTAAAAAAAATTCTTATGAAAGTGGTTAACAATACTGGAAAGGATTGGTATACGCACATTCCTTTTGTCTCTATGGGCATACCACACTAGTATTTACACTTCCACTACTACCACACCATTTTCTTTGGTCTACGGTACAAAGGCAGTTCTACCTCTCGAAGTCCAAATCCCCTCACTCCGCATTTATTTCTATGACATGTTCAATGATGATGACTTTCGTCAGGACCTGTTTATCATAGCTAGATTTATTAGACGAACATTCATCTTAACACTCTGGATCACCTTCAAGTTTACCAAAAATGTATCAAATGTGCCTACGAAAAACGTTTCCATGCACGAACCTTCTAAGTTGGTGGCCTTGTCCTGAAAGAAAATCAACACATAACCAAAGCAGAAAAAAGTAAATGGGGAAAATTTGCTCTTAATTAGCTTGGACCATACATTGTGAATCATACTTATGGATTAAGTGCTTTATCGTTTATCTTCACTTGATGGTAAACCCAAACCTGAGCTCCATTAACGACTTGCATCTTCAACTATTTTATTGTTGACTTGTAGTCCTACCTCACCTTTTGTCTCTTTCCATGCTCATCCCTTAAGAACTATCCACTTCATACACCTCACCAATGATTAAACAAGAATCATGTGAGTACTTGGCACTTGTTATCTTCTCTTGAATATGTGTACCATAGTGCTACACATAGCATGATTCTCATGGATATTTTTCATCTCCCTTTAGATGAGATCCCATGGTCGTTTCACCTTGCCTTTTGCATGAGATTCCTATTCTCCACTTTGGTCTTGTCCATGACTTCAAAGCCCTCACATGGAATACAACTCCTTGAGTCAAACTTCCACTCAAAATATGACTCCCCTCAAAAGGACATCTTCCTCTTGATAATTTTTGTTAGTAAATAGACTACTCCCTCAAAGGATAGCTATGTAAAGTTCAAAAAAAAAATGAGAGAAACCGAAGCTTCCCACATCAATCAGCTTTACGAAGACATCATGGAGTTAAATTTTCTTCATCCCATATAGACTTCCCACATCGATCAGTCTATCTCAAATACAAGTCAACACATAGAAAATGTTTTAGTAATGGACTTGCTCATTGTGACCTTAGATCTCTTGCTCGAAGAGCATGCTACCTCATATCATATAACATCAACCACTTTTCACCCTTCTTAGCCATTCCCACTCCAATTGTTTTTACTTCCTCAAGGGACTTCTTGGAAACTTTGACATTTGGTGATCATGTGACTACTTTTCACCATAGAACAATCAATCATGCAATGTCTTTCGGGTCTTACGTTCATCACCTCCTCCATGGTGTGATCTACTCAGTATGATCCTCACGCAATCATGTGACTTTATTTCCCCCTCTTATCTTTTAACCGTCTTTGTTTATGTTTTGATTACCTTATACAAGACTTGGTCGTCAACGCTTACCTTTGGGGTAATCTTCTTTTCTTTTTTTTGCCACAATCGACATATCACCTATATCATTTTACCTATAACCCACCCACACCTAACAAATCTAAAACCCACACCACGCCTAAAACCTACTAAATCATTTTCATACCCTCATCATATTCTTCCCTAAGCTCATGGGAGAACTACATCAGACCTAAGGTCCCTATTTCACCGGGACTATATAGGTAGCACTTTGACGGGCATGGGGCCCTTTGAGGTTAGCTCGGTCATTCTCTACCCTAAACAATTTATCTTCCGTGTCTCCTCACATTATATCATACCTCACTTAGTTTCCCTTTTTTACGCCAAAATTGGAAATTACACCACGTACATAACAAGTTCCTTCATATTTTAATCCTTATCACAACATACATTTATTATGCCTATCATTTCATCTATCATTAACTATGCATAGATTATACCACATCTCACATATGACCCATATTATCATTCATTGCATCAAATAATGAATCACAACTTCACCTTACTTTCAACATCGATACCATGCCTAACAAACCATGACTCAACCATACCTATGACCTACTTGACTCAACCATGCCTAAGACCTGAATCGATCCATGCCTACAAACATGACTCAATCCATACCTATGACCTAACTCGATCCATGCCTAAACCAACTGGACTCCATCATGCCTAAACTCAACCTGAATCAACCATGCCTAATCCATCCTGACTCCACCACGCCTCTGACCTAACTCAACCTGAATCTCATCAACACATCTGACCTAACTCAATAAATGCCTCATGACCTATCTCGATCCATGCCTAAGACCTAAATCGATGTATGCCTCAATACCAACCTGACTCCATCATGGCTATCTCATCTAATGTCCATCCATCTCAAAATCAATCGGCATCGTAGGCCGATATCATCAACATATCAAAATATCATCAGCAATTTCAGGTCGGTCTCATCATATACAATAACATATGTGAACTCAATACAACATACATGAATGTCGGCATCGTAGGCCACTATATTCTCAAAATTGTACAAAACGCAGGATCATACATCAATCAAAAATTGTCTTTGGCACGCAGGTCGGTCTCAGTATGTACAATCGAATAATGAACCAACTAAAAAATCTCTTAGGCATGCAAGCCGGTATATATCACAAAACTAACTATCATAAATCAAAAAAACAAACAAAACATATCAAGCATCTCGACAAATGTCCTCCATCTCTGTATCACATGTACCCTCCGCCTCCTAGGTCTCATGCTAGCACCTAAAATGGAGTTGGTCTCTATGCGCTGGTAGCCTCTCCCTGCTTTTGCCTCAAAGCTCTACTGACCCCCTGTTCTTTCCACACTATGAGTGCGGGATCTCGTCCTCTCACTCGATGCCTATTGTGCCCTGTAATTGGCATAGGATATGAAGTATATCCCGGCCACCATCAGCTAGTCCTGGTAATATCTAGCCTCACCTAGGGCATCCCATAACCTAGATATCAGGCATAGTTTTGTGGTGGTCCCCTAGGTCTCGGTCACTATGCTTGTCATGTGGGACCTTGTCCCGCTCCTTCCTGTGAACTGGGACCTGGTCTCGGTGCCTGTGGTGGTTCCCCCCTACCCCTGTGCATGTATCTAGGCCTGTAAGACTCCAATCTATACCTGGGATATGGTCAACTAGCCTTGTAAACTTGCCACCTGATGCCTATAAGGCCGTCCACTTGACCATCACCCTCCTCTCCATCTCCATATCCTCCACCGAGTCATCTGGGCCTACATACTGGCCACACTATACATGTAGCTCTACTACCTCTGCCTCTGAGCTCTCTAGTTTTGTCTGCACCATACCCAATTTGGTAATCAAAGTAGCCACTTGCCCTTATAGGGCATCTCTCTGCACCATGATGGTGGCTAGATCTAGCTGCCCCAGTCTAGGTGGTATGGCTCATAAGTGAGTCGTCCACCACTATCTATGCCTATTTGTGCATCACTAGCATCATCTATCCTACCGGTCCACTGCATGGTCCTTCTATCCTATTGGCACTGTAGGCTATGGTAGAGGTAAGGGCCTCTCCACATCATCTCTCTAGGTACTATGGGAAGGGTGGAGGTATGTCTTATAATAGCCTGAACTACCGCCGGACTCTATCCACTGGGATCATCTTGTGCTCCCTGGCACGAGTGACCCTGTATCTGTCTCACCAGATGGAGCTCAGCTAGCTCCTCGTGCATATTCTTATATGAGGGGAATCCTACATATGACCTATATATAATGTCCACTCCAGACAACCCCTCCAACAACCACCAGAAATAGGCACATCATGTGTGGGCCTGTCAGATCTACGCTCTCCAATAGCTAGCACCCATCACCTATACCCCACCCGCATAAATATTAGTGGGAATGCATCAACTCGGGGCATCCCTAATGGCCACACACAAGCTATGTGCTCATAATCCCAACAGTGTAGTAAGAAGGTACAACACAGGCTGAACCTGTATAGCTGAACCAGCCTGGTGCCTAGGTAAAGCGGGTCTCCTCTATCATCATGTCGTGGAGTACCCCCATCAACAATCAGGGAAAACATCCACCCTCTGCATCGGGTAGTGTGAAGCATCACACTGCCTCTATCAAAAGAACCACTAGCCTCATCTCCTCTAGATGGGCTAGGTACATCTCTCCATATCAAATGCTGGCACTATGGAATGTCATGCTTGGCCATCCCCTTGCCAAACACCATCAGCATCAGCTTCTCTAAGGCCTCAGAGGAGATCAAGTAGACCTGTGTACCTAATATGGGTAGCCGTAAAATCCTGAACACGTCCTCTAGGGTGATAGTGATCTCACCCGTTGGCAAGTGGAATGTGTTGGTCATGGAATCCCTTCTATTGATGAGCGCAGACCATCAAACTCAGGCTACCTGGATTACATGCAAGATAGTGATCCGAATTCGCACTCAAGCCAACTTCCTCCACATGCTGTAGCTCCTCCGAGGTCGCTATGCCACACACTGTCATGAGTCAGGGGTGGAACCCTGTCTCGCATATGTAGCTGGGCTCTACCCTACATCCAATATAAACAAAACATTAATCTACATTTAAAATACCCATACTCACCTACTATCATTTTCCCGCACCCTATTTGTCAACCTACTCATCTCAACCATCTAACCCACATCACTTTTGGACCCTTGTTCCCCAAAACCTGACTGGTGCCAGTTCCCTTTAACTGACCCCAATCACACCTTAACCGAGCATCGGTCACTTGTTTGGTGACCGATACCGGTTCAACCTTACCTCCATCAACCAAACGTGACCGATGCCAGTCACTATCGTGGTAAAAACCCGTACGATCCCCAAAAACACCCTTTTTCTCAAAAACCTCCCCCCTTACCCCTTTTACTCACCTAAAATGACCTAAACTATCCTTGCACCTCAACCAATCCCCCCTCTCCCATTTCTTACCCTCCCCATTCCTATTTTTACCCACTTTTCCCCCCATTCCCAAATTTAATCTTTTCCCCACCCACAAAAATGAAATAAACAAAACACTACTAACAACCAATTTACCAATCACCTAATCTATCTAACCAACTACACCTAGAGTTGGACGTTTACCTCATTGTGCATTGGCATCATCTTGAGGGCACATATGGCCACTGCACCAGTGGCCTGTCCAATCCCTCTCTGGCCTCGTGCCATCACCAAATCGCTACCCGTAATCTCTACCCAATCAAATCCCTCACACTGATCCTGTGGACCCACTTCTCACTAACCAATCACCTATCATTCACACCACCAACTCAATGCTTCCATTCCGTCTAGATGTTTTTCTCTCTTTTACTCATTTTCTTGTTGTTTTCTCAATTATCTAAATGACAAATCAATAACAAAAAACATGGATTTTTTGTTTTTATAACAAACCTGACCTAACCAGATGTCGGTTTACCCTTGATCTGGCATCGGTCACATGCCCTACCTTACCATGGTATGTTGATCATCTACCGATGTCAGTTACCCTTGACCGGCACCGGTTACCCTCACCTAGCTTACATTATGGCCCTAACAGTTTACCCTCTTACCCTACCCATCACTGCCTTTTTTTCCACACCTAACCCTTTACCCTTCAACCTAACCATTTACCCCACCTAATCTTTACCCTGACCATTTACCTCACCCTTCTGGACCTTAACATCCTTACCTACCTACCCTTGTCCTCCTTTGGGGACTACGTTATTTTACCCATTCCTTATCCCTACCCATGCCGTGACCTAGATATTTGGACTTGGACCATCGCTGGTGACCTTTAACCTCATGTGTTTTCTATACCTTACGTGGCACTATTACCTATGTTGATTGACCTAATGACCTTGCCTTGCCTCTTGTCATGGCCATTTATCCTAACCCTACCTTTGGTGTACTGAGAACATACCTAAATGTTCCTGCACCTAACGTACATTGTGTTTCCTGACCATATCCTATACCTTGGATACCATAATCACTTCAACCTTGTTTGGATACACCTATCGACCTTAGACAATGTAGAGTTTACTTGCTCTTCAACCTGGTAGTGTGCTACAGTTTATACATGTGCATGTGCGTTTGAACTGTTACTACCTTTAACCCTGACCCATTACCTATATTTCCCGAGTCGACATTGTACCCTTATTTCCCCCTTTAAGAACCATTCCCCACCTTACTTTTCATCACATTTTCCCTTTTATCAAACCACTCATCGATTCTAACTTCGTACCTCATCATTTCCTAGTTCCAGGGGGATCACCTACACCCACACATGGGGCAACCACATCTTAGTTTTTGTTAGCGTCGCTTACGAATACAAGCTACACAACAAAAAGGGGCAAAATGTAAACACTAAAATTAGGTCACACTCCCCTTTGCTCCCTTGAAAAATAAACACCCTTCATCACATTAACCTAGTCATGGCCCCCTTCACCCCATTAATACTAATTTAATTAATTTAATTAAATTAATTGATTATCCTTACTATATTTATTATTTAAATATATTAATTTAAATAATGTCCATACATACACCTCACCTAGACACCTCATCGAGCCAACTCACCCTAATACCTACTCTTAGTAAGTTGCCATAACGAACTAAGACTTACCCAAACCCTAAAAATCAATGCCTATATTCCCTCTAACCACATTCCTGCATTCTTACAAGAAGATCATAGTCTAATTTGTGGGTTAAAAACATGAGATTTGAGAAAATCAAGAGGATCTCCCTAGTTTAGTAAACCTATGAAATCCCACCTTGACTGACGCCGGTTACCCCTAACTGTCACCGGTTAGGCCAAAACCACTGTACGGTCACCTTTTAACCCCAAAAATAACCTTATTTTGAAGGATTGGAAAACAGTTGGCAAAAATTAGCACATCCTTGTGAGATATCACATATTTTGAGAATGAGTTCCAACGTAAGAACACACATGCAAGGAAGGAGATCAAGCATTTTATCTCTCACCGCTCATCCAGTACTCACTCCAACACTAATTTGAGCCAACCAAGCAAAAAGGAATGCACATGTAGCCCATTCAAAATCTCTCCTACAATTGGTGATCCTCATGAAACATTCAACCCCTTACCAACTCCTTCATCCCATCACTCACAGGTGTCCAGGACCATATTTCAAGTAAGTAACAATGTTATACTTCTCTGGTTCATTTCATTTCATCATTATATTTTCATTCTTTATTCTACTCTAGCCACCCATTTACCTCCATTCAATATTCACCCCTCCATATACCCATTAAAACCTTGACAAAATCTCACCCAAACCACCAAATACCTCATTTTGACCAACCAAAGATCCTTTGTGTAATCATAAAGGAGACCTAAATCTCATTCTATGGCATTCCTAGTTTTCCACATTAATCGGCACTAGTTACACCCAACCACCGTTGGTCACCCTTAACCGGCATCGGTCTCTGTATTTGCCCATACAACTTAGAACCAGTGAAGTATTCTACCTAATTCCCATATCACCATTATTCACCTGTGACCTACTTGAGACCTCTGGCAGGCCTGTAGAGATCCAAAACTAGTTATTTGACCTTCGGATCCTAGTCTAACCTACCCTATTAGATTAGATCTTTCTTATTGTGTTTTAAGTGAGATACATAAATCATTTCAAATTACAACATGATTTACTTTATTACCCGCATTAAATTGTTTTAAACAATGGACTGAAATCCGTCTAGGAAGTATCACACTTCCCAGATCTAGTACATGCTAGGAAGTTCACTGCACATATTGTTTAACTCTCTCTCGTGGTCTTTCTTTTCATTACAGGTAGTTCCTCCTAGCCAAAAGGAAGCTCTCACAATCAGCTATGGATTCAGAAGTCATACGCATGCAATAACCCAACAACCAACATTTCAACAAGTATTCCTCCTATGCCCGTTACCCTATCTGTTTCATCAATACTTCAAAGAAACGTCTAAGAATCAGGTGAAATAGGATAGAGAGAAAAATTATCCTCTTTTGTTTAAAATGTTTCATTAAATGAGTGACCTTGTAAGGTAATAAGGTAAGAAACATTAGAAAAGCTTAAATTGATGCATTCTTTTCAGAAATACTGTTCTTTACATTCTTTTATTAGGAAAGTGGCATAAATAATTTATGTGGTTAGGTTCTAGGAATTAACCTTACTCATGTTTTGGAAATATCTCTTTTGATCTCCTTTTTTGTTTTGTGTATTGTCTATTCTTTTGGTAATAAATTTCTAAATTGCCCAGGACTGTTCCTAAAATAATAGAGTTATTTTTATGGAACAATTAGCTAAAAGCACATCGTTTTTAATGTATAGTGCTTATCATGCTCATTTCAATGAACTAACTCGTGCAAGCAATTTTTGCAGATGGACTTCGTAAGTGAGGAAAGGATAAAAGATCTTATAGGATGTTACTTTTATTTATCAAAGTGATTGGATCTCTTTATGATGAAATGCGAACCTTTATTGAAATTTATTTAATGGAAAGTAAAGTTGTATTTGAATTGACTCTCTTATCTCTGTATGACATTGGAAAGGTCTGAAGTGTTGGACTTGTAATGTATGTATTCCACTTGATGAATGAAAGTATTGTGGGTTTATTTGATCTTGATATGTGGTCTTTGTGAGTATTTTGTGAATGGAAATGATAAGCTTATCTCTAATTTTTCTCATATATAAGTAATGTACCCTCTCGGGTTGATATAAAATGAATTAGAGGTTATGGGACCTAGATAAACTACTCCCCTTATTTAATGCCACTTATTTAAATTGGCAATCATGATTGGATATTCAATTGAATCACTAATACTTTACTAAAACAATGTTATTGGGTAGATGAGAGCATGATGATAAATTGTAAAATTTTATGGGGTTATAAATGAACCTTAATCGTTAATAAGTAAAGGGAAGGCAACTATTCTGCAATGAAAAGCAATTTGTTTTAAAATCTTTGGTAATTAAATCCTAATATTATCTTGGATAGTGGAAGGTGTGCTTCCCCTTTATTAATTCCTTAATCAGAATAAAACCAATGAAAAGGATATAGATACAGGAGTAGATTTCATTCCAATGAAGTATATTATAAAGAGATTTGATTTAGAACTCAAACAAGCTAAGAGTTGGATAAGTTAATTAAGTTAACATCACTGTTAGTATGCTGAATCTGTTTGTGAAACTGAATCATAAATTAGAAAGTTAATGAATGAAAAACAAATCTTTGGAAAAGGTTTGGGGGAAGATGTATCTGCATAATAATTCCAATTACAATTTTTGCTTGTAACCCTAATGGTTAATGAAACTAGTGGTTCAATAGGGCTACTGTAATTAACCTTTAAATAAGGAAAATAATTAAGTCATTAACTTCTTTCCTAGGTATTTACATCTAGATGAGGTTAACTCAGTTGGATGTTGGCACATGCCAACTGCAGTATAGTACCTTCGGGAAGACTTGGGTCTTCATGTGAATAATGTGTTGCAGTTGACATGTTGCAACACCCTTCCAAGTTAAATCAACTAGATTTACATAAACTCGGAATTGATCTTAGTTATACCCTAGGTTAAGTTAGTAATATAATCTAGTGCTAGGGGTAACTCACGATGACTTAGGATAACTAGACACACACACAATCGACTTAGGTTGATTGAATATGTTTATGTACCCTTAATCACTGCAAGTAGTCCTCTACACTAAACTATGTTGCTAACCTTGGTTAGGGTTAAAACTGGAACAAGTGGACTGACAGGGGTCAGTAAGACCATTCTAGATAACAGAGGAAGTGGGGTAAAGGACTTATTTTATTTGACGAGTATGTCATCTAGGAATATAAACACGAACAATATGTTGTAAATCTTTGGCCAAAGTATCACAAGTTGTTGGTTGCGTTGTCCTACGTCACCTAGTTTAAGAAGTGAGATTTTAGATGAATATTGGTAACAGATTATAGACACCAATTTTTGGTATAGCGCCCCTCCGTCATCTCACATTCATGCAATTTCCATTCTCACTTTTCCTTTTCTTAAATTAAATGAAGTCCCATCTATTTTCTCACCTTATTTAATTAATTATCAAAGGGGCTCCATGTGGACCCATTTGATAATTAGGATTTTTGGCATTATCCCCCATCTCTCACAAATTATTAAATCCATGGGTATTAATATACCCATCCGAACACCCCTTTCTAAATTTCAAATGGAATCTATCATCTCACCTATCATGTCAATCATGCTCCCCACTCCATCTAATAATTCAACCCGTGGTCCCCACGTGATCACATCATATCTCTTAACTCGGGTTACTCTACCCAACCTTGGTTACTTGCTAACCCCAATCTAACCTCACCTCTAAGCTATAAATATGGGTTTTCTCCCATATTTCAAAGGACCTAGACCTAGAAAACCTGGAAGGAGAGACCTAGGCCCAAAGAGGAGAAGAAAGAGCTTAATTAAGTTATCCAAGTTTGAGGGAGAAATCTTTGTCATTGTTCATGTATACCCACAATACCATCTTGATGCCCAGTTCATCTCCATAGCAGAGCACAAGCTAAGTCCCTCATCATTTTAGTTACTTGTCATTTTATATTTCCATTATTTCTGCATGATAACTATTGTTCATGATCTATTATTATCTTGTCTGACATGGGGGTTGACATCCTCCAAGGGAGTTAATATCCTCTTGGGACCGAGACTGTCTGGGTAACCCCCTCGCATATTGTTATCTAATCTCCATTTGTTTTAGTTTTGCAGATCTAACTTCTTTATATCATACATCTATCTTCTTTGCGCCCATAGATCCACATCTACATCTGAGGTCCTAAGCCCTCCATCATTCAAAGTTGCTAGTGACTTCCAGTATCGGCTTTAACCCGCAAGAGAATGAAGTTTCCTGTATAAACATTTGGAACGCTCCCGGTGGGACCAAATCCTAGATCTGGTCATTTTTTTGTTATTTTACTCAGTTTTTCTAACTTGCTTGTTTGCAATATCTTAGTATTTTTTGATTTCAGGTCAGTACGGTCACTCGTTGAAATCACTAGGAGGTACATGCTCTTCTTATTTTCTATTGAATTCAACCCACACGGGAAGCAAATCCAGGAAATTAATGTTGTGATTGGTTGTGTTTTCATTATTCTCCTAGTGGTCGTCACGTGATAGATTTTGTGAATATTTCATTTGTAAGCTCACTCGTTTACAAAGATTTAATGTGATCCCGCCATGTGGTGTCCTTTATACATGTGGTCCTTTTTGTCGTCTTCGAGGTAAGTTCGTTGTGTTGTTTGGAAATGGTGTATACTTGGTATTAAACTTTCATGTAATTACTATTTTAAAAAAATAAAAAATAAAAAACAATTTAACACAGTTAAAAAATATTAAATTAAATTATAATTAAAAAACAACAAAAACTTATAGAATCCTAACTAAGCCATCTCCACTCCCCTTGGCTTACCTACATGTCCACCCGCTGACTCACCGCTTCACCACACCCATCTCTCTCCTCTTCTTCGGTTCACCACGCACACTCCACTCTCCACCTAACTCCCATTTCCAACTCGGCTTCTCTCTCCACTCAACCACCTCATATCTGAACTCTGTTTTACCCATACTCCTCAATCCTCCCCCATCTCCCTTCCACCCAACTTACTTCCCTTCCCGCTGACCCAAATTCAACCTCCCGAGCTCCCACCTTCCTCTCAATTCAGCTTCTCCAACTCCCGACTCGCCAAACTCCCATCCTTCCGATTCGAGCTACTCCATCTCCCTTCCACCAAACCACTCGGTTCCCAACTCCAATCTACCCATACTCATTGCTTCTCCTTTTAACTCTCCTCCACCCCATCACTCCTCTTCCCAGTCACTCGCCTAACTCACCTACCCATTCTACCCCACTCTCTACCCTGATTCTATCCTTCCCCTCACGTGCTCTTCTACCCGAGCTCCCATATTCTCCACAAAACTTTTCCGAAGCTCTATCCTCAAGCCACACGACCACCATATTCCCTTCCATGTATTATTAATCGACCCATCACCAATTTCCTAGCCGCTCTACCACCTCGCTTCCTTTACCCAACTGACTCCTCACATCATGAGCCCTAGGCTCACACCTCTCATCTCAACCCTCCACATTTTTCCCCCAACTCCCACGTGGTGTTTTTAATCCTCCTCTACCTGAGCTCATTTCCACTTCTCCCCCATACATGCTTCTTTGACTCCACTGACTATACTTCTTCCCATCAGTCAACTAGATCACATCTCCCTTACACCGTCTACCTCTCCCCATGACTCCCCCACTGAGTCCTCCAATCAGCCACCTACATATCCCACACCCAGACTAAATTACGTGCACACCCAATTCTCCATGTAGCTCCCTACTCCATCCACATGCTCAACTCACCATCCTCCTCTTCCCAAGCCATCCCTCTAACCCGAACTACCCCAGCTGACTTCCCTCACAAGCTCTTCCAACCAATACCCCTCTGCTCACAACTATCCAACTTCCTAACCTCTCCCCTCCTCTTGACTCTGTTCCACTCACCCCACATATAGGCTTGACTCTATCATCAACCCCCAACCGACATACACCGACCCACGTGGTCTTCGTCCCTCTCCATGCACACTTTCCCCAACCAAGAGAACCACTCCATGCGAACTCCACATGGCTCGACCACACACGCACTACCACATTTCCAATTAAAGTACCACATTTTCAACTCACTTAATCAATGAATCAAATTAGGCTGACATTATTTATTTCAAATCATATGAACCACTAATATAGGCTATATTATTATTTATGTAGTTATTTTTCATTTAGCTAACCCTGGTTAATGTTACTTCATACATCTACCTTAATTCAAGACTTAATTTTACAATTTTGGTTCATCTCCACGTGAATTAATTGGTGAATATTGACGCTTCATCAACATTTAGTTAGGATCAGTTTGTTAATTTTGTTGTAACATTAATTATATTCAGTCATTTCAACTCGCTTATATCCCTTTATTTCCCGTCGTATGTAAGTCATCCAAATATACCTTTAGGTGTTTTTTGAAACATTATATATATATATATATATATATATATATATATATATATATATATATTATATTAGTGAATTAGAATACTTAGAATAATCATATTTATTATTTCTCTAAATGTGCATCACTTTTAGCACCACGTCATTAGGACCATTATATTAATTTTCTTATTTTTTCATCCTCATGAATTAATTATTTTATTGACTTCTGTAGGTAAACCCCACAACGTTGCGACCAAAACAATAATGATGTCAAAGACCAATATTGAAATCAAACACATCACAAAAAATTTTCATCGACCTCATTCACAATTGTGCATGGTGTCATTCTAGAGTACCCGAGCATTCTAGACTACTAACGTGGTGCTCTCAAACTACGTCACTATCACATGCGATTAAATAACCAAGAAAAGTGATTCTCTGGGTATTCCTCATTTTTCTCTATTTTCTCTTTTCTGCATTGAAATTTTCCTTTTCTAAGTGATTTTCTACATCGAATGTCACATTTCATTTTGGATCTAAAAAAACCTTTCTGCATCCTGCCTGACTCACATAGCCTAAGTAAGGGGTTTAACTTCTGCATTTCACTTATCACACACTTCTTGAGACTACACAAACATAATTAACACATCAAAACATTCCTCTCACCTGGTTAACTGATTGGGACTTAAACACCCAACAGGCAACCGTCTCAGACATCTCCCAATCCAAAATGACCTGAAACCAGCCTTAGACTTCCTTAGGCACCTTCATTATCCATTTTACCTTTTTTCACATCTCATAATTAATCATGATGATAAAAAATATTATGCTTGATTTGTTGTCAACAAAATACATAAACAAATGTTTCTCTATTTCACACCTATTGTCGCTCTCTCTCAAATCAAGACAACACAACAATCTACTCTATCCAATGATATTACTTCTTCTAATGATCTCACCCAACAAGATACTAAACTCAAAACCATGTCGCCAGTCACCCAACCTCCATTCTCCATGGTCTCACCTCATGAGAACCATGTCATCCAAAATTGTCCCCACCTTGACACCAACCCTCATATCCCTTATCAAACCAATCTTCCTAAACCAATTACACCACCATCTCCCGCTCCTCTCGAGACACTTAGGCCTCCTCCTAACCCCATATATGACTTCTTACTCTGAAAATCTCCTACAATCTATTAATCCTCTCAATCTCCTAAATTGGTGGATCGCATTCCACCCACATCCCATTTTGACAATTCCATTAATAGGCCTGTCCAACCATCTCAACCTCTTCACACTTACATTCCTGCCCATCGTATGCTCCAACCGTCTCAAACTCTTAACACACATACCCTCGTTTATCTTTTACCACAATAATCTACCCTATTTCAACAACCACATCATGCCCC
This sequence comes from Taxus chinensis, assembly GCA_019776745.2. Classification (NCBI taxonomy): domain Eukaryota; kingdom Viridiplantae; phylum Streptophyta; class Pinopsida; order Cupressales; family Taxaceae; genus Taxus; species Taxus chinensis. Next base: position 928,354,648 of record CM034148.1, on the reverse strand, counting down.
TATTAGTCAAAGTTAGCCTATGCAACAATCCCAACCTATGACACAAGTTAGTCCTTACCAAACAGTTCCCCACACACCTACATATCCACAAATTAATCAATTATCTTATCAAACCATTCCGCAAACATCCTATCCACAAACTTATCAACCACCTTATCAGACGATTCCCCAAACTACCCACACATCCTACAAACACATCATTTGCCTTATCAAACTATGTTTCAAACCACACAACCAATCCAATCTCAACCTTACAATATCTCGAGTGATTCAATTCACACCTTAATGAATCGGTTAGCTAGTTTAGAAACCCTTACCATAGCACCCAAGAACACCTTATCCTATGAACACATTTGTAATGAACCCATTCATCTGTCAGTTCCAATCAAACCCTATCCTCCTCATTGGAAAATTCCTACATTTAATAAGTTCAACAACAAGGAAGATCCCCAACAACATCTCCTTGCATTTAAACATGCATGTTGTCTTATTGTGCATGATCACAATCTACTTCTTCGCACTTTCCCCATGTCTTTGTCTGGTCCCGCGTTGTACTGGTACAATAGTATCCCTCAATATTCCATATTCTCTTTTACTCAACTTGCACAGTTGTTCTTAGAACACTTTTCTATCAATATCACACACAAAATTACTATCGCTAACCTATATACCATTCAACAGTTTGAAGATGAGCCCATCGCTGACTTTGTCGCACGATGGCATGGTGTTATAAACCAAATATCCTTCACTATCCTGAAAATCAAACTCATTGAATTTATTCTCACATTCGTGTGCAAAACATATATCATCCACTTTGCAGATCCAATCATTCTGAACCTTTGATGAAGCTTTCACAATGGCTCGTAAACTCAAACTCCATTGAGTAGGCCTCAGATCGGTGAAACCTAAAGTTGAATCTACTAAACCATTCACACATAATGAACAGTTTTAAGGGTACGGCCAACACTATGGTCATTAAACCCTCGTCAGCATCTACATCAAGCACATGGTCTCAACAACGATCCCCTTAATCAACAACCAACTACACTCCCTTGGGAGAATCATATAGCTCCGTGTTTGATAAATTGATTACTATAAACTCCATCCAACTTCCTCCCATACGACCCGTGGACAACTCACAAGCCAAGCCTATTTGGTATCACAAAGCCCACTATTGTAAATATCATCGAGTTCAAAGGTCATGACATTGAGAGATGTCGTTCCTTCAAAGATCATGTCCAATAACTCGTAAATCAAGGGGATATCCAAATCAATAGCTCCACGATGCAAACCAATCAACCACCAACAAATCAAGCCACGCCCTTTACATCTCAACTGTTGAATTCTTACATGTTAACACTGTCAATCAAGATCTTATCTTATCACTAACTCCACATGTTATCTGACAGTGGACATTATTCCCACCTCTTATTCAGAACCTGTCACACTTACATCAACTTGCACTACCTGTCCTGAATACCTGCACCTTCTCCTATCCTTATCACATCCCCATAAAATTTGACTATACCATCCACTTCCACCACTTCAATCACACCCCAATCTACCACATTAGATTCATCCTTAGCACCTATTTTTTCCCCACTGATATCCACACATATCCCTACATCTCTCACACCTATTCCTTCACTCACATTTGCCTCAAACACACCTGTTACTACACCTACATTACTCACAACCATCCCAACTAAAATCAGTTCTACTACATGCACCCTTGCAGCCCCACCTTTGACATCAACCCCATTAGCAAACATATCATTCTTACCCCTTGAAACATTTATGAAACAACCAGTCCCATCTACTTCTATACCTGAGAATATGCCTGCATTTGTTGCATTACCCATAAGGTCTACTCCATCGGTTATCACATCACCCACATCTCCAAATATCCCAAAATATGCCTACATCCCTATCTATCCCAGCTACCCCTATATCTATCATACCAACAAATCCACCTATCCCTACCTTGACATCTTTACCTATATCCTTGCCCATGGCTACATCACCCAGTCTACCCCAATACTCTTTGCCTAATTTTTCTATCACACCAACCAAATCCTCTCGATCTATAACCTTATCAAAGATACCCTTTGGATCATCTACTGAACCAACACATCAACCTAAATCAAATAAAGATGATTTACCTTCTCCCTCTACAAAATTAACTCTTTCCATGCCAAAACCAAAACAATCCACATCTCACATAGATATCATTAATCGCATCATACAAACACATATCTCTCCATTAACATCCTCATCTTGTTTTAGGACATTTTCTCCATTAATAACCACACCACCACTATCAGATCCTTCGGTTGAAATTATAATCATCCCTGCTAGAGGTAAATCTTCTCGGTTGAAGTCTAAGGCTCGGGGAAAACATCCCTGACAGTCCCTTGCGCATCCTCAGAAAACATTCAGGTTTTCCCTCTTCTCAACAATCCAATGCCACAACATCTATTTTAGGATAAGTCTCTCCATCTATGACATCTTGCAATGATCAATCCACATCCAAACAATACAATCCTTCAACCAAATTTGATTTGTCCTTCAAAACATAAAATTCACCCATCCAATCTACATCCATTTTTTCTCCTAACTCCAAGCTGAGATATCCTATCAAAACCCACAAGAGTTACCTTCCCCATGACACTTCAATGGGGCCATACACATATATCCTTTGACATTTAACTCAAATATCTGCCATCACACTTCCTCCCATTAAAACCTTTAATCCCTATGGTCCCAATCCATCATGGTTCAATCCTAATTGTAGTTGCACTTATCATCGTACCCCAGGCCATGACATCGAACATTGTAAGGCATTTCGGACAATCATCCACAATCTTATTGAGAAAGATGATTTCCTCATTAAGGGGAAAGTTCCTTCTCCATCTACATTGAATCCAATTCATATCCCATCTTTCATGTTTCCCACGATTCCTTCATCCACATCATCCCTTAACATCCCTCCTGCACATGACATTCCTCCTAAGGAAGGTCCTTCATTGTTCATCAATACCGCTTATCTTGCTAAACACACTTGTGGTCTCCAACTGTTTATCCCATCCAAATCTAAAACAATCTCATCTAATTTCTTTTGAACATCCTTTAACTCCTTCACATTTAACTTATTGGGGGAACAACCTTCCCTCGCCCTTGAGCACATCATCTGTACAAATCCCTTGTCACTAGGAGACTTCACTCCTTGACATTGTTTTGTCTACCTCCTTCACATTCATCCAATCTAAACTATTTCTACCCAAATCCTCACTCATTTTTCCATTATGGCCTCCACTTTTGGGGCACCATATTTTTCATCAAAGTCCTCTTTTGAGGCCATGTTTTTCTCTCCATTGAGGGACCTTTTTCTTGAAGTCCACCATTGTGACCATATTTGTGTCTTTCTTGGGGCACCATTTATTTTCATCAAAATCCACCGTTGTGGTCATATGTTCATTTCCTTCAGGACATAGTTTTATTTCCTACTTGTCTATCATCTCATCCTGTTGCAACTTAATGTCTTCCTTCTCTTGGTGGTAAACCAGAGACACAACCTCTTAATGCATTACACTTGCAACCAGTCTATGTTATATCTACCACTTAGTTATATCCTTAGATCATTCCTTCATGCTTAGCCCCTTCCATTTTTCATTGTAATGATCTGAATTATGTGGTCCACCTTCACTACTTTGATGTGACCCCGTAACCATTACATCTATCACCTTCTCATTCTCCTAGTGCAACCATGCAAAGGTTCCAGGGTGTCTCTTGTACATTCCTTATCCCCTCTTAAGTGGTTTACTTAGCTATTCATAGATCTCCCCCATGTAAAGCTAAAATTCATGTATGCAAAAGGAAAAATCAAAGTTATCAAAAACAAACTGATCCCTCAAAGGACAACTACTCGTATAAGAGAAAAGGAAACAAAAAATCATACAAATCAAAATCAAAAGAAATAGACCAATCCCTTGAAGGATGGATATCATATTATTCTTACCATTCATATTATGTATAAAGTAGACCATACACTCGAAGGATGGCTACTCTATTATTATGGCATCTGGAAGGTTTTCCACATTGATCATCCTTCCTTTATCAGCATTTTTGGAAAGATTTCTACTATAGTTATTTCCCTTTCCTAGAGTCGGGGCATAGACTTGAGGAACACCACCTTTGGAGATCCTCCTTCCCGTATACAAGTTACATCTCAATCCCTTTGTCATGTCAACATTAGGATTACAAGCATCTTTCATCCATATTTCCCTCATGATCTTTTGGTATAACTAACTATTGTTGGTTATGTATTAACAGCTGCTATTGGTAGCAAGTGCAATGCCTTGAGTGGTAACCTTTCTTGTTTATCTCCAATCCAGTTTGAAACATAGTTTCCCTATACACCCTTGTTACAACTATGTTCCTTTTATCTCATCAAGGTATTCTTTTATCGACATCATGTGAAATTTCACACATGAATGTGCTCGCAAATACACTTTTCGGTTTACGAATTCTACTTGATCGCCGTTGTAGTTTGCGAATCCTACTTGAGGATCCTCTCAAGGCAAGTTCATTATCTTGCAGCTCCTTATCTCTCAACATGTTCAACAATGTCTTTGATCCATTTCTCATCGCTCTCCATTTCTACTCATCACCATTTGTCTCCATAGTATCCTTCTCACCTTTCTGTCCCCTTGCATGATGACAGATAGCTTACTTGTCTTTCCTCTTAAGTTTCCTTTTTACTCTTCTGCTTTTAGTTTAACAATCTTACTTAACCATCCATACATCTAGAGAATCTTAGTTAAGGTATATCTTCTTCCTTGGATCCTCCTACCACAGAAGCTTCTCCACCATTTCCTCTTTCAATAGATGACAATCACAACCACAAACATCTTTCCATTCCTCCTTTTCTACTTAACACTCTTACATCATCACTCCCACCACGTGGGCATCCCAATTAAGGATTGCCTTTACACTCTCAATCTACAATGCATATGTTCCTCCATCCATTCATGTCACACTCCTTTATTTCCTTGTTATCACCTTGATATCACCTCCTTTAATATCTTATTCCATTTTTATATATACTACCCAGTCTTTTCATCATCCTTCTTCTTTGGCTTGGCAATCCTACTTAACCGTCCTCGTTGCAGGGAAATATTACTTAAGATTTCCTCTTAAGAATGGTTTTCTATCTGACCCTTCCACCTCCCATCATATCTTCCTCATCTTCTATCTCCCACCTCTTATCATACTCATCCACTCCAACCAACCCTTCCACACCTATATCCAATACAATGTTGTCTTTCTCCTTCCATATTGTCACTACCGGTTTAGTGATCTTACTTAAATCCTCTTGCGGTATGGCGATCTTACTTAAGAGTCCCTCTTAAGCATGATCAGTCATCCTACACTTGCCCACTACCCCACATTCTCTCCATTTACATTTTCTCATCATTCCCCATCATCACATCCTCTCACCTCCTCTTTAATTCTCGCAAACACCACTTTCTACTAGTCCCTTTTTCATCTCCATCATCCGTCGCTGGGTAATATTACTTAACCATTGCTTCTCCATTCATTTAGTGTTTTGTTTATTCATTTTTCTCTCATTCATTCTCATCCACTGCATCCTCTTCTCGTATTCATCTTCCTACACATCGTTATCTCTATTTTCTTTACTCTTTTCACTCCATCTTCTAGAGTTCTACCACATATCTACCCCCATACTTACCCGTCATTGTCATTGATCTTCCCCTAACATTCTTTCATCATCATCATCTATTTCTACACTAATAATTATCGGTGAAATTCTCCTAAAAATCACTCATCCCCATTCTACATAGTTTGAATCCTTTTCTTTGACCTCCTCCATTCTATCTTCATTCCTTCCTTCCTCTATGCCCTCTGATCATTATCGGGGGACTTATCCTAATGTCCCTTCATTGTCATTCCCCCTCTCATTATTTGTTTACTTTATGCCTCATCTTATCTTTTGTCCCATCTTTTCCTATTGATCATTATTGGTGGATTTATCCTAACATCCATTCACTGGCATTGCCTCTCCTATCCCTTCCTTTCTTTTTCCTTGCCACTTCTCCATCTTCCATTCTTCCTTGCCAATTTCTTCATTGTCTTCATCATACACCCTCTCTCTATTTTCTTGTCATCAACTTATCCTCATCTCATGCATCTCTGTATCTTTTCCAATCGATGTCATTCCTCCCCTCAAGCTTCTCTTTATGCTCCTTGTGCTTCTCACTCTTTATCAAATATCTCTACTCTTGGTTCCCTTCCTTCTGCATAATTTTCTCCATTGTCTTCTCCTCCTTTCTGATCCTTGTCTTATTTCACTTCCTCTACATCATCCTTCTCCCCATTTTACCTTGCACTTCCTCCTTACTTCCCTATCGATAACTTGACTCTTCAATGTTTTCCCATCTCCTTTATCATCTCATCATCCACACACATTTCCATGCGGTCAATTCCATATTCTTTTCCTTGGATTTCCTAAATATGATCTGTTTCCTTCAATTTTCTTTACTCTATCATCTCTTTCATTTTCCATTACCTCTTTTCTTTCCTCTTCTTCATCCTCCTTCACACCTTTCATTTTAAATAACTCTCTCTCTTTTTCATAATTTCACTATCTACTCTATCCTTTTCTTGTCTTCTCTTTGCTTGTCCTTCATTTCCCCCGTTTCTCTATAATCCTTCTTTTTGTCTTCTTCCTCCCCTTTCATTCCTTCTTTTTCTCCTCCTCCGTCTCCGTCCCTCTATTCCATACCCCTGCCGCCTTCATATTCGGTCTTTCTTACTCTTCTCATAATCAACCAATCCTCCTGTCTATTCCCTTTTCTCTTTCTCAATATCTCTCACACCTAGCATTCAAGGTCAATGCATTGTTTCTCCATTTATGTACCACATGTTAGGAATTAGTATTCACATGGTTGTTAGTATGTTATCGTAAGGTAAATATTTGTTACATGTTAGTTTATTATACACACACACACACACACACACACATATATATTGTTATAACAAATATATAACAATATATATTACGGAATTATTGTTGTACGTGAGTTTTCAGATGGTTGAGGTTGTTAACAACCATCACCTTGTTTATAGGAAAGTATTTTCCTATATATTTGTAATCTATTGTGCAACAAATATATAGAGAAGAATATTATATCTATGTTGAACTCCATTAATTGAGTAAAACCTGTGATAAAGCTCTTGCAATACCTATCATTGGTATCAGAGCGAGATGGGATTGTGAGAATTGATAAGGGGGAAGATCTGTTGTTTGTTATGGTTTCCCCAAATGATGAATTCTATTTCTAATCTTCAAAGCTTTAGGAATTTGTAGAGAGTAGTTGTAGACATTAACTCTTACTGTAGAATTTTTATCTCTATCTATTTATGTTTGATCAGAACTGTGAAACAATCATACATTCATTGGCTTCATCAAGTGCCTATGTGACTCCTTGAGGATTATTATTCTTAGATCAAGAGGAGGAATAAGAGAAAATACTAGTCTATACTTCTTGTGCATACAGATTACCATTTTGACAAGGGATAGATCTATATGTGAGTAAGGCGGAAAAGAAATCGGCATTTAAGTCTTGTAACGAAAGAGATAATGTTTGGTGTTGCCTACTCTCCATATGCGATTGAATAGCCTATTACTCCTTCAAGTGGAGAATTGATCATCTAAACGCAGTTGCAGTAAAATTTTTGCAGTCAAAATTAGCTTCTAGAAATCTACGTATGAAATTTGTATTGATATTTGTTATTCCCAGTAGCTGTATAAAGATCCACATCTGCATGTCATCGTGGAGTTATCAGGTTGGTTGATGGATGGTTAAACTTTTCTAATCATTACATCGGAGTGTGGAAACTCAACATTGCATTACACACTGACTTGCACTATCCTCTAAAATTGGTGATCGGGTTTTCTTAGCTTATGGTTTTTACTGCAGCATTGGAATGACATTATATCTATGCTAACATGTAGTGTAGTCCAATAGACATATCCTAATAGCTGGTAGGCATATGAGGTATGGGTGAATTCATAAATCTGTTCAAACATTCCATATGTGTTGCAATCCACGTTTAGAGGAAGAATTGATTTGCCTTCTTCTTCGCTTTGATATGATCCTAGCAAGCCGTTATCTACTTCATTGCATGTCCACATGTTCATTCTTCAAACATTTTGTCGTGCATGAAAATCACATTATCTATTGTTGTGTCCAACACCATGCCACTGTTGATCAACTAATGGTTTGTAAAGTTAAGATTACTATTGTAAAAATAAAATACTATTTCCTTACGGACGAAGGAAATAAAGTGTTTCACATTACGGGAGAGAAGAAAAGAATATTCACAATGTGGAAACAATTGAGTGACATGATCATAGTTGCTGAGTGAGCGGCATCATTTGATGGAGGAAGGAGGCAATGAAGAAAGGAGGTCAAACAATGACCTCTCGTTAGTCACCAGTGATGGGGCCGTGCAAAAGCTGTGGTGGTATATGTATGGTGTGAGTATATGATTTTCAGTATGGTTTCCATTTTATTAGTGTTCTTCAATTTGCACTGTTCCTGTTGCTTTGAGTGGTGTGCTTTATTGTTAATACTAGAAAAGAATTGTATAAGAGAGTAGAAAAACTATGGACATCCTCTGACTGCAGAGATTCTCTGACTACCGTACTCTGTTGGAAGATGGTTGGCTGGTGAATATGTTCACACCGCTTTGGTGACCATGTGCAGCAAGATCAAGACAACAAGATCCAGTTAGTATGATATAACACAATACATTTTTCCCTTTCTGATTTCTTATTTGAAATTTCACATTATGGGGGGGAATACATACCAATGTTCTATTCCCATTCTACACCTAAAACGACTTAGTCAAGGAAAGCTTCCAGTGGCAGTGGCAGTTTTCTATACTGTTCGAGATCGAGTGGCAGTGATCAATGAAAGAGACTATGATTAAGAACATTACGATTCTTATAGGAAGTAATGTGAAATATTTTTAAGTATATCTTCTATTGTGTGGTTTTTTTATATGCAAGTTATGTTTCTTACATTATTCCCTGATGTATAAGCATAGTGGCGAACAGTAGCACCAGAGTAAGTCAGTTCATGGATCTTGAAAGGGTTTGTGGGAGGATCCAGAAAACCACATGAGGTGGATAGTTGATGGGACCTATTCACATCAAGGTTTGTGGTAAACCTGTTTAAAACCATGGAAGGAGTGAGCCTTTCTTTTGGATCAAGGTCACAAGTCACAGAGTTAGACATGCCACAGGGGTGAGCATACTGCAGTTGAGAGTGTGGATGTTTTTCTACCATGTAAACACTAAGGGGGGGGGAATGTTAGGAATTAGTATTCAAATGGTTGTTAGTATGTTACTGTAAGGTAAATATTTGTTACATGTTAGTTTATTTATACATATATATTGTTATAACAAATATATAACAATATATATTACAGGATTATTGTTGTACGTGAGTTTTCAGATGGTTGAGGTTGTTAACAACCATCACCTTGTTTATAGGAAAGTATTTTCCTATATATTTGTAATCTATTGTGTAGAAAATATATAGAAAAGAATATTATATCTGTGTTGAACTCCATTAATTGAATAAAACCTGTGATAAAGATCTTACAATACCTATCACCAGCACGAAACTATTTCATTACCATTCTTGTTCTTCTCTTTGTAAAATTGACCTCTTCTCTTTTTGAAAACCCTGTCACATATTTTATCTTCATCAGTCCTCTTGTAGGGACATCATCATATCCATTTCTAAACATATCTTCCCATCTTCCTTTGAAATTTTTGTCTTGGAAGATACCATAACGGCCTTCACCTATATGATCTTGTTCTCTTCCATGAATATTTTCTCTGCTTTTGTTTTGTCACAAAAGTATCTTGACTTCTTATCCTACTTATCGAACAAGTAGGACTACTTTTACCTTCTAATTTACTAACAATTATGTATCTTTCCTATGAAACATGATTACCATCACCCTTTTAGGAATTCTATCTCACCCTTTTATCCTATCTACTCATCATGTGCACATTTATGACTATTCCCCCTGGGGCATTTTATTTACACATCCATCTCCCATTATGTCATCTTTATGCCCTATCTAGGGGCACCTTTTCATTCTTTTCCTTGTTAACACACATAACTCACTTTATGTCCCTCTCGTGCCCCATGTTGGGGCATCATTATCTTCACCCTCATACCTGTTATCCAAAATGTGCCCCCTGCTCATTTTGTGGCTAACTCCTCCCATTCTTCCCTCTCTTGTGCCTCAGCCACAAAATTTTGCTTTTCAGGCACTCAAAACCTTCTAGAAATGGCACCATTGGATAGAGCTCTTTCTCAGCTTTCCAGAAAGGTAAAGTTTTCCTCCTAACTCCATGTATTTTTGAAGTTATGGCTCGGTGGAGTTTTTTGGAAAAAATTTCCCCTGAAAGGCCCGCGGCCAATGAGATGCCACCATGTGGCACCTAGAGTGGTGGAGTGCAGGGAAATTTTGGAAAATTTTCCAAATGACCAAAAAAGGTAAAAAATTCAAAAAAAATTCCCACCGACCTGATTTGGCCCTGTTTTGCCCTAAAACTTCAAATCGCCATATCTTTCGATCCAGAGCTCGGTTTTTCACGTTCTTTATATCAATGGAAAGCTGGTAAAATTATCTATAAGATTCTGGGGTATTTTTTGAATTTTGGTGGAGTTTGGAGAGAGAAAATCAAGAAACACCTCTGGCACTTGGTCATGGACAGAAATGACATTTCAACCACCATTTTTAATGAAGAATGGCTCGCATTCTCTCCCAACATGGTTAAAAATGTTAGGGAATGGGTCTGTCAGGGTGCCCATGCTGTTTTGATAGAATTTTGGTCAATGGTTGAACCCCTTGCATGTTTTCCCATGTTTCTCTCTCCTGGGGTCGTGGTTTGCACTGTAAAAGCCAGGATGAGTTCATTTTGCAAAGGAGAGACACTTTTTCAGCTCTACAACTTCCTTTTTCTTCCTCCTTGGTAGAATTTGTGAAGAAATTTTACCTTTCCATGTAATGCAGCAACCTTTTCTTGCCTCTGGATCACTGTAATGTACTGTATTGGATCTGAGATGTTGATATATGTTCTGTGATTAAAATCCTTGAATCCTTTTATATATCTATCGTTGCTTTCTTGATCTTTCATTACATTTTGAGCATTTGTGCATGTTTTGTGCTGTGTTTCCTTGTGATTGTGTATTTCATGTAGCATCAGGTGTCTACAACTCCTTTGGTGCATCACCTATTAGCATTAGTTCTTTCTTTTTTGCATTCTCTATCTCTGTCTCCTTGGAATTTAGAGTAGATTTAGGAGTTTAAACCTCTGCAATTGTGCAAGTAAAATAGCTGATCAGAGGAGTTGAGGAACTAGCCTCTAATCTGGAGATTCCTTTCTCATTTTGCAAGTCCCACACTTGGGGAAAGGATTCAATGTTGTGCAATCACACTGGATGCTAGTATGATCAAACTAGAAATCTGATCAGCATCCAGGGGGTGCTGCTGATTTGCAACAACAATACCTTTTGTGGACACATGATTTTTCATACGATTCCTCATAGACAAAGGATTTCACACATATTTTCACTTTTAGTTGCGCATATTTTGATGTTTTCCTATGACCCATTGGTCATATTGGTTTACATCCATACTGTAGTGGTCTTCACCCACTCACTGGTCTAGAGAACATTGTCATCTGTCTCCATTGAGACTGAAATTGTCCTCTACTGATGTGATATTAGAGTCACCCGCCATAATTTTTTTTCATTGTTATTGTGATCCTTTTTTTCCTGAGGTATCTTTCCTTTGGTCATGTCTTCATCCATCCTCAGATACATTTTTCATCTAACCCTTTTGTCTCGTGGCTTGCTATCACAAACCACTCAACAAAAAGTGGAAAATGTAGACACCAATTTTTGGTATAGCGCCCCTCCATCATCTCATATTCATGTAATTTACATTCTCATTTTTATTTTTCTTAAATTAAATGAAATCCTATCTATTTTCACACCTTATTTAATTAATTATCAAAGGGGCTCAATGTGGACCCATTTGATAATTACGATTTTTGGCATTATCCCCCCATCTCTCACAAATTATTTAATCCATGGGTATTAATATACCCATCCGACACCCCTTTCTAAATTTCAAATGGAATCTATCATCTCACCTACCATGTCAATCATGCTCCCCACTCCATATAATAATTCAAAACGATGGTCCCCACGTGATCACATCATATCTCTTAACTCAGGTTACTATACCCAACCCTGGTTACTTGTTAACCCCAATCTAACCTCACCTCCATGCTATAAATATGGGTTTTCCCCATATTTCAAAGGACCTAGACCCGAAAGACCTGGACTGACCAGACCGGAGGAAATAAGTTAGAAAATATGTGAAAATACTATTTTGAATTGTAAGCTTCCTGTTTATCATTTATATCCACATGATGTCCTTGTAACGATAATGTAATCCATAAAATACTCTGCTCATGATTACTTAGGTCACGTAGCGTGGTTCTAGTTACACATTGTGTTTAGATCAGATCAATAACACCATATACATACCTGCAGCGTTAAGTTCCTTTATTTATCATCTTGCATGTTGTCTGTTTATCTTGTATTTTATCATTATCTTTCTGGACACGGGGGTTGACATCCTCTAAGGGATTTAAAATACTCTTGGAATCAGCACTATCCGAGCAACCCACCGCATATTGTTATCTAATCTTATCTATTTCAGTTTTACAGATCTAGCTTCTTTATATTATACATATGTCTTCTTTACACCCATAGATCCACATCTGGATCTGAGGTCCTAAGCCCTCCATCATTCGAAGTTGCTGGTGGCTTCCTGTATCGAATTTCACCTGTGTGAGAACGAAGTTTCTTGTACAACATTTAGCACACCTGGTGGGACCAAATCCTAGATCTGGTTATGTTGTTTGGTATTTTACTCATCTTTTCTAACTTGCTTGTTTGCAATATCTTACTATTTGTTGATTTTAGTTCAGTACGGTCACTCATTAAAGTCACCAGGAGGTACGTGCATCATTGGTTCCATATGCATCCTAGAATTTACCAGATAACACCCTAGACATGTTGGCACATCAATCATCTTAGACTGAGCACTCACCTGAAGTGCGCAAAGGTACCAGGTCCCTCTTTAGGGATGTTGTAGCAGGATGTTAGCGTGATGAATAAAGAAACATATAGATCCATAACTAATCCATCATTCTACAGTGCATTGCATATTCAGATCTAGGAAAGAACATAGCTTAAACAATAATCATGATTGAATCAAGAACATGCACTACTCAATTACACATAGGAATGACACTTAGATTCAGCCAATATCTTCCATCTAATATAATAATAAACATAGAAGCTCCTTACAATAATGGCAATCTATATCGTTGCGCACATGGATCTAATACATTAATCCAGTCATATGTACATATCTGTTTATGCTTACCTCTTACGCTCTACATATACCTATATATATCTCAACTACTATGTGATTCACATCATATATATAGGGTGGGGACTTTCCCTTCACCGCTTATCTATTCCAAAAATAGGCCACATGCTATGAATATCCACGCGCCATTTACAGGCATAGCCACACATGCAAGTGTGCTATCTATAGACCTCTTACAGTTAACTGAAGTGAAAATCCTATTCTTAGCTCTGTCTCTATGCAAAATGCTTCGATCCGATCTTCTAAAGATAGATAATGCATGGTGCGCACATCTCTTCCTCATTTATGTGCTTTGCATGCCATCTTCTAAAAATAGGTCTTCATGCTCAAAAACAGCTAAGTCTTGAAATATGAACTTTCCCTCCACATGTAGGTTTCTTCCTGTCCCTTCGTACCCTTGAATCCCAGCCTATCTCTCCCTCCGCACACAAGTTCTTCCTATTCCTCTGCACCCTGTGATTTCTAACAAGTATTCTCTGATCAACATTACCCCACACTAATCTCATTGTCGTCCCGAACAATGGTTATCTCCAAAACTGAAGTAAAGAATGTTGAATGAAAGAATAATAGAATGTTTTATGAAGAAGATCCTCCTCTATATCAGTTTGAAGGATCATCTCTGGATACTCCTCCTTTATTTTGGCCTCCAAGGCCTTCCACTCAGTGAATGCTTTCTCTTCCTACTCTAGTATGTCCACAATAATAGATTCCAGTTCATCTTGGGTAACTTCACCTTTTTCATTCTGTAATACCAACATAATGCTTAGACATTGGAGTATGTTTTCCTTCTAGCACATCCATTTTTTGATGCGATGAGTTTCCCAAGCTCATCTAATATTTCCTTGTGTGGCTCTTGTGTTACTGTTAGGGCCTCACACTTTTGATTTTACAAGTGTTAACCATTTTGTGTGGCCCAAGGTATCATCCTTCATAGCCTTCTATGACTGCATTATCTTCTTCTAGAGTCTTTACCTTGATTAAGCACCTCTGGAGCTGTGCATATATTTAAGGCATGATCCACCTTTTTCAATTCTTCTTGGAGCACTTGTAGTAGGCCTTCGTATGATGCAATATTTCTGAATACTGTAGCCTTAGCCCTTTCTGCCTCTTCTTTAGGATTCTTTGGTTTTGGCATTCTGATTGTGTCCTCTTCCAATACCAAGTCCACCAAAGCTCTAACATAATGCATTGCCGAGGGGAATTGTTCTGGTACCTTAGATTTCAGATGTGGGTGCACTTTCATCAGATGATCTCCAATGGCCTCTACCATGCCAATTAACACACTATTCTTATTATCGCTCCAAGTCCTTATCTTGGGTCAGATGCGCACTATCTACTGCATCCTTCATCTTCAACTCCTCACGCAGGTGCTCTAATTGTTGCCGCCTTGTCCATGTTTCTTCTTGCAACCTCAGTAGAAACCTTTACCAGTGTATTGACTAACCTGTTCATCTGACATAACAGTAGGTTTAACTGTTATGTGCCTGGCTTGAGGTGTCTTCTTTATTCATCTTGACACGCATGAATCCTTACATACATCAAAATTAGGCTCATCCATGTGGGTTTGCATTGACCATGAGAGTTAATTTCTAGTGCGTAATTGTCACCATATCCCCATCCATTAGTTCCCAGCCAAATAAATCCTTTTGTTCTACAGTTCTTTTGAAATGGGCACAGATAATTTTTCTAATGGTGTCCTCTGCATAGCCCATGAGTGGTGCACTATGTTCCCCACTCATCCTCTTCATCTATAGGACCCTTGGGAATTGTAGCTTCAAGGTTAGGAGTCTATCCTGATTACACCCTTGAGCAGATCACATGCGTGGGCTCTGAGGTTTCCTTCTCTCTTTCTTCTCCATCCTTTCATTTCTTCATCCTTTTTGCTCTTCCTCATTTTGTGGCTTGTCTTCTTTCTCGAGTGGGTAGGAGATGCATGCACATCGCTCTCCTCTGATTCCTCTGCTTCTTCATCCAACTTCAACTTTCTTCTCCTCTTTGGATTAAGAGGTCTCCTTTGTGTGGAGAGAGATGAGGTGATTTCCTTACTGATTGTGGGGTTCCACCTTGAGTCCTTTGTGCATCTGAATACTTTCTTAAATCTGTGCTCCCCCTGCACTTCAACCTCTGTATCTTCCTCTTCATCCTGTCCCTAAGGTGGAGTGGTCATGCGTGCTGTGACTCTATTTCTTAGTCATATGGTTGCTTTCTTCTACACTCCAAGCCTACCACTATCTTCACGCTCCTCTTCTTCATCCTCTACTTCAACAGTTTCTATGGGCCTTTGTGCCGGTATGTTTTCCATTGTATGTGCTTACCCTTCAGTGGCCCTGGGAGTGAAAATTCATTCTCCACATACTTATTGTTTTCCATCTTGGGCTTCAGTTGAAGATACACTAATGCTGCCCCTATATCTGTTACAGCCAGACTTATTTGATTTAATATTCAACACCTCCGAAATGAGCCTCTCGACATAGGCACTTCTTCCTAGATACACATACTTCTTCCTCAACATGTGGTATTCATAGTCTACCTTATCTGTATTGAATACTAGTCGGTCGCGTGTCTATGAATCTATGAACAAATGCTTAGAAATACCTTGTTGTGAATGCGTAAGGTAATTTACACCAAGGGCTCTAGACTCCATATCTCATTGGGAAGCACAATGATGCAAAAATGTTGATATACAACAAACTGGACTTGTTTCCCCACTACTGATGGTAGGTCCTTCAGGATGTGCCACTCTTCTTCAAATGCTATGGAGCCTATCATACCATTTCTCTACGTATCCTTTCCTTGATGTCATCTGGTCATGGACCCTTTACATAGGTACTTGCTAAACCTTTCAGCTGGTGACTTATTCTCCATGGGGTATTCCCATAACTTTTCCTTTGGCCTGTCTGGTACTCCTAATTTCCATGAATACCAGTGATAATAGAACAACCCCAAAGCTGATCTTCCCTCCTATGCATAGCTTCCTCGACTATTTACTCTATAATGTAGCCTGCAATATTGTAGACTGCTCCTTTTGACATCTTACGCACAACATGTAACCACATAGTATTTACCTGTGACCACCGCTCCTTGTCATTTAAATTTGTAACAAGGTGTGTTGTTGCTTGCACAACTGGACAGTTCTTCAACTTATCTATATCCATACCGCGCAGACCCTTCAGTACCCCAAATCTTGTCTGGTCTTTAAGATCGTAGCTTTATTTGTGAGATCATTCTTTATATCCTCTCCTATGGCCTTCAAACCTGTCACTCGTTGAGATAAGCGGTGGATGAGATTCTAACTCTGTGCATCCTACAAAGTAGAAGAAGTCCTCATGCACTCTGCTCATGAGCCACTGGTATAAGGGCTCATACTTCCCAAAATATGGAAGCTCATATAATTGGTAGACCCTAATTCTCTTCAGAATCTTCTCACCTAGCATCATCATAAACCGACATGTCATCTATCGTATGTTTGTTCATCCTCGTAGTGAGCAAGGAATCGAGCTCCTTCTTGTTCTCTGAGGTCCTGTGATTGTATTCACTTACTTTTCTCTTTCCGATTTGTGAATCCCATTCCTGGCTGACGATGAATCCTTCTAGATATTGCATTTCTGAAAAATTACTTTTGAGTGCCATCTCTTCCTCCTCGATGACCACCTTCTTCTTTCATTTTGCTCCTGCTATGCAGCTGTCCTTCTTGGGTGCCATTTTTACCTTGATAATTGTCTCCTCTTTAACTCTACAATTTGTACGAATCAAACCCTAGCTCAATTCAATCGTGCCCTAGGTGGAAACTTCGTGCCCTAACTCCTCTCTGTCACCTTACTTTGCTCAAACCCTTCACCACCGGGGACACAAGCTTCTTTTTGCACACAGATTTGTTTGTCACCCTTGGTTTCACACCCTTCACACCTTAACTTGATCACTCAGCTCTTCGCACTTAGCTCTTTCCTGAAATACTCTTAGTCGCAACGGTAAAAATGAATTTGCATCCCATCCTTATATAGTTTTTCAAATTTTGATGCATTTATTACTCCTTCACCTACAAAATATCCTCTCATTCATTGACCAAATTCATTCATTCCACGCTGTACATCTTCACACCCCAGCTATAACCTTCTAGCACATGCCTTCCTACCCTCTGGTTACTAACTTCTCTTCAGCATGCACTTCCTTGGACCTGAATACCTCAGTCATTGCACCTTCTCCTAGAAGTTATCATGGGCTTTGACTTACCTTTACGTTATAATTTACCTTTCATTCATCTCTATCCTTGGTCACTTTTGAGAAGCAATGTTCTTTTGAATTAAAGAAGCACCCATATAGTAACTTATTCCTTTTACCTTCCGATTCCCATAGTCTTTGTACCTAGATAAATGACAACTAGCACCACACTAAAATTATGTGTATTCCTCTTTGAGTATAAACATTCATTCACATAGTAAATAGCTTCATGTGTGTAAGCACGCTTATTATAGAAGAACAATAACTAAATTGGATAAAGCACAATGAAAATGAAGGAAATACATTAAGGAAATACAAAAAGGACAACCTTATCTAATTGGCAATACTACCTTATTACAAACACCAATAAGACTTATTTATAGTAGGGCTTCAACATACTCCCATTAAATTAACCCGATAGCCGTTTTGCATCAAGTGCTTCTAACTAGAAAGCACCTAATTTAAGTATGTAAGTGATGACATACGGCCCCAACCAATTTAATTTGAGCTTTCCTGGATGGCATGCAAGATCTTAGAGTCATAAATAAGTATCATTTTTCCAAACTCAAACTTCTTATCCCTTATGTTTTCTGTCATACCATGCTTTCTACCTAGCCTTTTCTTGCTTCTGACACCATCATACTATGGTGTCGTCACTCGTCTAGCTAAATCATCTTTTCAATCCATTTCTTCTAAAGCTGTGATCATCAACTAGACCTCCAGCATGCACGTAATGCACAAATAAAGTAACATTAATTCAATAGGAATAATGGATTTGATTCGCCAAACACCAATTGAAACAATGTGGCCTTGTTCAATCTCTTATATGCTGGTTCTATATGCACCAAATAATAGCTGATACTTTTTCATCCCAATCCTTTCTTCTAACATCACAAATTTTTATCAATGTCTTGATCAAAATTTTGTTAAAAGCCTCAGCTAGTTCCATTTGCCTAAGGGTGGTAGGGTGTAGTCTTATAGTGTGCTACCATAAACTCAGTCTAATATAATCCTTATGGTTTCATTCAAAAAGTGTGCACCCCTATCACTTGGTCAAACTTAAAGGACATCCATATCTTATAAGAACATTCTTCCATAGAAACCTAAGCTGTTATAGCTATTGTATACATTCCTTCGTGGGTATTTCTTCTTCCCACCATGTGAGATAATATGTACAGGTAATGATATAACACAATCCTGTCCTGCGCATGGATAGCCGACGAAATAGGTCATATAAAATCAATGGCCCATTTCTCAAATGTTTTTTCACTGATAATAGGTAACGGTGGAATTTCATCTCTTTGTCCTTGTTTTCCTAGGCACTGATAATGATCACACGCCTTACAATATCCTTTACAGTCATTATACAATGTCTCCCACCATAATCCAGCAAGTAGGATTTTTCATGAAGTAGCATCATCCTGCATATTGTCCACCTGCAATACCACAGTGAGCCTTGTCCATTATATCCTTTTTCTCATGCTCTAATACATAACGCTGTAATACTTCATCTCTACCTAACTTGTATAGGTCACCACTGATCAACATAAAAAGTGTCACACGTATGGAAAGTTGTTTCTTTTCCAATGCCTTCATTCCTTCTGGTGCCATACAAGTCCATTGAAAAAAATCAATGTCATCAAGTTCAGTTGGTGCACGTTGTAACCTATATAACTGGGCATCCGGCATGGTTTCTTCAATATTCTATGTGCTTCTTCTCCTAAGTGAAATCTAGATAGGTGGTCTGGTCCATATAATTACTTTTCCCTAGCTTTACCACAACTATGAAATCAAACTCTTGAAATAAGAGTACCCATCTGCATATGTGCCCCTACAAGATGGGCTTGTTTACCAAGTACTTCAATGCAATGTGATCTGTATAGAATACAAATGGTGTAGCTATAAAATACTTCTGAAACTTGTGTAATGCATAGATCATTGAAAAAGCTTTGCGCTCTGTAGTTGTATAATTCTAATCAGCATAACGTCATTTACTTCCTACTAGCAAATCAAATAGGATGATCGAATAATACCTTCTCCAGGTTGAGCTAATATTGCACCAATGGTCATGTGCAAGAGGCATCCACATGTACATGAAATGGTTTATCCCATAAAGGAAAACACAGGATAGGCAGTGGTAGTAAGTTTCTCTTTCAATGTTTCAAACGTGCACTTACTGTGATTCTCCCCAATAGAATGTACCTTTTCCTTTCAGTAACTCCTCTAGAGGTGTGGCAATTTTTGCATATCCCTTGATGAATTTTCTATAATATCTTGTGTGACCTAAAAATCTACATGCACCTCACTTTGACTGGTAGGTGCTTCCAACCCTAAAATGACTGTAACCTTAGCTAGATCAACAAGCAATCCTTCCTTGTAGATTATGTGTCCCAACAGTATTCCAAAAGGTGTAGCAAATATGCACTTCTTGATGTTCAGAGAGATACTCAACTGTCTGCATCATTCAAACATTAAGCACAGATTGTCACAGTGATCCTTAACAAGCCCATATACTATCCAATCATCGAGGTAGACCTGTAAGAAGTTGTGAATAAAATCTTTGAATTCCTGAAAAACTATGCGTGAGAATACATCAGGCATGTTTTTCAATCCAAAAGGCATCATAGTATAGGAAAACTACCCCATTCAGTAGTAAAATTTGTCTTTTCCTGATCCTCTTGGGCAATTCGAACCTGATGATACCTGGAAAACCCATCTGTAAAGGAATAGATTTTTCACCCTGCTACTCCTTCTAGTATTTCCTCAACTAATGGTGTAGGAAAGGGATCTGTGACACATGTTTCATTTAGCTCCCTGTAATCAACACAAATTCAAATTCTACCATCCTTTTTTATATTGATCACCATAGGACTAACCCATTCTGACTCATCCAAAGGTCGAATAATTCCAGAATTCAACATTTTATCAATTTCTTCTTTTACCTTTTCACGTAAATTAGGATTCATTCTATAAGGTCTCTTTCTCACTGGATGCACACCTTCCTTAAGTTTTATCTTCATTTCCCCAAGTGATTCATGCATTCCTTTAAGTTCATGATACCCTCGAGGGAATAAGTCCTGGTAATCCCATAGTAACTCAATAATATTTTCCACCTCTGATTTTGACCAATAGTCTCCAATTATGGCCTCCTTAGGCTCAGCCTCCGATCCTATATTTACCTTCTTTGTCTTCATTGGTTCATGGTATGCATGTGTATCCTTATCTACACTATCCAAGACCTCACACACCCCTGTGAATGGTCAATATCTAGGTTTTCAACTTCCTCATCATCCATGATGTACACCATCTTTCCTTTTTCTTTCTCAAGGTAAAGCATGTTCAAGTAATATGGAGTCTTCTTCTTCTTCTTCAAAATGCGTGTGCTTGATTCTGTCTCACAAAATAATTCTTGTATGAGTTCCTCTACCTTTGCACTATCTCCCATGGTTAACCACTTGAAAAATTTTAATGCCTCTTCTATTGGAGGTTGGGAAGAAAATTAGTCAAAGGTATGGATCATTCCTGCAGTCAAATTTTACCAATTTCCAGTCTCTCAATGTATTTATGCTGTATACATACCAAGCGCATGTGCACCCTTGTAGAGTGGAATATAATTTATGCACCCAGAGTGAAGGTGGTAATGCTTCCTGTCCTGTTTTCTAGAGTCTCTCACACTGTTGAATGTGGTGCTGAACAAGTTGATCACCATTATAAGTGTAAATCTATGTAGGTGCATTGCTTCTTAAAAACCTGGTAGATAGGGCGATTCTGATCTCCTTCCACTCCATAAGATTATCTCTGTGAACTACCCACCAGCACACTGCTGTCCTATGCAAGATATATGATAACATGTCTCTTCTCTTAACCTGGTCTATCCACTGTGCCTCCATGGCTTGTAAGAATACAGGAAGATATTTTTCTCCTGTATACCAAGGTACTGTGCTACCTACCTATCCGTCGAACAGAACTGAAGTCCATTCTTACACGTAACTACACTTTTTACCTCACACCCTACTAGTTCATATGTACCATGAGCCCAATTGTCACAAGAAATACTCATAGTATCACTAATAGACTGAGAATCCTCCCACTATAGGATGCCTTCCTTTGATGGCTCATTGACCTCTAGGTCCTGAATAACACGTACATAGATTCTGTTTAAGTCCTCCTCACTTAGAGGCTCAACATATGGTGTAGAATTCCCATCCATCAAAGGTATCACAACCCTTTCCTCCTTGTTCTCAAAGCTGATATACCCCTTATTGAATCTCAAGTTAAACATTATTCACATAACACCAAGGGCATCCAAGCAAGGCTGGAAAACTGTCTACTTCTGCAAGTGCTAATACCTCAAAATCCCCAGTGAATTTGGCCCCTTGTATGGTTATAGATGCATCCTTCAAAACTCCTATGGGATTGGCCTTAGTCCTATTTTCCATAAACAACACATTAGATGATGGTTGTAATAGAGGTCTCCCCATTTGTACCCATGCATCTAAAGTAAGCACATTGACTTCTGCACCTGTATCAATCAAAATATTTCTCAATAACCATCCATCTACAACAACATTTAGAGTGATCTCTTTATCATAGTCAATACTATCAGGGGGAAGATTTTCATGTAGGATCTATCATTCATTCTCAGTGCTTTCACGCAGAGTGTTCCCCTTCAACCAATTCCCTAATAATGGAATAATATTCTCCTAGCACAGCATTTTACACACCTCACTGTGATGTCATCAATATTAGAGGGGACCTTCCCTACTTCTTTCTTTTATTCCATCTTTCTGGACTACTCTTTTAAACATTGTATTTCACCTTGAAGATTTCTAGGACCTCCATGGTATCTTGATAGACTTCCTTCTGATGGGTAGGATCTAGGTACCTTGCATGTAGAACCTCCTCCTTAGTGATTGTAGGCTTCTGGTATGATGCCTCTCTTATGCATGCCACTTCAACACATGTGGTAATATTCATAGTTAAGGCCTCAGGTTCTGGTGCTATCTTGGGCATCCACTGATTTTCCTCCGCGTGCGCTGGATCCTAACCATCCCTGCACCTTTGTTTTCCTGCTTATGTTGTTTACTGAGATGCTCATATAAGTATGGGCACTCCTCATAGCTATGATTCTTTCCACAGAAAGAACATGTAACATTCTAGGGACATTCATGCCTATAATGATCAAGGGATCCACATGTATAGCACATTCCGTGAGGAAACTCACTTCTTCCTCCACCACAGCCTCATCCTCCATATCCACCTCGATATCCACATCCTCTTCCATAACCTCCTTCAAAATGGCCCTCATTCCTGTCATAGCATGGTTGATTATGATCTTGATCCTGGTGCTCATTCTTGTTCTTAGAGTTATCCATTACACTTGTCTGTCATACCCCAATGTCTATAGCATCATGGATTTGACCAATCAATTAAAAATCCTCAGTATCATGGGTCGTGGACCTGCAAATCTTGCAAAACGTAAGGATACATTCTTCCTTATCACATGTTGTAACAAAGGACAGTGGCTAGCATTGTGATTCAAATGACATATTTCACAGTCTAACAGTAATGAATGTATAGATCTGTGAGGGAAACTATCCTTGGTGTGACCTTCCACTTCACAATTTGTACACCAAATCCCTGAGCGCATTTCATGAGCTGAATTTTCTGATAATTTTTCTAGCTGCTTTGCCATGGCTGTAATCTGTGCCTCTAAGAATGGACTAACACCAGTGTCAATGCTCCCAACTACCTCAGCACATAGGGCTGCCTCCAATGCTTTGCATGGATCAGTGTATGTCTTATGTGATAGCTCCCTTCTAAATGGTGTAATCAATCCTCTAACAAACCATTGTGCATGTTGGATGGCATGAATATCATAAGACATCTTAGATAGAAGTGTCTTAAAGTGGGCATCATACTCAAGTACACTCTCAGTAGTGCCATGTTTGATATCTTTGAGTGCATTGATACTCTTCTTCTCAAACTCTAGGATATATAACTCTTTTAAGAAATCATCCTTCAATGCTGCATAATCCATGCAAGTTTGATCAGGGTCAAACTTTTTATACCAGCTGTGTGCTTGTCCCTGCAAGGTAGTAGTGAATTGACTTGCCTTACGCTCAGAAGTATGATCCCTTTCACATTCCATAATATTTCACACATATGCACATGTTTGGCAACATCCTCTATACCTCTATACTCCAGGAGATGAAGAGACATCTCCATATAGATATTCTGTGGTTGATGAAGGCCTTGACCACCTGATCCAGAACCTCATGTGTTTCCTCTACCTCTAGAAACCACCAGATCCACCAGAACTAGAACCACCTATACCTCCTGATCCTCCACCTATAGTTGGAATATGACCTATAGATGTACTCCCCTGTGCTCTGACAGTAGTACTATACTGAACCCCTACAGTCTGTGAGGTAGTTCCACTTCCAGAGGTGAATCCAACATTATACGCTCTCACGTTGTATGTGGATGATGTGCCTAAAAATGTTCCTCCAAATAATGAAGTTGTCTGACCTACCATTGATGTGCTTACTTCCTGACTTACTCCTACTCTCCTACTTCCCAATTTAGCTTGTTGGTTACTTGTCGTACTAGATACTGGAAAACCAAGCATAAGGGCTAGGTCACCAGGTGGATTAAGATGCATGCCCACGGCCCAGGTAATATTTTCTGGCGCACTTCTGTGTGAAGCCCAAGGGGGATATTTTTCATGCTTTCAAAGATGGGGAGTTCCTGATGCTCTGGATCCATGTCTTCTATGTGAGCTTCAAATCCTTCAATAGCCATCTCTCTCCTCAACTACCATTCTTTTTACAATGGTACATTGCTTCTCTATCTCCCTCTCGTGTGCCTCATTATACTTAAGATACCTTTCCTCTCTCTTCTTTTCTACTACTAGGTCTATCATCTTTCACCAAACCTATTCCTACCCTTGTGCATGGTGAGGTTTAGTTAGCCATCGGTTTACTCTCTAGGTTCAAAGTTACCATCAAGATCTTGATCACCAGTGGAATACCTTGCAGATATGCTCCTCTAGGATACCATTAAAAAATTGGAATTCAACTACCTCTAGGCAAGAATATGTCGAAATTGAATATTCCAGAATATAACTATTTAGAACACCATGAAACCACATATCCACAACATGATTCCAGATCAGATCAGCATCATAAAGGGCTTGAAATTCTTCCTGAGTCCAGAAAAGTGCGTGATACCTCCAATTCCACTTAGATGCATAAGCAATCAGCCACTCATATAATTCTACTAGAAAGATGGTGAAAAATCTCTCATATAAGTTGTCATACAGATTCTATTCTACCCAACTGCGTGCATTAAACTGAGATCCAATGTTGAACCATCATGCATATTCTTCCTCTAGATCATGTATCCACTCCTCAATACTTGCTAGAGTTAACCGATACATCTTCATTATGAACCATCCTGAAAACAACTAAAATAAGAGGTTTCGACAACATGGAACTAATGATGCAGCCTAGAATTTACAAGATAACATTCTAGATGTCCTGGCACATCACTCAACCTAGACTGAGCACTCACCTGAAGTGCACAAAGGTACCAGGTCCCTCTTTAGGGTTGTTGTAGTAGGATGTTAGCATGATGAAGGAAGAAACATATAGATCCATAACTAATCCATCATTCTACAATGCATGCCATATTCAGATCTAGGAAAGAATAAGCTTAAACAATAATCATGATTGAATCAAGAACATGCACTACTCAATTACACACATGAATGACACTTAGATTCAGCCAATATCTTCCATCTATTAATAAACATATAAGCTCCTTACAATAATGGCAAATCTATACCAATGTGCGCATGGATCTGATACAGTAATCCAATCATATGCACATATCTCTTTATGCTTACCTCTTACACTCTACATATACCTAATATATAAATCGACTACTATGTGATTCACATCATATATATAGGGTGGGGACTTTCCCTTCACCACTTATCTATTCCAAAAATAGGCTGCACATGCTACTAATAGCCACGTGCCATTTACAGGCATAGCCACACATGTAAGTGTTGCTATCTATAGACCTCTTATAGTTTAACTGAAGTGACAATCCTATTCTTAGCTCGTCTCCATGTAAAAAAATTTGATACGATCCTCTAAAGATAGATAATGCATGGCGCACACGTCTCTGCCTCGTTTATGTGCTCTTGCATGCCATCTTCTAAAAATAGGTCTTTATGCTCAAAAAATGGCTAACTCTGAAAAGCTTAACTTTCCCTCTGCAAGCGGGTTCTTCCTATCCCTCCATGCCCTTGATCCTAGCCTTCTCTCCCACACAGACTTCTTGTGTGATCTATAACAAGTATTCTTTGATCAATAACACCCGTAATCATTTCAATTTTCTTGTGTAACTCATACACCCTTGCTTTCTCCTCTTTCAGTTCACACCTTAACTGTGCACTGATAAGCTCTTCTTACTTCAAGTCCTTTCTCTTCTCAATGAGATCCCTCTTTTCCTTCTCCAATCCCTCCTTCAAGGAATCTCACTCTATCATTTCTTCCTAACATTCTGGCCTCAATTTCGACTGAAACCTTGTTGAGCGCGTTACAGACATGTTCATTTGATAGTTGTTGAGCATGTTCACCCATGGATTTATTCCTTTGGTCTTCTAATACCTTCATCAAATCTAGCAAACTTACTTTGAACTTAGGTTCATCCATTTTGGACTCGAACATCCAAGATAACATTTCTAGGACTCATGGATAGGTGCCTTCAAGATCAAACAAAGTCATAGCTAGGAGTTTCTTCTGTTTGTATGGTGCTCTGGAAGCATGTGTACATAGACACCTTGCTTGGATAATTAATGTAGCCCATTCACTTTCCCTTGTGCCATACTACTATGCCTTTCCCACATATTTGTACAGCCTTTGGGAAGCTTACTGCCAAATTGGGATTCCCACCCATGCTGCCATATTCTTTCCCAATGCTTTCTTCTTCCATTTCCTTCAAAATTTCATCCACGCTTCCACTCCAACTCCTGCTCCACCAAATCCTTAATGATGCAATCCACTTCTCTTTCCACATATTTTTCCACTTGTTCCTTGGTGAGGTTTGGGGTTCCTTGATTTTTGGTGCTTACCTCTTCGTCTCACCCCCTTGCCTTGAGCCTCTGCTTCTTCCTCATCATTCTTCTCCTCATCTTCCTTCCTTATCTCTGAGTCATGTATATCATATACTAGATGGTCTTCAGCTCCCTCAGGCTCATCATCATCCCTATTGCCAATGTAGGCCTCTAAGCTATCTAGAATTTCCTCTCTTCAGAGTTTGTCTTTTCTTGCAACCTTCTGCTTCTTCCTAACTGGTGATTCCAGTATAGGAGATTCTTCCTTCTCTTTCTCCTTAATAGGTGACATCTTCCTTGGTGATTCTTCATGTGTGAGGGATTCTTCATGCTCTGGAACCTCTTCTTCTAGGGTTCTTTTCCTTGATTGGGGACTTCTTCTCTATGCACGTAAGTGCTAGGCTTAGTGATTGCTTCCGGCACGCCCACCGATTACGTGCAGTTTGCACACTTGGTTCCTTCTTCTCCTGCCCCTCTTCTCTTTCCCTCTTCTTTGGTGTGGAACCTTTTTCTTCCCTGTGGGGTCTTTTGGAATGGAGACATCACTCTCTAGATAGGCATGCATTTTTCTCAAACTTAGGCCTTATGCACAGATATATCCTTGTTGTAGCCCTTCCAATGATTAGCAGCATTATTGGCTTCATCATTTGTACTTTCATGGGAGACATACTTCTCCACGTATGTGCATGCTTTTTAGGGTATACGAGCTTTCAGTGCATCTCACGGTGGTCTTGGTCTACCTCACTAAGGTTGAACCTTAGCCTTTTAGCCTCCTTGAACCGGTTGACCCCTACTTGGAAGTATTGTGTGGTGAAGGAGAAGGGTAGCTTGCACCATGGGCCCTTAGTCCCATTTGTTAAAGTAAAACCTTCTAATGCAGAAATGTTGATAAACTGCAAATTCTACCTCTCCATCCATCGTGCATATGGGCAACTGCTTTGGGATCCTCCATTCTACCCTGAATGCATCACACATTCACTTGTACCACTTTTCTAGGCGTGCACCTTGTGAGCGACCATCATGGTTTCACAAGTATACTTCTCAAACCTTTTCATCAGGTGAGGGATTGTCTTCTAGATACTCCCAAAAAAACTTCTCAATGGCCCATTGGGCACTCCAATCTCTAAGAAGACGATGGTGAGGAGAACGTTGCCAAATAATATCTTTTCTCCTTCCTGTGCACTGCTTATGATCTCATCCGCAATAAAGGTCAGGAACAAGTTATAGATGGTCCCTTCTGAGATCTTCTGGCATACATTTAACCATGCCTTGTTTACTTGCGTCCATATTTCTTGATCATTAAGACTTGGTTACCAAGTGTCATGGCCATCCTCATAATAGGGTCTAGAGATTTCTGCGATGTCAAAGTACTCGCGAACCCTTTTTGTAGTCATAAGCCTCCACATTTTCCTTGATGGCCTCCTTATCACTCAAATCATCATCTATGGATTCCCCTTCACAATTCAAGCCAATGAACTTGGATATCAATTGAGGTGTTATGTGCATCTTTCGGCCTTGTAAAGTATAAGTAGTCTTCATGTATTCGCAACATCAACCATTGATATAGCCACTCAGGCTTTCCAAAATAAGGTAACTCATACAGTTGAAATAGCCCTGCCTTCTCCAACTTTACTTTCACCTCATCACTATATATTGACATTCCATTTGGTGTCCTCTTATTAGTTAGGATGAACTAACTCTAATGCCATTTATTTCTCTATAGTGCTCATGTGATGGTTGTAATTACTCATGACCATTTGTCTCAAGTGTGACACCCACTCTGTTTCCTAGTAATACTCCATCTGGGTATTGCATTTCTACATACCATTCCTCATTGGAGACTAGCGACAACAACGGTTTGTTTTCCTTTACCCTTGCCCTTCTATTTCTTTGGTGAAATGGTTTCCTTCTTTGGTTCCATTCTTCTTGTCAGGTTAAAATTTTAAACTCCTTCTTACTCTGCTCTACTACTCTACTCAAATCTAAGGCTTAACTTCGTGAATAAATCCTTCTTTCTTTGTGCCCTAGCTGCCAAACCCTAACTAGGAAAATCCTTCCATAAGATGACGTACTTCAAACAAACTCTCCCCATGCCCGTGTACTCCTTCCTCCTAGTTTGCAGATCCACCCTAGTCACACACTTAGATCTCTATGATTCTTCTTCCTTCGCACAAATCTCTCTGGATACCCTAGTTTGCAAGAGCACTTCAACTTCGTAATAAAAAGGTAAAATAATGACTTTCTCGACCTCATATTTAAAGTTTTTTATTCCCTCCAACAATAAATGCTATACCACCTAATAACGTACTTATCATTAAATGTGGCTTTTTCCACTAGGCCTGACCTTAAGTACCCTTACCCACGCGCCCAATCCTGCATGAAAAACCTTCTACAACCTTCTAGCTAGTAAAAATATGATCTGACTGAAAGACTCTTACGTGCACGTCTACAACGCCGAAGGCACTTCTTCTGTCCTTTACCTGATTTTTCCCTCACCTACCTCATGTTGTTCCTACGCTCTTAATTCTTTGTATGTGGTATTTGTTACAACCTTCTTGACACCACAATTCATTATCCACCATTTCCTCACGTGCTTTCTTCAATCTTACGTGCTTCCTTCTACTGGGCCACTCAACTTTTAAAATTGGTTTATACTTTGCTTTACACTACTCCACCCCACACTAAAATAGATGTGCGGTCCTCTGTGTATACACAACTTTAGAAAATAATGTGGTTACCAGATGCACAAGGTGCAAAACAGAACAAAAAGAAAGGGACCAACAACGAGAAAAGGAAACACAAGAAAAGAAAAAGTAAAAAGGGAAATCCTAAGCTAACTGAAAATACTACCTTATTTACAAACACCAAGAAGACTTATTTATAGTAGGGCTTCAGCCTACTCCCATTGAAATGACCTGGTAATCTCTTCCCATCTAGCACTTGATAACTAGGAAAGTGCCTAATCAAGGATGTACGAGATGATGTAAGGTCCTAGCCAATGGAACTTTTAACTTCCCTGGATGGGGTAGAAACTTGGAATCATATAACAACACCATCTACCCAACCTCAAACTTCTTGTTCTTGATATGATGATCATGCCATGCCTTTTTTATCTTGCTTTTTCTGTCTTCTGATTCCATCTAGAAAGTGATCACCTTTTGTTTAACTACATCAACTTATCAATCCTCTCTTCCAATGCTTGTTCATCATCCAACCCTCCTGCACGTCATGCTATACACAATGATGATAACATGAATTTAACTAGAAAAACAGCCTCTACATCCAAACACCAATTGAAACGTGTGGCCTTGTTCAACCTCTTGTAGGTAATCCTATATGCCCATAGAACGAATGGTACTTTGTCATCCTAATCTTGTCTTCCAACGTCACAGATTTTGGTCAACGTGTGACTTAGTATTTTGTTAAATGCCTCAGTAGTTCCATTTTCACTTGAGGGTGATAGGGGGTAGTCTTATGATGGGCCACCATAAATTATGCTAACAGAATCTTGACCATTTCATTGAGAAAATGTGTACCTTATCACTTGTTAAGCTTAAAGGAAAACCGTACATGTTGATTATGTTCTCCCATAAAAATCTAGCAGTTGTTGCTACCAGTGCAATCCTTTATAGGCACTGCCTCTGCCCATATTGTAAGGTAATTAGTGCAAGTAATGATATACCGCGAACGAGTTCTTTGCATGGCTAGTGAAATTGGCCCTACAAAGTTGATTTCCCATTTTTCAAATGGTTCAACACAAGATATTGGTTGCAAGGGCATTTCATCCCTCTTTCAAGGTTTTACAAGGTGCTGGCAATGGTCACAGGCCTTGCAAAACTCAATACAATCCTAGTAGATGGTTTCCCACCAAATCCCTGCTAGTAGAATCTTCCGTGTGGTTGCATTTCCTACATAGTGTCCTCCTGCAATCCCGACCATGTGCTTCCTCCATAATTTCCACACTCTCATGTTCCAATACACATCAGCGCAAAACCTCATCACTTCCTAACTTATACAGATCTCCAAGTAATCAACATGTAGGGCACAATGCGTACTGCTAACTGCTTTCTCTCTAAAGCCTTCATCCCTGTCTGGCGCCACACTAGTTTTCAAGAATACTGCGATATCTTCCAAGTTTGGGGGTGTGTGTCGACAACCTAATACAATTGTGCATGTCTGGACATGGTATCCTCAATGATTTTCATGTATCCTCCCTGAGTTAATCCTTGATAAGTGGTCAGTTCTTGAATTTCTCTTTCCCCGGTTTTACAACCACTGAGAACTCAACCTCTTGGAATAATAGGACCCAATGGCATATGTGCCCTTGCAAAATGGGCTTGTTCACTAAGTATTTCAACACCATGTGGTTTGTATAGAATATAAAGGGTGTTGCCAAGAGGTACTTTCTTGAACTTATGCAACGCGTATATCATTGATAATGCCTTGTGCTTAGTAGTTGTGTAATTTTGTTCTGTTGGTGTCAACTTACTACTTGCAAAACACAAGGGGTGATCAACAATTCCCTCACCAGGTTGTGCTAGTACTACTCCCATGGTTGTTCCTGAGGCATCAACATGCACATGGAAAGGCTTATCCCAAGAAGGAAAGCATAGTATGGGTGCTGTGACAAGTCTATCCTTCAAAGTGTCAAATGCCTTCTGATTGTGCCTTTCCCCAATGAAAGGAACTCTTGTGTTTTAGTAATTCCTCCAAGGGTGTGGTGATCTTGGCATACCCCTTGATGAATTTCTTGTAGTACCCCATATGTCCAAGGAATCCGTGCACATTGCACTTTGACTAGTAGGCTCCCCTAATCCCACAATAACTGTAACTTTGGCGGGATCTACTAGTAAGCCTTCTTTACATATAATATGTCCTAACAGGGTTCCAAATGGAGTAGCAAAGACACATTTCTTAATGTTGAGGGATATCCTCAATTACCTGAAATCTCTCAAACATCAGCCTAAAATTGTCACAATGGTCTTTTACCAGCCCATACAAAGTCCAATCATCTAAGTAAACTTGAAGAAATTTATGGATGAAGTCCTGAAATGCTTGTACTACGATGTGCGAGAACACAACAGGTGCATTATTTAATCCAAAAGGCATAATCGTGTAGGAAAAACTTCCCCATTTAGTGGAAAAATTTGTCTTTATATGGTCTTCCTTTGCAATCCTGACTTGGTGATACCCTGAGAACCCATCTGTGAAAGAGTAGACCTCACGTCTGGCCACTCCCTCAAGAATTTCTTCAGTAAAGGAGGTTGGGAAAGGATCAATGACACATACTACATTCAGGTCCTATGTAGTTCAACATAGATCCTTATTTTTCCATCCTTCTTGATATTGATGACCATTGAGGCTTATCCATTCTGATTCCTTGAACTGCCTTAATGATACCAAGATGCTATCATCTTGTCTATTTCTTCCTTGACCCATACATGCAAATTTGGATTCATCCGATAAGGCCTCTTCTGATTTGGGCGTGCACCTTATTTTCAACTTGATCCTCATCTCCCCAAGGAATGGTGGATGCCTTTGAGTTCATAATACTCACGAGGGAACAAATCCTGGAACTCGTGGAATAGATCAATGACCTTTGAAACTTATTTTTCTAACCAATAGTCCCCAATGATAGCTTCTTTAGGTTCTGTCTCTATCCCAATGTTAAACTTCTTTGTTTTCAAGGGCTCATGGTATGGTGTGTCCTCACTCATCAGTGTTATCTATGACTTCGTCACATACCTTCAGAATGGTTAACATCCAAACTTTCCATCTCCTCACCATCTACTACATAGACCATTTTTCCTTTTTCTTTTTCAATGCATGCTCGCTCAAGCTGTATTTCTTCTAATTCTTCTTCATTGAGGTACGCCTCTAAATAAGGCTCACCCAGTAAATCCAGTAGCCTATCTTCTATCCATAACACTATCTCCCATTGTAAGGCACTTGACAACTTGTAAATGCCTTATCCACTGATGGCTTGGTAACTCCTATACTCAAAATCTTGAATGAGATCAGCTGTTAACTCCTGTCAATTACCTCATTTGACCAGTGCATCTCTGAATGGATATACCATACACGTGCACAACCCTGTAATGTAGAATATAACTTATGCACCATAACTGAAGGTGGTAAAGCTTATGTGCCCTTCCCATATCAGGCCTTCTCACAAGCTTGGATATAGGATGATGTGGGCTCCATGCCATGGTAGTCTTGGATGATAGTGGGCATGTTGCTCCTAGAGAACCTTACAGAATAATGTGACTCTTACTTTGCACCATTCTAGGAGGCTCTCCCGATTGATAAGTATCCCACCAGTACATGTATGGTTCTGAGTAAGGTTATAACTGAGTATACATATCCCCTTCTCTCCCTCATTCTTCCACTGAGCCTCCATTTCTTGTAAGAAGTCATCGAGGGTATGCTCCTCCAGAGTAACTTCGTAGTTTCTTTCCTCCCAGGCGACTTGACTGAGCCCACCTTTTCTACCCTTGTTACAGATCCTCTCAACTATCGCCCAATCAACTCATAAGTCCCATGTGCACCAAATTGTTACATGCCATGCTAGTGGTATCACTCAAGGACTGAGTATCTTCAAACTGGATAAATCCCTCCGTGGGATGAATTATCTCAGGATCTTTGATGGAGCGCACATAGATTATGTCAAGGAATTACTCTCCTAAGGGCTTAGTATAGGGTGCTGATTTCCCATCCATTAAAGGGATAATCACCCTTTCTTCCTTGTTCTCGAAAGCTGATATACCCCTTGTTAAAACAAAGGTCAACA
This sequence comes from Taxus chinensis, assembly GCA_019776745.2. NCBI lineage: Eukaryota > Viridiplantae > Streptophyta > Pinopsida > Cupressales > Taxaceae > Taxus > Taxus chinensis. The sequence goes on along the minus strand of CM034148.1, from coordinate 928,320,932 downwards.
TTGTTCTTATAACACCAAGGGCACCCAAGTAATGCTGGGAAATTATCTACCTCGGTGAGTGCTAAGAATTCAAAGTCCCCAGTGAACTTAGCCCCTTGAATAGTGATAACTGCATCTTTCAAGACTCCAATGGGCATTTCCTTTATCTTTTTTTCCATATACAACACATTCAAAGATGGTTATAATGCGGGCCTTCCCATTTGATGCCATGCATCTAAGGTAAGAACATTGACCTCCACTCCAGTGTTGATGAGGATATTTCTTAGAAGCCACACATCAACAATTGCATTTAATGTAAATCTCCTTATCATAGTCAAGTCTGTGAGGGGGAAGGTTTACATGCAAAACCTTCCTTTCACACTCTACTCCACCATGTGGTACCTTATCCCTCATCCATTATCCTAGTAAGGGAATAATATTCTCTTGCCTTAACATCCTAAATACTTCCTTGAATTCATCCAGGTCCTCCTTTGGAGCCTCTGCATTCTTCCTTTGCTCCAACTGCTTTGACTTCTACTTTAGACATTGGAGCTCCCCTTGTAAACTCTGAATCACATCCATAGTCTCTTGATACACTTCCTTCTAATGAGTAGGGTCTGGATACTTCCCATGTACCACTTTTTCCCTAACAACCAGTTTCTGTCTTGGCATCTCCCTTGTGTGCGCAACCTTTTCTCACATTATTACCAGTACAGGTTATAATCCTGACTCACGCGTCACTCTTGGCATCCACTGTGGGTCGGCCTTCTTTATACTCACCATCCCAGTGCCTTTATATTTCCGGTGTTGTTGTTTCATGTGTTCAAAAAACTCACAACACTACTTGTACTTATGTTTTATTCCACACCATGAGCACTGCAATAGGTCAGGACACTCATGCTTATAATGCTCTATTGATTCACAGTTATAAAAGGTTCCTCGTGGGAACTCACTTCTTCCAATAGTCATGGTTATTGTGACCAAAAAATGCTCTGTGTAAACCTCTTCCACGTGCTCCTCCATTTGTGTGCCATTCATAGTGACGATCATCATCCTTGGAACTACTTGCAAGATTAGTCTAACACACACCAAGATCAATAACATCATGAATCTGGTAAATTAGTCTGCAATCCTTGGTATCATGGGTCGTAGAGGTATAAATCTTGCAATAGCAAGATTTTTTTTTTAGATTACGCACTATAGTAGAGGACACCTATTTGCATCATGATCCCCATGGAAAATCTCATAGTCTACTGTCATGGTGTGTATTGACTTCTGAGGGAAAATATCCTTTGCATGCCCTTCCACTTCACAATCTGTACAACATAGACCACAACAAACCTCATGCACTGAATTCACAGACAACTTCTCCAAATGCTTGGCCATTGCAACAATTTGAGCCTACAGAAAAGGGCTAACGCCAGTATCAATGCCTCTAATAGCCTCAGTGCATAGGGTAGCTTCCAAGGCCTTGCTTAGGTTTGTGAAAGTCTAGTGTGACAATGCCCTTCTAAATTCAATTATTAACCCTCCAACAAACCATTAAACATGTTAAGAAGGGTGAATGTCATAGGATAGTTTTGACAAGAGAGTCTTGAACCATGCGTCATACTCCCACACACTCTCTGCCATTCCTTGTTGGATCTCCTTTAGATTACTGATGCTCTTTTGCTCAAATTCTGGGATATGGAACTCTGCTAGGAAGGTGTTCTTCAATGTAGTGTAGCCTACCACCATTTTATGGGGGTCATACTTTCGATACCAACTATAAGTGCACCTTTGCAACGTCATTGCAAACTAGCTTTCCTTCCACTTTGGGGTAGCAATCCCTTTCATGCACCATAGTAATTCACACTTGTGCAAATGCTTTGCAACATCTTCAATACCCTTGTAGTATGAAAAATGAAAATACATCTCAAAGTGATCCGAAAATAACCAGATCATTACTACCTGATCTCGGACCCTTATAAGCTTTAATTATTTTCTGATAATTTACTCCTTTTAAGTAATCAATTTAAAATAATGTAAGACAATAATGACAATTGCACATAGATTGATCACGGAGTTCGGCTAATTGCCTACGTCTCCGGGTTCGTGGTCGAACCGTTCCACTAGTCAAAACTTGTAAGTTACAATAGTACTTTCACAAGAAAACCTAAGGAATCTTACTTGCCTATCAGTACACCAGTTCTTCGAACGACAAGGGTGATAAAATAGCACCTGAATCTTCCACCTTTCCTGGCGTAGATAATATCCTTCGGCTGTGATCGGCCTTCCCGACGTAAACAATGCGAAGCTAGCACTCCGGTCGAAATGTTCAATAAAGGACACTTTGCAAGTAATTGGTGTGGTGCTATGGGCCGACCAGGTAGTTTGAATAACTCCTAGCCACAACATATTTAATTTATTATTACCTAACAGGAATTGGTCACTAGGTCAATAATATAAAAATATACAATGCCTAAATAATTTAGGTCTTCACACAACAATTTCTCATTCTCCTATTGGCTCGGACTTCACCTCCAGCGCTCTAGGAATGAGTCTTCTCTCTTGAGTTTGGGACTGTCCATTACAATGAACGGGTTCCCTATTTATATAATTTTAGGGCCCTCAAATAATGCACTTAACATCATCCTTAGGCTAATATTAGCCTCACCGGTACATAGAAATTGGGATTAAATCCCAAATTGGGCGGATGTATTTTAAAATGGGTTAAAATTCCATGTGGAGCGGATTGCATTTTAAAATAGGATAAAAATCCCATGAGGAACCACATTTGAATAAGTCCCCATAGGATGCTTTGGCGGTGGGGAATAATGTATCAGGCTTTAAATCCTTTCCACGCATATAACCAGTGGTCAACAGACCTCGTTAGGCTTATAAAAAATCAAACCAACTAACTCTGCATTCATCATTTCCTTCTTCCACGTGGAAACATCCACGTATCACAGGCTCCTAATGCCTCAATGATCAAATAACTGCTTCACCACCTTCTGCATGTGTGTCAAAGTTTTGGCATGCATGCGGTGATCTAATACTACTATTTTAAATCATCCAATATACCATATATATATAATGATAAACATATATATATATAATGTAGCATTTGGAAAGTGGCCTTACCAAGTACATTATAATTTTCCCATACAATGTGGCCTAGAAATAAATTTATGACTCGGTAATCCTGTAGTCCTTTTGCTCATCTCCCGATAGGAAAATCGAGCGAATCGACGAGTGTTGGCAATGCCACGTGTCTCACAATAGTGCGATTCGGTCCAATATTGACCAGTAATGACCAGAGTTGACTTTCCCGCTATCTGATTTAAATTGACCGAACATATCTAGAGCTCTCGGCATATGTCCATTTTATCGCGTTCTCATAGTCATTGGAAAGCTGTCGAGATGATCTTCTATGTTGAAACCATTTAGTCTGTTTAGGGAACTTTTAAAAATGATCCCCTGATCACAAAGAATACTTGTGGAGGTGGCTGTGGCCCTTGTCCTTTTGATCAAGAGCCTTGGTTCCCTCTGGTGTTTCCTCCTCCACCAGATCCACTTGGACATGTTCCTCCTGACCCACTAGATCCTCTAGACCCGCTAGGTCCACCAGGTCCTCTAGCTCCTATAACATCAGATCCACCTTGTGTAGCCGAAAAATGGCTTGAAGTGGTCGCGCCTAGTGTTCCCAACGTCCCACTGAAATGTGCACCGATGGTTTGTGATATTGTCCCACTATCAGTTGTGTGTCCTGTGCCACTTCTCGATGTGATACCCAAACCTTTTGTATTTACACCTTGTCCAAAAATTCCTCCAAATACCAAAAGGGTTTGCACAACCATGGATGTTCTGAATGAGAAATTATATCTCCTGGGCATAGATCAGTTACTCCTATCGATACCAATTGGGTTAACAATACTTCTCCCTTGATCTAGAAAACCAAGCACCAGGGGTTGGTCACCAGGTGGGTTCAGATGCACATTGATGGATCTCCTTTCCTCATCCAAATAACTCTCATAAGAAGCTGAAGGGGCTTCTCTCCCGTGCTTTCTAAGATGGGGTAGCATAGACTGCTCAGGTTCCACGTCCTCTACGTGAACCTCAACTCCTTCCTGCTATGTCTACCTCCATAGATCCATCACACTTGTAACCTCACATTGTGTAGTCATATCCCTTTCACAAGCTTCACTATATTTGAGTCATCTCTCCTCCTTTCCTTTTCATCTGTAATGTCCACCATCTTCCTCCACCCTAGCTTCCTCACCCAACACTCAGAGAGGCTTATCCGGCCATAGGAAATGCCTCTAAACTTAGGGCAATGATCAAGATCTTTATAGCCAAAGGGATAATACATAAAAATGATCCTCTAGGCTCCCTCAGAAACTCAAACTTAGTAACTTTTGTGCAAGATTATGTAGAAATGGCGTATTCTATAGTGTAACTGGTTAGCACTCATTTCCACCAGTGATCAAAAACACGTGTCTAAGTCAGATTTACATCATGCAACCTTTGGTAATCATCCTGGGTCCATACACACGATCTATAGTACCAAATCAATTTGGATGCATATGATGAAAGCCATTCATATAGTTCTACTAGAAAATAATAGAAGAATGTCTCATACAACTCATGGTATAGGTTCTCTTCTACCCATATATGTGCATCAAACTCTGGTCCAGTGTTGAATATTTGAGAAAACTCATCCTCTATGCTCTTGAACCATGTTTCAAACACTTTCCAAGGTCAGATGTTTAGTCATCACGCATCACAAGGACTAGGATGTATGCCATTTCTCACAACAACTTTGAAAAGAGGTCCCAACAATGAAACCAAGATGTAGTCATTTTATACCCCTAAAACAACAATCTAATCCCATGTGCACCAACCTATCACCCAACGGGCGCTAGGTGCTCACCCAAGGCACGTGCGAGCACTGAGCCCCTTCTTTATATGATTCTTATGAGAATACATCCTTAATGACAGATTTAGATGCAAGAAAGAAAAGAACCATGCGTTCATTCTAATAGCTTAGGATGAGTTACCATATCAATGCATCCATTTAGATAAAAAAAGAGAAGTATCAATAAAATGCAAAACTAATTCATAACACAAAGGAAATGCACTAGGATTTATACTCATGAACAACATACATTCTTTAGAAGAGAACCTTATATTCATGTTAAAAATTTCAATAACCATATTACATTCATTAAGGCCATAACAAACCAATATAAAAATGTAGATTAGAGTCATGCAATAGGAACCTAAGCTATGCTTTACAAAATACAAAACTGGTTACATACCCACCCTTATAAATATGCCATCACTCCTAGAGTTCTCCTAATCAAAACCCAAAGGACCCTTCATTATTCCTACAGAGCTTCATCTATCCAATGCTATATGTAATTGCTTTTGGTGTCTGTCTCTCTATTTGTGTCTGTCACTCTTCTTTTACTCAAGTATCTTTATATATAGCTTTAGCCTCCACTGCCATGCATTCTTGAGATAAAAAATTAGTTTCCAAGTGTCCACGTGGTCCTCTAATGGAGCATGCTTCTTTTGATTTGAGCTCTCCACTCTTTGTATAATGATGTCTTTCTAGATCCTTCCATCGCACGCATGAGATATTCCATTCTTGACCATACAGATAGCAGGATGGCACCTTATCCACTCCACATGCTAGATGATTCACTTTTCTTGTGTGCTTCCTAGAATGCTGAAAATGGATAAGTCCCCAAACCCATCTTGTTTTACGTGCACACGCCATGTGTTCTGCTAAACCCTACTAGAACAATGCCCTACATTCCTTCACCTTGCGCTACCTTCTTCATATAGGCCCCACATACCCACACGCCTTCTTACACTTAGAAAATATTATGAGGCCCAAAAAACACCCTTACTTGCTTAGTATGCCTTGTTACACTTTGGCTTATATTATCTTGAACACTAGTGCCTAGCCAAGATGCCAACACTAGGCGACCTCGTCCTCTCTAGGTGCCCCTATCCCCTTTGTACTTTACTCACACTTTTTAGGTCCTTTCTAGCTATTTAAACATCTTATATTTTTTGGTAGTTGGCATTTTTGGGGTTAATTATGAAGTTAAAGAAAAGGAATCATATAAATATAAAGTTATGTGATCATAATAAAGGACCAAACACTAAGCATTAGCTATCACCACCTAAGGTTACATCCATCAAGAATCTAAGAGCTCCACCGCATCCATCTAGCACCATCAAAGGGACAAAAGGGTTAGTTATTCTAGATACACTTCATAGGAGGGAAATTCATTCTATTCCATGCATACATCTATTACATTTCTTTACATTTAGCTTACTTGCTTGTTATTAAGTGTGACATGCACAAGAGCCACTTACGACACAATTCCACACACACACACACACATATAACTAGATTGGGTCTAAGATGTAGTGTATCACTCAGTTGTAAGTTCACCATTATGACAGCTAAGGACAGTTCGACCCCTCATTCTACATCTTTCTTTTTTGGGATTTAATGTCTATCTGAGGGTTTTGTAGGTCATTACTTCATTACAGGTTTCCAGTGACTTCGGAAATCACTGTGCAACCTCATAGAGACCAAAGGTGAACAACAACAAACACCTTTTGACAACTCAGAGGAGATTTTATGAGATTATCCATAGATCCAGGCACCCAAAAATAGGTCTAAGGGACCTGCGGGCACCCATATCCCTCTTCAGGGGCCCATGTTCAACCTATTTTTCCATATCTACATTTTCTAGGTCTTTGTGTGACGTTGTTGCTTATCTGTTCACCTTGTCAGCAGTTTGGTACACTCCAAATTTTATTATGAATCATCTAAGTACCTTTTTCTCCTCGCAATTAGGATTTCATAATTTATTGCTTAGTTGTTTGGGTGTAATTTATGTACATAATTGTTATTCATCTACTGCTACTATAAAATTCATATTAGGCTTGCATTCACACATTTTAGATTAATCATTTTGGTGAACTCGAACTCGATATAAACACCCTTAGAATTCTCATCCTTCCATTTCTCTTCTTTTTTTAGGATCTCTTCATCATGAGTATCTTTAACAATGGTTTCTTTTTTATCAATCTTGAATTAAGAGATAGAATCAAAACTCTCCTAGCTACCACTCACATTCCTACTAATATGCATCCAGAATTAGCATATCAAACATTTTTCGATGTATTTTCTCATCATATTAGTTTCCCATCCATTCCTAATGTTGATCTTACCATCTGCGATAATGATCCACCCTTACATATCATGATCCACATTTACAATGTGGGTATCAAGTGTACTTTAATTGATAATGGATAATTACCAATGTTCATCCATCATGTCTTTCTCTTCATGTATATGATGGTTCTATTCATCCATGTGTCAGTCACATTACTCTACCTATCACTGTAGGGCCAAAAACCCTTAACACAGTTTTCTTTGTCATTGAATTTCCAGTTTCGTATAACCGTTTACTTGGTCGTTCATGGTTTCATGATATGTACATAGTTCCTTCAATAGTACATCATTGTGTCAAATTCATACACGAAGGTATAGAATATATAGTTCCTAGTGATCGTGACACATTCAAATATTGCAACTGTGATCTCAATACTATACTTCCCACTCCAAGGTCTGATACTACTGATGAAACACAACCCATGGATCCTCCAACATATTTACCACCACTTGAAGGTGCTATTTACATGTTAGATTTAGTCCTAACTACATCTACATCTCCCCTTGCTTTTTCCACTGCTATGATTATTTATGAGGGTCCTATCCCTACATCGGACATCATACCACCTATAATGCATTCTCATACACCATCAAAATCTACGCTATCTCCCTTCACATGTACACTTTTCATGAATAATTCTTATTTGGAGCATATTCCATTTGATTCTAATTGTAATGACACTGTATGTACACATGATGGCTTGACTCAACTAGGATTCACTTTTTTGGATCTCTATCCTCCACCTCATGCTCCTCATCTATATCATGGCTTCATCACTATCACTGCTATTTTTGGTATGTTTGTCTTTCATCTCAGAGTATTTCTTACAGTAGGTCCTCATTCTTTTCCACTTACATTAGGGAAATATTAGCTTGCTTATATTGGGGGCACATTAGACCCTGATCATATTGATATCTCATTTCCTATGCCCTTTAGTTGTGTGTTCATTTGCAATAGTTCCTTTCTTGGCTATACATAGAATCTCACCCACTGGTATGCACATGGATATCCATTACCCCCCCTTCATCAATGAAGAATATTCTATGGGCATGTACAACCTACGCCTCAATGGCTCTTTACGTGATCAACCTGACACTATTTATTTCCAAGTCTCTGATGCTTCTCCATTTGGCTTTGACTATGACAACGATAACCTCCTAGATGACATTACATAATTGTGTTCTTCATCACACACACTTGGGGAGAATCATGCTCACCCCCATCCCACATTTTCATCACTAGTCATCTGTAATTTATATAATCACATTACATACATCATCCTACACATCTTTAACATATTATTCTTACATCTACTATACATTTTACACACTTTGCACTTTCTACACATTACCCATCTTATGCCTATATGACATATTCTTCTTCCTACACATCATACATATTGTGTTCTTTCTACATATTTTATTCACATCTTATTTTATACATCATATGCACTTTGTGCTGCACATATTCGACATCTTATTCTTACATATACTATACATCATACTCATTTTGTGCTTCCCACACTTACATAATCTATACATATGTCTCTACATATTACACATCATCACACTCAACACATTCAAAAAACATATTTCTAGTGTTGTAATTAAAAACATCATACTACATACTTACATTTTACATCTTCATAGCGCATCCTACTTACAAATCTCACTCTTACACTCCACGATCATACCCTTACTAGTGCACACCACCCAATGATGCACTCTTGTGCTTTGGTTCACACTTGACTATTGAGGGTATCCTATACATATGAATCTCACACACCATGCACTACACATTGCACTACCTACCATACAATACATCACCTTCTACAAACTCAACATGCAAACAATACATATTTCTCATGCTTATTCATCAATACAAACTCAACACAACAACAAACAACACATACTCTCCTCGCATCTTCAAACAAAACACACAACACACTTGACACATTTATAACATCCTTCACACTTAGTGCTCTCATGACATATCTCTCCTAAATCACACATGTATCCCCTACATAATTCGACAAATATCTCTTGCATACACTCAACACACACCTCTTGCATGATATAAATATCCACACCATGCTACCTATTTGACACTTTCACATGCAAAAAAACCTATTACATGCTTGACAGGTCCATAATACATCTCCCTCAACACACAACATTACCCACTCAATGTGTTCACAATCATCACAACCTATTACACACTTGACATATTTACAATACATGACACAATAAACAACTTTCCAATAAATATTTTATACAAGCAACACATTCACAACATATTTATTTCATATGAAAACAACAAAAAAATATCTATCAAACAACCACTGCGACACACTACCCTATGTTGGACAGACAAAAATGGCTAATTTTTGGGCGCGTGAATGTAAGGCGCAAGACGAACATGAGGTGTGGCACTACAGTAAGGTTGACGCAACTAGGATAAGGACTTAGCTACTTCTGTTGTGAGGTCTATTTTTGGAGTTAGGGTATTAAGAACAAAAAGAAAAGAAGACTTGTAGCACACACAAGGGTATTTTGGTAACAAGCATCAGCTGAGAACCATGCTTAGTTTAGTCTAATAATAGGATTTCTACTCTGAGTTATCTCTATAAAGTCTATTATTAGAATACTTTCATGTTTTGTATCCTTTTGTAAAGGTGCATGGATATTATTAGTGTGTGGCCTATTTTTAGATAGTACATGGGTGGTGAAGGGCAAGTCCCCACCCCTACATATATGTATTGATTTGCACGGTTTTGTGTGTATCAATTTGTAGAGCTAGGTTACTGGTTTTATTGCGGGCATGACTCATGAAGATACTTATGTAATGTAAGAAGCTTCTCCATTTTATATTATTTAATACAATGGTTCATATTGGCTAGATAATGGTGTTGAACATGACTGAATTGGGTTCTTGCATGGTAAATCTTGTTATAATCATTATTTAGTTCATCTTATATATATTCTGAGATCTAGATTTGGTTTATGTACTGTGTGTTGTTTAATATTGGTTATGAATCTAAATACCTATATGCACCATCATGCTAAAATTCTGAATAAGCAACCATAAAGAGGGACCTTATGCCTTTACGTGCTTTAGGTGAGCACTCAAAACAGGCTGAGTGATATGCCAGTGTGCCTAGGTTATTCATAGTGAATTCTAGGCTGCATCATTGGTTCCATTACCAGGACCTTTTTTTAGCTGTTTTCAGGATGTTGCATGATGAAGAAGTACTAGTTGACCTTAGCAAGTGTTGAGGAGTGGCTAGTAGATCTGGAAGAAGAGTACGCTAAGAGATTCAACACTGGATCTGAGTTTGACACACATGCATGGGTTGAGTAGAATTTGTATGACTGCTTATATGAAAGATTCTTTTCTATCTTCCCCATAGAGCTATACAAGTGGATGGTTGCTTACATGTCTAAAAGGAATTGGAGATTTTGTACACTTGTCTGGATGTTAGATTAATTTCAATCTCTCTATGATGCTGATCTAATTTGAATGCACACTATGGATACTTGGTTCCTAGGTGTTTTAAAATAGCTATATTTAGGAGTACTCAATTTACACTTACTATTTTCTGTTGAAATTTAATTTTTATGTTATCCTAGGGGATCATATCTGCACATAATTCCACTAGTGATCAAGATCTTGATGGTAACCCTAAATTTAGAAGAGAAGCCAATGACTAGCTAAACCCCACCACACGCGGGGGCAGGAACAAGTGTGGTGATAGATAACGGACCTAGCGGAAGAAAGGAAAAGATAAGAAAGGTGGATCAAGTTAAATGAGGCACATGAGAGGGATTTAGAGAAGTAGTATGAGGTTGTAGAATGAATGAAATTGTGGAAAGAGATGGCTCGTGAAGGATTTGGAGTTCACGTAGAGGACATGAAGCCAGAGCATTTGGAAATCCCCCATTTGGGAAAAAATGATAGGGAACCCTCATCAATCTCTTATGAGAGCATGCCAATAGAGACAACATGGGTCATGGGCGTGCATCTGAATCTACCTGGTAACCTAGCCCCTGCACTTGGTTTTCCCATTTCTAGTACAACTAGTAGTCAATGAGCTAGTTTGGGTAGTAGAGTAGCAAGGGGTAAAGTTGACTTATTAGAAAGATCATGAGTAAATCAAATAGAAAGTACATTTATGGCCAAGAAGACATCTTCCTTGTTATTTGGAGGTCTGGATAGAGGTACCTTTTTAAGCACATCGTCAACATAGAACAAAGGTGCATAAAACTTTGGAATCATATCTGGGAGTAGTGAAAATTTTCAGACTGTAGGAGTTCAGTTTAGCACTACTATTGGGACACAAGGTAGTACATCCTTTGGTCTAATTGTTATTATAGGAGGAGGATCAGGGAGAATAGGTGGCTTAGGATCTGGCAGATCTGGAGGTGGAGGTAACACATGAGGTTCCCGTTCTGGTGGGCATGGTCCTCATCAACCCTAAAATATTTACATGGAGATGTCACGTCATCTCCCAGAGTATAAGGGAATAGAGGATGTTGCTGAATATGTCCATATGTGTGAGATAATGTGGTGTGTGAAAGGAATTACAACTTTAGAGTACAAGGCTAGTCAATTTGTAACTATGTTGCAAGGATGCACACACAGCTGGTACATGAAGTTTGAACTTGATCAGACTTGTGTGGATTATACAATGTTATGGGATGCTTTCCTTAAAATTTTTTATATCCCTGAGTTCGAGAAGAAAAGTATAAACATGCTCAAGGATATCAAGTAGGGAACTACTAAGAGTTTCTGTGAATATGATTCTCATTTCAAAAAAATATTGTCTAAAATATCATATGATATCCATGCAATTCAACATGCATAGTGGGTTTTTAGAGGCTTGATCATGCCTTTTAGGAGGGCACTCTCACATAAGACTTATACAGACCCGTGTGAGGCACTTGAAGTAGCTTTGCACGTTGAGGCAGTTGAAAGCATATAAACTAGAGTGATCCCATTATTGGAGGCTCAGATTGTGGCAATGGAAAAATAGTTGGAGAAACTATCAACCAATACAACACATGAAACACACACTAGAATTTGGTGTATAGATTGTGAAGTAGAAGGACATACTAAGGATAGTTGTCTTCGCATCTCAGTGTGCTCCTTGTTACTGAAATGTGAGATATGTCATTTAGACCATGATGTGAACTGCTGCCCATTGTTGCAACACATGATAAGGAAGAACATGTCTTGATACTGTAAGATTTTCCAGTCCACAACTCACAATACTAAATATTGAAGGTTGATTGATTAGATTCATGATGTCATCAATATTGGTGTATGATAGACTAGAGTTATGAATAGCTCTAAGGATAAAAGTGGGAAACCTGATCATGATCACACTCAAGGGTGCTATGATCATAATGAAGGGTGATTTGAGGGAGGCCATGGTAGAGGTCGAGGATATCATGGTAGATTCAGAGATTGAGGCCGCGGTGGTGGATGAGGTGAGTTCCCTTGTGGAACATGTTATACATGTAGATCTCTTGACCATTACAAGCGCAAGTTCCCTCAGAACATTACTTGTTATTTTTGTAGAAAGAATCACAAATATGAAGAGTTTCCAGACTTATATGAACATATAAGAAAGAAGAAAAAATAGGAGAACAAGGGCGCATGGATGGTTAAAATACAACGTACCATGGAAAACCAATGGATGCCAAAACTAGCATCGGATCTTGAGGTAGCACTTGTGAAGATTACTACATGCGCTGAGGTTATGCGCACCAGGGAAACATTAGAATAAAAGCATACCCTAACTAAACAGGAGGTTTTACATGTAAAGTATATACACCCTACACATCAGAAGGAGGTTTGTCATGAAATTATGGAGGTACTCAAAAATATGCAGGGTGAAATGTAGTGTTTAAAGGAAAATTCACAGAAGTTGGAATAGAAGAAGGAAACTAATACTTTCTAGTCATATGTTGATGATCTGAAGGAAGTATGCAAGATGATGCATCAAGAGAACATTATTACATTACTAGGGAGTTTGTTAAAGGGAAACACTCCATGCGTTGGTATTGAGAATGGATGAAAGATTTTACATGGTAATCTCCCTCCTCATAGCTTGGATTATGATAAGGAGATCACTCTGAATGTTGTTGTAGATGGTTGGATTTTGAGCAATATTTTGACTGACATAGGTGCATAAGTGAATGTGCTTACCTTAGATGCATGGGTTCAGATGAGCAGACATCCATTGTAGCCATATTCCAATGTACTGTATAAGGAAAATTAGACTAAGGCCATACCAATTGGAGTATTGAAGGATGCATCCATTACTATACAAGGGGCCAAGTTCAGAAGGGACTTTGAAGTCTTAGTGCTTGTAAAAGTGGAAAACTTCCCAGCTCTACTTGGGTGCCCTTAGTGCTATGTAAATAATGTTGATCTACAATTCAATAAGGGATATATTAGTTTTGAGAATAAGGAAAAATGCATTATTATCCCTTTGAAAGATGAGAAATATGCACCTTATATTGAACCCTTAAGTGAAGAAGACCTTAACATAATTTATGTGCACGTAATTCAAGATCTAGAAATGATTGAGCCATCTAAGGAAGGAATTCTCTAGTGGGATGATGCACAATCCATCAGTGATACTACAAGTATTTCCTGTGACAATTGAACACATGGTACTTACGAGATGGTTGGGCATGAGGTAAAAAGCAAAATTATGTGTGTAAGTAGATTGCGCTATGTTAGGTGGTTAGGCAACAACCCTGTACCCTGGTACATTGGAAAAGGAAACCCTGAGGTATTTCTGTGAGCCATGGAAGTACAGTGGAAGGATCAGGTGGATAGAAGGAACATGCTAGTTTATACCTACATGGGACAACAACGTGATGGTGGATGGTTCATAGGGATAATATCATAGAATGGAGAGAGGTGAGAATTTCCCTATCCACAATGTTTCTCATAAGTAATGCACCTATTCAAATATGTGAATATCATGGTAATAATCCTATTCAACACAATGTTCAGGAGTGTGAGATACTCTAGATAGAGGGGTCATGAAACTTTAACACCTTCACCATGGGTGCACAAACTTTATTTCACATTGTAAGGCTATGTGCACGCACATTGGTATGTTTATGTAGAGTTGTCATAGAGAGACTGGAAATTGGCAAGACTTGACTGTAGGAATGATCACAGCTTTTGACTACTTCTCCACTAAACCTCTAGTGAAAGAGGCATTACAGGTTATGAAGTTCTTGACTATGGGAGATAGTGCAAAGGATGAAGAAATCATTCAAGAGTTGCTTGGTGGATCATACCTAGAAGCACGGTTTTAAGAAGTAGATGAGATAGATTCAAAACTGCTTGAGCATGCTTTCCTAGAGAATGAGAAAGGAAAGATGGTATACATGGTGGATGATGAAGAAGTGGAAAATTTGGACATAGATCATCTAGAGGGTACACGCGAGGTCTTAGATAGTGTGGATGAGAAGGAGTGTGCCTATCATGAACCTATGAAGACAGAGAAAGTGAACATTGGCATGAATGATGAACATAAGGAGGCCATAATTAGAGATTACTAGTCTGAATATGAAGTGGCTAAGATAATTGAGTTGCTATAGGATTTACAGGATTTATTTCCTAGAGGCTACCATGAGTTGAAAGGATTGCATGAATATTTGGGTGAGATGAAAATTAAGCTAAAAGAAGGTGTGTTCCCAGTTAGGAAAATACCTTACAGGATGAACCCTAAGATACGCATAAAAGTTAAAGAAGAAATTGACAAGATGTTGAAATCTAACACCATTGAGCCCATAGAGGAATCAAATTGGGTTAGCCCCATGGTAATAAACATAAAGAAAGATGGAAGAATCAATATTTTTATGGACTATAGGAAGATGAATGCTGCATGTGTGATTGATCCTTTCCCTATACCATTCATTGAGGAAATATTGGAAGGCGTTGCAGGGTGTGAAATTTACTCTTTTACAGATGGGTTCTCTGGGTATCATCAAGTAAGAATTGCTAAAGAAGATCAAGAGAAGACAAATTTCACCATTGAATGGGGAAGTTTTGCATACATGGTGATGCCCTTTGGATTGAAGAATGCACCTGTAGTATTTTTGTGCATTGTTGTTCAAGAATTCCAGGATTTTATTCAAAAATTCTTGCAGGTTTATTTGGATGATTAGACCATGTATGGGATTATCAAGGATCATTGTGAAAATTTGAGGTTAATGTTTGAGATGTGTAGATAGTTAAAAAAATCTTTAAATATTAGGAAATGCATATTTGCTACACCTTTTGGAACTTTGCTAGGGCATATCATCTATAAGGAGGGTTTGTTAGTAGATCCAACTAAGATTGCAATCATTTGAGGCTTGGAGGAACCCACCAGTCAGAGTGAGGTGCTCAGATTCTTGGGTCACATAAGGTATTACAGAAAATTTATCAAGGGATACGATAAAATTATCATGGCTCTAGAGGAGTTATTAAAAGGTAAAGGTATGTTCTATTGGGGAGAACATAGCAACACACATTCAAAGCGCTGAAGGAAAGGCTTACTACTACACCTATTATGCATTTTCCTTCATGGAATATACCTTTTCATGTACATGTGAATGCCTTTGGCATGGCCATTAGCACCATTATTGTTTAACCTAGAGAAGGTATTGTAGATTATCCTATTTTCTTTGCTAGAAGAAAGTTGACTCATGCAGAACAAAATTATATAACTACGGAGTGTGAGGCTTTGTCAATGATCTACGCACTGCATAAGTTTAGATAATACTTTCTGGAAACTCTCTTCATTTTCTATATAGATCACATGGCATTGAAATACTTGGTGAACAAGTCTTTTTTACAAGGGCGCATATGTTGATGGGTTCTCTTATTCCAAGAGTTTTACTTTACAGTGGTGGTAAAGCCAGGTAAAAGTAATTATGGTCCATATCATTTGTCAAGGATTCAATCTCGAGAGGACGCGTAGAGTATTGAAGATACAACATCAGATGCACAATTATACAGGTTAAATTGTGCACACCTCAGAATTAGAGGATATTTTTTGTCTTTTTACAAACATGTATGATGCCCAAAGGAATGAAGGTCTTGGAAAAGAAACAACTTGTAATTCATGCCGCACCTTTCATATTGATCAGTGGTGACTTATACAAACTAGGCTGAGATGAAGTATTGCACCGGTGTGTACTGGAGCATGAGCAAATGAAAATTATGGAGGAATATCATGGCAATATTGTAGGTGGACACTATGTAAGGGACGCCACCATGCGTAAGATTCTACTAGCTAGTTTATGGTGGGAGACCTTGTACAAGGATTGTAAAGAACTATTGTAAGGCATGTGATCACTGTCAGCACCTTGGAAAACCTGGACAGAGAGATGAAATGCCTTTGAGGCCTATTACTAGTGCAAAACCTTTTGAGAAATGGTAATTGACTTTGTGGGTCCTATTTCCCCAGCCCACGTGTAGAACTGGATCACGCTATATCATCACTTGTATAGATTATCTTACAAGATGGGTAGAAACGAGACCTACAAAGGATTGTACAATAACTACAACAACAAGGTTCTTGTGGGAAAATATTCTTACCAGGTATGGATGTCCTTTAAGTTTGACAAGTGATAGGGGCACTCATTTCCTTAATGAGACTATCAGGATATTATTGGATGAATTTATGGTTGCACACCATAAGACAACACCATATCACCCTCAAGGCAAATGGGACTGCTGAGGATTTCAACAAGATATTGAGCCAAACATTTGACAAAAAATTTGATGTTGGAAGGAAAAATAGGGATGATAAAGTTTCTGTTGTGCTTTGGGCATATAGAACAACCTACAAATGGTTGAATAAGGAAACACCCTTTTAGTTGGTGTTTGGCATAGAGGTAGTTCTTCCCATGGAATTCATGTTACCTTCTTTGTGTATTACATGCACAGGAGGACTTGTTGAGAAAGCATTAGAAGAATGAATTGAAAAGTTGATACAACTAGATGAGAGGCATGCACAATAACACGATGGAGTCAAAAGAAACAAAAAACTAGGCAGAAGGCATGACATGACAGGAACATTAGGGACAAGAAGCTTGAGGTTGGGAAGATGGTACTTCTTTATGATTCAAAGTTTATGCTGCCACCTAGGAAAGCTTAAGGTGCATTGGTTGGGACCGTATGTTATCACTCATATACTTGACTCAGGTGCTTGCCAACTAGAGGCACTTGATGGAACACAGTTTCCTGGTTACTTCAATGGGAGTAGGTTGAAGCCCTACTATAAATAAGTCTTCTTGGTGTTTGTAATAAGGCAATATTTCCATTTAGATTAGATTTCCCTTACTGTATTTCCTTAGATGTGTTTCCTTCATCGTTGCTATGCTTTGTCAATTTAGTTCAGTGTTATGTGTAATAAGTGTTTGTGCACTGGAAGCTTGTTGCAATATAAAGTGTTTTTATGCATAGAGGACTGCACATACCCTTAGTGTGGGGTGGATAAAGAAGGTTAGTCTAGTACAAAAAATAAATAAACTCATGGGTGACCATAAAGGGAACAAGATTTAAAAAATGAAAACTTTAAGAGGATTTCTCAAAGTTAAAGACCACGTGTAAGGTGGTGAGCACTCAGTATAACTCAAGGAGGCTGTAACATTTGAGACTATGTATGTTTGGGTCACATTGGATAAATAATTCAGTGTAAGGAGGCGTGGGGAGAGGAGATCTATGATGATGAGAAGTAGTTGGCACCAGAAAGTTATGATTGAGGCACAAATGTTTGAGGCACGAGAGATTGGGGACGCAAGACAAAGAGGCGCAAAATGTGCTCAAAGGGAATTAATGTCATGTATGGTGGTAGGTGGAGTAATTAAGGAAGGGGATTTTTGAAACTTGTAATAAATCTGGTGTTTTTTTAATGACATTTGTTACCTTACGAGTTCGAAGAAAATTGTGAAGTGTGAAGAAGAGATGAAGACAAGGAGCATTCTGTAGATTGATTGTACCTAACAAGATTCAAAGCACGTTGATTAAGCATCTAGGCATAAAAGGACTCAAGTGGTGGTGTGGGTGCACGATGAAGGGGTTTAGGCATGATTTGGGTCTGGAGTAGCTAGGGTTTCACCACACTTGTGGATTTGAAGGAATAATGGCACCACAAAGGCTCCAGTTATGGAGAAGGAAGTTGATGACCCAATAGAGGAATGAATGGTAGAAATGCTTTACCTAGAAGAGGTGATCGAGGGGTGGCCATGGGAGACAAAAATAACACAGTGTAGGGTTTCTAACATTAACCACCAAACTGAGAAGTTCCTGAAGGACATTTCCACAGAGGTTTACAGGAAAACTAACCAACATTTAGCAGATGACACTAGAGTTTTGGACACCTCCGTGAAGAGGTTACTCAAAAGCGTGGGGGTCATGAAAATCCTGGAGTTTCCCTATTTTGGGAAGCCTGAGAAATTGTACCAGTGGCTCATGTCACATGCGTGCATGAGGAATTTTTCTACTTCGTGGGTAGGAGAATGAGGATCACCACCAAGCTGATTGGAAAGGTGACAGGGTTGCGCTGACTCGGGCTCAGAGATCACCAGTGATTTATCTGATGATGAGGGTATTGATGTAATGACTTCCATACATCATTATAAGAAGGGGGGTTAAGACTTTAAAGTAACCAACATTGCAGACATGGCCACCAGGGTTGCAGTACACTTGGTAGGAAGCAAGTTGGGTGCCACTGAATGATGGTAGTGGAATGAGGTGAATATGTGTTGGTTACATATAACACATAAGATGGTAAACAAGACATACTACAACATTGCATGGGTACATTGTAGAAAGCTTGGTAAATGAGGTGCACGTCTAGGCCGATAAAGGTGAGAAAATAACTTGGGGTGTCATCTTGTTGTTGATTATATTTAATGAAATTGGCATACCCGACAGGCCAAGGGAGAACATCTGGGAGTTTCTGTTGGAGAATAAATCTCCAGCAAGAAATTTTCCAAATACACTCTACAGGAACTATTTCTAATGCATATAAGGAGTGCACTATAGGGAAGTGGTTCAGGAGGCTATGCAGGGCATTTGAAGGAGAATGGCATATTCCATGTGAGCTGCCCAAAGTATTGAATGGAGAAGTTGAGTTTGTAGTCTACCAGCACTTTAGCTTGGGGCACTTCCATATGCAGTCAGGCGGTAAGAGCCCATGGTGTAAGTTTCCCTTTGCTTTTACTACCAGATATTTCAAGGAGTCAGTGAACAAGTTCCACAATGCACGCAAGCTCTAGTTTGACGTGAAAAAGTAGACATGTAGATATCCACATTCTATGCAAGACTTATGTATGGCTAGGGAAAGAGGCCTATGTGAAAACCATGGAATTAGGCAATGTGGACATCACGCCAGAGAGTCTGGCCATAGGAAAAATTGAACCAACGTGCATGTACATTTATCTAAGGCCAAGGTTCAAGGATGGCAAGGTGGTAAAGGGTGTGGATATGACACTCCCAGGACCTTCAAAGAAGGGGAAGATAGTAGGAACCTCAAGGAAAGTTGCATCGACCCCCTACTCAGGAAGATCCAAAGCCTACCAGGTTAGAGAACATCATGGAGCCGAAGGAACAAGAAGACAACACATGACTAGTTCATACAAGGAGAGTTATGAGGAAAAAGTGCACAACTAGAGACACCGGTGCAGGGACTTCACATCTTGTGAGAAGGTCATCGTGTGTAACTCCTGTGAAAATGAGGAAGAAGAAAGGAGAAAGCTGCACTAAAAATATGTTCCTATAAAGGATAGTGAGGAGGAAGAGTCCCCTCAACAAAGTGCGTAGGAGAAGGAGGACACCCCTAGCATTGAGATGTAGGAGGATGAAGATATTGGGGACTCGGGTCGTATATGAAACTATTGACGACAGTATGAGTACCCATGAGCAACACTCAGGTGAAGGGGAAAGCATCTCCAGTGGGGATACAAAATTCCTAGAATGCCCCATGCACTTGAAGGAGAAGAGAAAGAGGGGGAAGTAAGCTAGAATGTGGGAGGAGAAGAACAACAAGACACAGGAGATGAAGAACCACAAGGGGAAGGCACACATGTTCAAGAAGATGTGGGGGAATAGACAAGTCAGTATGGAGGTGAAATAGGCAGTGGGAACTCAAAATTTGGGCTACTTGGATGACCAAGCAAAAATCATTCGTGCCCACTTCCAGAGCACCTTGCCCAATATACAATTGTATGGCTTGGATTGGATGGACCCAGAGATGGCCAATATGCACACTCGCAAGAAATTATCATGGAGCATGCAGACTCACATGGATGAACCTGAATTTGATGTTTGCTGAGGAGGCATGCAACTCAAAGAAGATGAGGAAGGTGCCACATACACCTCATATGACCATCAAACCCATGCAATTTTCTGATGAACAGGTGAGTAACGCATTGGTTAAAGTGTCCACTGAAGTAGCATTCCAGAATATTGATAAGGCAACAATAGTATGGGAGCTCCTGGAAGATAAGAAAGATAAGGAATGATAAATCAAATGACTCACCCAGGAGCATGGGATAATGTAGTGGCCAAGGCACAGAATGTCAAAAAGATGGCCGAGTAGATTGCCAATGAAATCTTGTAGAAAAGGCCCAATTTTTAGGAGAAGGTTCCCAAGGAGTTCAAGTCAGAACTGCATTACCTCTATACAATAATTTGTTTTCTTTTAGAGGACAAACTAGTATGCCTCCCTAAACCAAAGGATGTTGCAGAAGAAGCATCCAGGGTCAAGGCTTCAATTGCAAGGAAGATATCTAACTATGAGGTTGTTTTGCAAGCCTTAAGGGATGAAATGAAGAAGGAAGATTCATGTTGGCCATGTGTACAACGCCTGATAACTTAGTTTAGGAAAGAATGAAAGCAGAGGAAAATGAAGTTTGTAGGAAACAAAGGATGAAACACTTCGGTGCACATAATGGGTTACCCTAGTAGAAACAAAGTGTAACACGCTAGGATGCTGTAAGGAAACAACACATGGACCAAATAAAGAGCATCAGAAAGCTCATTTCTACAAAGATGGATGTCATGGAAGGAATGGTCTCAGGTATGGCTAACATCCTTAAAATTTTGAAGAGTGAGGATGGAAACATGACTCTAGATGAGTTAGATGGCATATTTCACAGACATCCTTGATAAAAAAATGCAGCACTTAAGGACTAGTATGAATTTGAGGGGGAAATTCAAAGTGAATATCCAGAGTTCATTCTACCAGAGGAGGAAAAGGGTACAAAATAAGATGATTTAGTGTATTCTTTATTCTTTATTCATTATTCCTATATTCTTTGGAGAGACAAGTTGATTACCCATTGTTGGGGAAACAATCTGTTTTAGTGTGGGGTAATGTTAGATGAACAAAAAGGGGCTAAGTGTTGGGCACAATGCATTTTAGTGTGGGGTAATGTAGGGCACAGGATGAACATGCGGCGCGGTGCTACAGTAAGGTTGATGCACCTAGGATCAAGACTTAGCCACTTTTGTTGTGAAGGCTATTTTTGGAGTTAGCTGTTAAGGCACACAAAGACAGGAAGACTTATAGTGCACGCAATGGTATTTTGGGAACAAGCATCAGTTCGAGCGTCCATGCATGTTTAGTCTAATAATAGGATTTCTTCTCTGAGTTATCTATAGGAAGTCTATTATTAGAATACTTGCATGTTTTTCATAAAGGCACATGGCTATTATTAGCATGTGGCCTATTTTGAGATAGTGCATGGGTGGTGAAGGGAAAGTCCCCACCCCTATATATATGTATTGATTTGCACATTTGTGTGTGTGTCAATTTATAGAGTTATGCTGCTAGTTTTGTCATGCGCATGACTCATGGAGATACTTATGTAATGTAAGAAGCTTCTGCATTTTACAGTATTTAATACAATGGTTCATATTGGATGGATAATGGTGTTGAACATGATTAAATCTAGGTTCTTGCATGGTAAATCTTGTTATAGTCATTGTTTAGTTCATCTTACATATATTCTAAGATCTAGATCTGGTTTATGCACTGTGTGTTATTTACTATTGGTTATGAATCTGACTACCTATATGTACAATCATGCTAACATTTTGAATAAATAACCATAAAGAGGGACCTGGTGCCTTTGTGAACTTCGGGTGAGCACTCAACTTAGGCTAAGTGATGTGCCAATGCACCTGGGTTATTCACACTAAATTCTAGGTTATATCAACGACACACTTTAGTTCCATGGTCCATACTTGACTATTGAGAGTCTATATCTCAAATGGACTTCACCACACTCACATGTTTAATCAACTCACTCATTCACTCATGCATTTACACTCTACGATTTATGTTTACACTCTTTTCATATATACATTTGACCAATTTCCTGATGACACACTCTTGTTTACGGTTCATTCTTGACTACTGAGGGGGCATAAATAAATGAACCTCATTGCATACATAAACATATACTCAGGGGGGCAAGCTGCTCTTATCATTCACTATGCATTCCATTCCACCTCATCCAAAACATACTGCATATCTTGGTTTCATTTACTCTTGTTTACTTATGCTTTTATATGTTCACTTTATTACACATGCTAGATATATATTTTGTATGTCATTATCTTTATCATACACACATGCGCGTTCAATTTCCTTTCTAGTTGTGATAGTAGATTCTATGGATATATTACACGCAACATGGATGCTTGGTGCAATACCTATTACCAGTCCCACAAAGGCTCCTGGTGGCATCCAATTTTGTACACTACAGGTGATATTGTTTCATTTTGTTTTAGAACACACTAATTTATCAGATTATACACGCTTTGACATGCTTTTTATATTTCTAACATGTTAACAAGTGTTTTATGTGCATCATTTGTTATGTAGGTGTATCTTCTCCCATGGTTGTATGTTACATTATTTGTCATTGTTTTCTCTTTGTATGCTCTTGTTTGTGGGATTTTCCCTTTATCTTATGTGCACACTATTTTCTTGCGGCCATCTTGTCCTTGATTGTTTTGAGACATCGTGATTGGTGTCCCATGTTTGTAACCCATAATTATTGGTCTACATTGTTTTCTTGTGTCTTAGCTTACACATTGTTTTCATTGTCTTTTACATGTGTGTTTTTATTTTCTTGTACTAACACTTGTCTCCCAGCCACTTTGTTTACGTGTGCCTTGGTTTCTGCTAAGCACATTCCTTTCCTGATGTAGAACATATTTTCAACACAATGGCCAGTCCTCTTTTGGGCCGCATAATCCTTTAACAATTTTGCATGCACCTAAAATGAGGGGGGTATCATTTGGGTGAATCAGTCACCCCATACAATGTTATACAACCATTACACAACAAAACAAAATACCAGTACATCATAGTTGTTAGTTTCAGACAGGGCTCAGAATCAGACTTGGGTCCTTAGCACAATGATTCCCTTTCTGGATACCTCTAACTAGGGGGTAGTTACACAACAATTGGTAGTTCAAAACAATCTACATAACTCCACACAATGACTTTTACAGGGACTATAGTCCTTAGCACTTACGTTTGTACACACCATCTGCAATGGTGTTCCATATTGCCTGAAGTAGTTAAATATTGGAGGATGACACCAAATTTTTCTACCTACACTCTTCCATGACTTAGTGTGAGATTGCCCTAAAAAATCATAGCCAACGCAACTGGCATGAGATCTCCCAAAAAACTTGATCTTCCATAACATCTTCAGGACCCTTTCTACACTCTTTCCTCATCACAAATCAGGTGCACATGTTCTTTTTTCACATTTTAAATATTTTATCATATTTATTTACATACTTTTTACACATTTTGATTATATACATTGCGTGTTTGACTACTTATTCATTCTTCTCTTTTGTAGGTTTGTTTGCATGGGAAGAGAAAGTCAACATCAACAACATCATTCATAACACCAATGATAACAACATAGACATCAACAAGAGTAACATTGCAACATCTACACATGCGTTTCCACCCTAGGTTCATTTTCATCACCACTTTTTGCATTTTCTCCTCCTTAGCATCCACACTTCACATTTTTATCACTCCACTCTTTGTCTTGTCCCTTGACACACTTTCCTCATTGATCTACATGATTATCAGGCATGCATCTCTATTTACTTTATATTACCGAGCTTTTTGTTCACCAACATAAAGTAGGGGAAAATTTAGACACCAAATCATGCATTTTGGGTAATTATATAGTCCTGATTACATACTAGTATTCATATGATTCCTAAGTAATAAAAGTACTAATTAACCCATGTCTTTGGCTACCTTTCTTTGATTTCTATTGATACTTTTGGTTTTGCACCCTTACTTGCTTAGCATTCCTTATTACACTCTAAATTATATCATCCTGGAAACCGACACCCATCCAAGATGCCAGTGCCAGGCACCCTTATCCCCTCTAGGCGCCCCTGTCCCCTTTGTACTTTACTCAAACTTTTTGGGTCCTTTCTAGCCATTTGAGAATCTTATCATTTTTGGTAGATGACCTTTTTGGGGCTAATTATGAAATTCAATAAAATTAATCATATAAATATAATGTTATGTGATCATAATAAAGTACCAAGCATTAAGAATTAACGATCACCACCTAAGGTTATATCCATTAAACATCTAAGAGCTCTATTACATCCATCCAGCACCATCCAAGGGACATGTTGGTTTCTCAAACATGCACCCGCATCTCGGATCTCTGAAAAGGGAGTGAGGTGTCTGAGACCAAAATGGAACCATCCCCAAGTTGTGGGACCTTGTGAGCTTGGGACAGATCTTCTGGTTCCTTTATCTATCTCTACTTTTACTGCTACTTCTAGTGCTGAAAGGGGAAACTAAGCTAAGAATGCCAAGGGACCAAGGAAAGAAAGATAACATGAAGTAAATTACACTAAAAGGTGATAGCACTAGAAAAGAGGGATGACCACTATTTTTTCTGAGAAAGAATGATAGGGAATGTGTGAGAGGAGGCTAGGCACGAGTAGCACAAAAAAACATGCATTCAACAAATCATCCTTATGGAACACAACCAAACATGGAACTACAAGGGACTTGAAGTAGCACAACAATACACAATGTAAGAGAAAAAGAAAGAATATGGAATGAAAACATGCTAGGACAAAGAATAGTCACAAAATGATGCTTCTATTACTTCCAAAAATGCATAGAACTATTAGAATGATAAGGAGGCCGATATCCACATGCAAGAGCCAAACATGGAGGTCTATAACTTAGAATACAAAAAGTATGGAGTCCTTAGCAACATGCGTAAGGATCCAGAGTATCCAACATAACAAATGAGCCTTGCTCTTACATTTATAGATGAATTCATGGAGGAGGAAGGGAAAAGGAGGGAAAACCTGAATTTGAAACATAACCACCAACAAGAAGTGTTTAATGTCTGTAGATCCACTTGAAAATATGTGAAATATGCTTCCCCATGCCTGTTTGACGTGTTGAAGACAAAAGAGGGTGGATCATACTAAATTGGGTGGTTGGAGCAATCAGATCTACTCATCAATGTTCAGAGAGATGTTTTCCAAATTCTCACCTACCAGATCTGCCAGAATTTGAAATTTGAATTTCTGGCACTATTGTTAATGTCAACAACTTTTTGACAAGTCTAGGTGCATGCCAATCTGAGCTATATAGCTAATGATATAGTTGTCATAAAATTTCAGAGTCATCAACATATACAAGACACATGGTGTACACCGATTGGCTGAGATGATGGCTAGATGTACAACTATTTGTCATTTCTGCCACATGTTAATCATTCATTTGTTACAAGGATTCAACGCCCTGTTGGCGCGCCATGAATGGTCACGCGTTGTACACTTAAGCGTGTAAAAAGATGATCTGGCACAGAAGGGTGCATGAAGAAAATAGAGGAAATCACAGAGGGAGTGTGCACGATGCATGTGAGGAGATGAATCAAACCGGTGAGTAGAGAACGTATGGTTAAGGCACAACTATTACAAAGTAATGGGTGCGGCACACGAAGGGTCAAATACTTAGGCATGCGGGGTGGAAGGAAACTGAATTGGAAGAAGTGAACACATGGAAGGTAGGAGTGAGGGGAAGTGGAAGGAGGAAGGAAAGGGGCACCTGGTAAACTGTGACATAAGGGAATGTGCCAAATGAGTTTGAGAGTGCACATAATTCTTCAATAGATAACTTAGGGCTAGAATGTGTATGCAAGTTATCCTAAATCACTGGGGAGCTATTTGAATAACAGTTTTGGTGACTTTCAGGGCCATCTTCCTGCTAGATGTAAGAGACCAGTAGCTTGAAGCATCCATTGGGCATGGAGTCTACTTGTTCAATCATGAAAAATGCCCCTGTTGTCACTTTGAGCATCATTTCTGCACTTTGTCCTGAATTTCACAACTGCTGAGAGAAGCTCTACACACTAGAAGCAACAAAAGAGCACATGTGTAGGAAGTAATGCGTGAGAGGAAAGAACTATGTACAAACAAACAATGTGCACAGAGCACACTTGAAGGAATTGAAACTACTTTAATATATACAATATGATGTAGCAAACCTAATGGAAGGGTTTGAGATAGATCTTGTTTACTGGGATTTGTAGTGCACTTCCATCTGGATGAGTTAACTTGAAAGAGTTAGCTTCTTTGCAGGACTTGATGATGTATGGGCCACTTCTAAGTGCATCAAACTTTGAATGGTGCCTTGGTTTAGCTCTATCAGCATCCCATTTTAGAACCAGGTCCCTAACTTTGAAATTTTGAGGCCTAGCCTTTTTGTCAAACCATTTCTTTGTTGCTTGTTGATGCTATTCTAGCTTGATCATGGTAGAGTTTCTGAGCTCTTCAAGATGAACCAGCTCTTCTATCCTGATTTCTCTCTGATCCATGCCCTTAAATTCCAGCTGCTGGGCAAGCGCTAATGAATTTAGTTCTAGTGTCAAAGGAAGGGTAGCCTCCTTGCCATAGACAAGCTTGTAAGGTGAAGTTGTTATTGCCTTTTTGACTGTGATTCTATCTACCCAGAGTGCATGCAAGACCTTTGTATGCCACTATCTTTGGCTAATGCTCATTGTGTGCTTCATGATTCTGATCAGGTTCTTGTTTGTTGATTCTGCCAGACCGTTTCCCTGAGGGTAATAGTTGGAAGAGGTTTTCAGGTAAATGCCCAGACTTAGAGCCCAATCAATGATTTTAACACCAAGGAAGGACTTTGCATTATTAGAGATAATGGTTTGAGGAACAACCAAACCTTGTGACTAAACCTTCAAGAAATTCAAGGATGACTGCCTCGGTTGATTCCTTAAGTGCAACATCTTCTATCCATCTGGTGAAGTAATCTATAGATGTCAGCACCCATTTATGTCCAGTGCTTGAAGGTGGATTGATCATGCCTATGAAATCAAGACCCCATTGTGCAAAAGGTTGATCTGCTTGGATTGGTTGGAGGGGAAGCACTGCCAATATTTTCTTTCCTGCAAAGAAAGTGCATTCCTTACATTTTGTGACCCACCTATGTGCATCTGCAAACAGGGTAGGCCAAAAGATACCTACCATTATGATCTTCATTGTTGTAGTTTTGGCAGAGAAGTGTCCACCAGAGAATCCATCATGAAATTTTGCTAACACTTGTTCAGTCTACGCGGCGTTGATACATCTTAACAACATGCCATCTAGATTTATTTTGAAGAGAAGTCCATCAATCAAAACATAAGGAATAGATTGCAACCTTAGATGCCTTCTCTTTTCTTTATTCAAACTGGGAGGGTATGCACCCTTGGAAAGGAATGTGATCATGTCCTTCATCCAGATATGCACGTGCGGGGTTTGTATTCTATTCATGTTCTATGTATAGGAGGTCTTCATCCAAAAATAATGAAGCCTTAGGTTCACTCTGCACATCCTCAACAATCTACTTGCAGAGTGCACTGCCTCTTACCAGCTTTGTGGCCTTAATAGTCACATCATATTCCATGATTTTGGTCACCCATCACGGTCTCTTCTCACTGATTTCTACTCCCATGATGAAGTCTTTGACAGATGAGTGAGAGACTAACACCTTGATATGATTTGTGGCAAGCATACTTTTGAATTTCTTGAGCACGTGCATGATGGTGAAGACCTGATTCTCCATGTGTGACTATATTTCAACTCATAATCCTTCAGCATATGGCTGAAGAAGGCCACTGGCTGTTCCAGGCCTTGTTCATTTTCCTATGTCAGGATAGCAGTAATGCTTACATCGGCACCATAGGAATAAAGGATGAAATCCTTTGAGTAATCTGGATTGATGAGTGTTGGCACACAAGAAATTTCCTTCTTGATCTTGTTGAAGCTTTCTCTTCCTTCTGTTGTCCATTTGAAGGCTATGTCCTTCTTGAGCATAAGGGTGATGGGCCAAACTAGTCCTACAAAGTTAGGGATAAAACACCTAACAAAGTTAATCTTGCCAAGGAAGGACTATAAGGCTTTTTTCTGTGCCAATAGGGAAAGGGCTAGGATGGCTGAAATGCGCTCAGAATCAATTGTGATGCCACCCTTTGAAACCATGTGGCCCAAGAGCCTGCCCTGAGCCACTGCAAAATTACACTTCTTGGGATTAAGAGACACCCCAAATTCTCTGCATCTCTCAAAGACCTTTTTCAGGTGTGCCATGTGATCCATTCTCTACTTTGAGAAGGCAGATATATCATCAAGGTAAACCAAGATGAACTCATTGATGTAACCTTTGAAGGCAATATCCATGGTGCGCTGAAATGTTGTACCTGTATTTGATAGACCAAAGGGCATTTTCTGGTATGCATATGTTCCACCACTTGGTTGTAAATGCCATTTTGAATTGATCCTCTTCCTTGACCAGGATCTGGTTGAAACCCGAATACCCATCTAACATGGAGAACCTTTGCGCCCCAACTACAGTCTATAGAATCTACTCCATTGAAGGCAAAGGATAGTGATCCTTTAGAGATGCCTTATTCAAATCTCTGAAATCAACGCAAAGTCTAATTTCACCATTCTTCTTGTGTACTGGAACCAGATTTGTGACCCAGGTAGAGTATTTGATAGGAAAAATAATTTTTCCCTCAATGAGTTTTGATAGTTCCTTTCTCATGAGGGGCTCTATCCTTGGATTGACTGGCCACTATTTCTGTATGACGGGTTTTATGCTAAGATCAAGGTCAATGGAGTGTTGAGAAACACTTGGATCAAAACCTTTGAGGTCTTCATACTCCCATGAGAAAATTGTCACTATATTTTTGGTAGAGAGAGAGATGAAGCCCTGTTTTTCTTCATGTGCATAAGTCCTGCTGAGTAGCAGCTCCTTTCCATGCAATAGTAATGGAGGAGCAATCCTCTTGCGCGACACACATGTATCTTTCTTCACCCTTGAACTCATCATCAAGGTTGAACATTTTCTCTAAGGTGACCAGCCCTTTAGGAAACTTATTTGTCTTTAGTTGTATTTACTTGGTCACCATAGCTATCATGCAAGTCAGCTTGCATACTTGATGAAAATTTAGCTTCATTTTGGATAAACTACATGATCTGCACATCACTGTCGAACACTTGCCAGCTGGTGTTATTATCTTGAATGGATGGTCTGATTACCATCTAAATGTGCTGAGTGTTCCCTTTGACAAATTCCTCAGCAGGAGAAAACTATGAACCAAGCGGTCCATTTGGTCAGCCTCCTTGTTCATTTTTCATGGAACTACCTACAGATTAAGGGCATCAAAGCTCTCAAGTATGTCCCAAACTCTATGTTTATAAGCTTTAAGAAGCTTATTATTTGTCTGGAATTTGTTGGTGACTGGTGGATGACCAATTGTGTCCCCAAAGATCTGACTTTAATTTTCTTCTTTTCAGTAAGCAAGCCATAACCAATTCATATTCTACCACATTGTTAGAACATGCAAATTGCATAGCCTATGCGTGCGAAGAAGAATTTCTCATCCCTAGGGGAAATAAGAACCACTCCTTCTCCTGTGCACTATTTCTTCTTCTGGATCCATCAAAGTATAACTTCCATAGACCAGTTTGAACTTTGTATCCTATGAGCACGTGTGGAAGCGTAGTGTCTTCTTCTAGAATGCAATAAGTACCAAGCCTAGTTTCATAGGCTTCCATTTCTTCAGCATAGGGATCAAATTTGTGATGCCTCTATGCCCATTCATCAGAGTACTAGGTCTAGAATAGAGGGTGGAAGAGACTGCTCTTCAGGAAATGAAACTTGTTCTTCTTGGATAAGACAATTGGCTTGGAGAGGGGATGGGACATATGACTCTACATGATAAGAAAATATAGGCTCAACTTGTATGGTAAACCAGGTACCATACCTTGTCTTGAGTAACATATGAGACCAATCAGAAGACAAGTAACCACCCAATTTAGCAGTAAATTCTCTTGATAGACATAGGGAAAACAAAGGAGGCAGGTCAATAATTGACACATCTTGAGTAATTGTAAGGCTTGGACATGCATGGAGGGTTAACTCAAGATCCTTGATGACTCCCAAGGTAGTTACAACTGAGCCATCAAGTTGTAGGAATCCTTTAGACAAAGGGCTATATTTCAGACCTAAGACATCAGCTATCTTCTTAGGCATAACAGAAGTACTAGCACCTGAGTCAACTAAGCAGTTATGCACTAGGTGTTTTCCTATAATCAAGGACATATAGAAGGGTGGGGTTTTAGCAATTTTGCTTACTTGTTTCTCCTCTTCTTGGAAGATTTTGACAGAAGCGCGTGACTTCTGCATAACCAGGTCAATGCACAGAATTTGCGCCAGAGCTTCATGCAGCAGATCCCACTGAGATGGAATTGTCAGGGCATCCCACATTGTGACGTTTATGTTTTTTTTCTTCATCTAGTCAATAATGCTGAACGGAAGCCCCCCCACCTTGTGAATTTTGGGAACACCATCCCTTCTTGAGTGTTCAGGTGCAGAAAGCCTAAATTTTAGCTGGAGCAGAGGCTTGGCCTACCAAAGGATGGGTGCATGTTGCTTCAGAAGGAGCTTTACACGTAGGACCTCTACATAGGGGTTTGAACTCTTTTGCTGCAAGAGGTCTTACTCTGATTCTTTTTTCTTCTGAAGATCTTCTTGTATTGCTGGGACTGTGACCTACATGCTAGACTCTAATATTCTTTTCTTATATCTTGTGTTGTCCACAACTTGGGTACGTGGTCTATTTGTATCTTCTGCAGCTTGGTTGATTGCACACAAGTCCTCAGTGCCAAAGAACATCAAATTAGTTTCCAGAGAAAACTTATGGTCCTTTTGGATTATCTGCTTCATGGGCACTTGTTGAGGGCTCACAGGATGAAGCATTATGGATCATGAAGGCTTGGGCACATGCAACATTAGCACAATGGTACTGACTATGAGGCATTTTGTAAGGGAAGCACCACTCTGATTCTTGTGCCAAGTTATTCTAAACTAGGACAAGCACTCATCTCACGCTGAGTGCTAGGAGAGAAGGCACGGGAGGAACAACTTACAAAAATAGTTGTGCATTAGGTTACCATCTATCATTCTACTGGTTGGGCACGTATCTTTGATTTTCATATTGATTCTGCCAAGGCTGATTGCCTTGGCCATGCGCCTGATTGGAAATGCATCTATACGCTTGTGCTTGCTGCCTTTCTAATGATATGACCTTGTTTGATAAATTTCTGATCAAGGCCTTCAATTCCTCATCTTCCTTTTACTGTGATGGAGAATAGGATGTTGAGGCAACTGGTTGCATGCTTTTCTCAGGAGTAGGAATAGGGGTGACAAAAGGCTGGAGCGCTTGTTGACATCCCTAGGAATAAGGGCATGGGAGGTCTAGGAACCAACTTTCCTACCTGAATAAGACTATTTTCTACCCTTACTGCAATGTTATAAGCAGCTGGTAGAGTCCTACCCCCCATGGATTGGATCATAACTAAAATATTGCTGTTGAGTACACTTTCAGATAATAAAGGAAAACATGTTGGGCTATAGGTCTTACCACAAGGGGAATTCTATCCCAAGTCTTCTGAAATCTGATGTTGAAATCAGTCATCTACTCATTGGGTTCCCTCCTTGTTGTTTTCAGTTGCTCCACCAAAGATAGGTGATCTGACTTGTCTTCAAAATAACTACACAGAGCTATTCCCAGCTCATCCCAAGTGGTGATAGATCCAAGTCTCAAGCCTCGGTACCATTGAAGTGCTTTACCTTTGAAAGAGGCTACAAGGATCCTGACTGCTACATCATTATGTGTGATCAGATAGAATGAACACACATTTGCTACATCCTGGATATGCTCCTGAGGGGTGAATTGATTCTCACCAGTAAAGTAAGGAATACTTTTGAGTGTGCCATTGGGCATATCATGCTACACAGTCCAGGAGCAAGGGACTCCCTCCATTAAAGTTCGCAAAAATTCTTAATGGAGGAGGAGGATGATGCACCATTGTAGGGCACACAGGTTGTCTATTTGTAGGAGGAGTTGAATGGGCATGATGTGTTGGAGATAGAGATATGCGTGCGTGGAATTTCTAGAACAAAATTTTTCTTAGGGATAGCTGGAGGTACTCAAAAGAGTCTTCAGCTATTGCACTTCTTCTTATGTGTACTTTTCTCATGAAAGGTGCCCAGGACTATCAAAACAGAGAATTTAAAATATTGGGAGTCACCAGATGTGTTTGAAAGGAGCCTCTTCAAAGGCTAAAACACTAAGTCCACACACCAAAACTTAGAGATATGAAATTTGAGCTTTCAATGCTAGTCCCACTAAGCAGTGCCAGAAACTGTTGGTTGCTCAAATGTGCACCTGCATCTCAAATCTCTAAAAAGGGACCGAGGTGTCTGAGACCACAATGGAACCATCCCCAAGTTGTGGGACCTTGCGAGCTTGGGATGGATCTTTGGAGAAGGCCGATTCCTCTATCTCTACTGCTACTGCTACTCCTAGCGCTGAAAGGAGAAACTAAGCTAAAAATGCCAAGGGATTAAGGAAAGAAAGATAACATGAAGTAAATTACACTAAAAGGTGATAACATCAAAAAAGAGGGGTGAACACTATCTGTTATGAGCAAGAATGACAGGGAATGTGTGAGAGGAGGCTAGGCATGAGTAGCACAGCAAAACACACATTCACCAAATTATCCTTATGGAACACAACCAAACATGGAACTATAGGGGACCTAAAGTAGCACAACAATACATAATGCAAGAGAAAAGGAAAGAAGAAGGAATGAAAACACGTTAGGATAGAGAATAGTCACAAAATGATGCTTCTATTACTTCCAAAAATGCACAAAACTGTTACAATGATAAGGAGGCCGATATCCACATGCAAGAGCCAAACATGGAGGTCTACAACTCAGAATACAGAAAGTATGGAGTCCTTAGCAACATGTGTAAGGATCCAGAGTATCCAACATAAAAAATGATCCTTGCTCTTACATTTATAGATGAATTCATGGAGGATGAAGGGAAAAGGAGGGAAAACTTGAATTTGAAACACAACCACCAACAAGAAGCATTCAATGTCTGTAAATCCACTTGGAAATCTATGAAATATGCTTCCCCATGCCTGTTTGACGTGTTGAAGACAAAAGAGAGTGGATCATACTAAATTGGGTGGTTGGAGAAATCAGATCTACTCATCAATGTTTAGAGAGATGTTTTTCCCCAATTCTCACCTACCAGATCCACTAGAATTTGAAATTTGAATTTCTGGCACTGTTGTTGATGTCAGCAGTTTTTATGAAAAGTCTAGGTGCACACTGATTTGAGCTTTGTAGCTGATGATATAGCTGTCAAGATGTTCCAGTCATCTGCGTACAAGAAACATGGCATGCACTAATTGGATGAGATGGTGGCCAGATGTACAACTATTTTTTGTTTCTGCCACATGTTAATCATTCATTTGTTGCGAGGATTCGACGTCCTGTTGGCGTGCCCTGACTGGTCTTGCGCTGCATACTTAAGTGTGTTAAAAGATGATCTAGCTTTGAAGGGCACATGAATAAAATAGAGGAAATCATGGAGGGAGCACATGCGACACACGTAGGGAGATGAATCAAACTGGTGAGTAGAGAACTGTATGGTTAAGACGCAACTATTACATAGTAATGGGTGCGGCATGTGAAGGGTCAAAGACTTAGGTGTGCGGGGTGGAGGTAAACTGAATCATAAGAAGGTGAATGTGTGGAAGGTGGGTGCAAGAGGGAAGTGGAAGGAGGAGGGAAAGGAGAACTTAGGTAAACTCTGACCTAAGGGAATGTGCCAAATGATTTTGAGTGTGCGCAATTATTCAATAGATAACTTAGGGCCAAAATGTGTATGCAATTTATCCTAAATTGCTAGGGGAACTATTTGGATAATAGGACATAAGGGCTGGGTTATTATGCATACACTTCATAGGAGGGAAGTTCATTCTATTCCATGCACACATCTATTACATTTCTTTACATCTAGCTTACTTTCTTGCTATCAACTGCGATATGCACAGGAGCCACCTAGGGCATGATTTCGTACACACACATAGAACTACATTAGGTTTGAGATGTAGTGTAATGCTTAGGTCGTAAGTTCACCATTATGACATATGAGGACAGTCTGAACCCTCATTATGCATCTTTATTTTTTGGGATTTGATGTCTATTTGAGGGGTTTTCATGTCATTACTTTGTTGCAGGTTTCCAGCAACTTTGGCGATCACTATGTGACCTCATAGTGACCAAAATTGAACAAAAATGAACACCTTACAAGATATTAGAGGAGGTTTTCTGAGCTTCTCCACAAACCCAGGCACCCAGAAACAAGTCTAGGGTACTTGGGGGCGCCCCTGTCCCTCTGCAGGCATCCTTGTTCAGCCTATTTCTCTAGATCTACATTTTTATAGGTCTTTATATGATGCTCCTACTTATCTATTCACCTGGTCAACACTTTGGTACACTCAATATTTTATTGTGAATCAACTAAGTAACTTTTTCTCCTCCTTATAATTAAGGTTTCATAATATATTGCTTAGTTGATTGGGTGTAATTTATGTACTTAATTGTTATTCATTTACTGCTACTATAACATTCAGATTAGGCTTGAATTTCCAAAATTTATCTTAATCAACACCCAACTCATCACTGAATCTATAAAATCATCGCTCACAGCAAGTGAAAAGCACAAATATGATCTTGCTATCGTCCTAGGGCTTTAAAATACAAATTAAGCTCAGAATTCAAAGGTGAAGTGTTGAATTTTAATAACTTCAGCTCTATATTGCCCTTCACATGCTTCCATTGATGGCGACATCTAATTTCATATTTCCTTCATTTTATTTCAAAGGTGAAGTGTTGAATTTTAATAACTTCAGCTCTATATTTCCCTTCACATGCTTCCATTGATGGCCAAATTTTATTTCATATTTGCTTCCATTTGATCTCCACCTTCAAGTTTGAATTTTATCCTTGCATGTGGACATATCTTCTACTTAGTTGTTTCCTTTGGGCATTGGGAATACACAAATAGTTTGAAATTTTGCAAAAAATACAAAGCTGTGAAATGTAACACTTTTTATTTTCCTTCCTTAGCCTATGATCTCAAATTATGATGCGTGTCCTCTCACAGGCTGTGGGGATGAAATCGTAGTTTAAATTTTAACAATAAATACAAAGTTATAATCTACAAAACAACAAAACTTTCCACCTTCATTGCAACCCTGGTGACATGCACCGAGTGTCCCTTTCAAACTCAAGGAGCTGAAACGTAGTTTACAGAAATGTAATGATTACAAAACATCTAATTGCTATGGTGCAAGGATGCATGTTTTCTTCGTGGCTTCATGATTTTGAAAATATTCCTTTTCGGGACTTAAATATTGAAATGCAACATGTAGTTTTGCAGTCATTTTGTCTTTTCAATATAAGTGTCGGGTGAGGGAATATTCCCCAAATATTTCTTATATAGGGTTCATGTTTGTATTTACAATTTTCACTTTTTTGCAACAAGTGTAAAAAACCCCCCTAAGACCCGCATACCCCCTAGATGCTTTGAATATTCCTTATTTAGGTTATGGGGGTAGAATCATAGTTTACAAACTTGTAGAAATGTAAACTTGCAAAACTACAAAATATTAAGTTCTAAAGGTCAGGGGCCCTATCTTTGAAGACCCTGGTTTGTAATTAGATTGCCAATAATTTCACCTATGCCATTAAACCTAAAAATCATTAAAATGATGAAAAATAGAGAAAACATTAATGTCTTAGAAAAAACACTGTTAGTTTAATAGGAGGATGACATGTGTAAACACCTTTAAAATACATACCAACTTCTAGCCATTTTCCATCCCGTTAGAATCAATTAAATTTATTCAATCATTTAAATCATAACTCTATAAGTAATTAAATTAATTCTAATTACATACTCCTACCCTTTATAATTAATTAATTTGATTTTATCATGCCCTTGGAATTAATTAAATTAATTCCCACACCCTTTAGCTAATTTAATTAAACATTTATTTAATCAAATAGTTAATTAAATTAGTTATTTAAATAATCTTATTTATCTAATCACACTCCACTCCACTCCACTCCACTTCTAGAACCCTATAATGGTGGGGGAAACAAAGCTACTTGTACAACCATATTCCCCCATAAAATTGAAACATTCATTTCCCCTGTAATGCTACAACTACACAAACCAAATCCTCTTGTTATTTCAGGAAATTATAATTATGAACCTATAACCCATTCAAACTTTGATCTAATCTTCATAGGCCTCACCCTCAACTATAAAAATGTAAGCCATTCCTTTGTAAATCATCCTTGGAAGATTTGTGTAATTATAGCCAAATTCTGCCAAAATTTCCATCCGCATCTTCATGTCTTTCTGCTCGTAGCATTGCCAATTTAGACATATCCTTTTTACAGAGATTCCCTATCTTCTTAGTCCTTTCACAAGCTTTACCAATGATTCTTCATTTCTCCTTCCTTTAGTTTGTCAATGGTCTTATGTTCAAATTTCTCAAATGAAAAGAGATAACCATTGTAGAAACACCCATACATATGATGAAAGTGGGGATAACATTTGTCTAGATGTTTTGTTAAGAAAAACATGTCATCCTTTAATTGTAACTAGTCATAATGAATTTAAAACATTGAAAAATTATTTCTTGATGATGGATTATTGTTGACACCCTTCAAATGGTTCCTTCATCCCAACCATACTGAATTGTTTTTCATACATTGTTAACTTTTCTCCAAGATCTTGAAACTCTTCCTCTTCATGTATAGATATAAACCAATCTACTTCATCTAGGTCATCATCATACTCAACTGCTAGATCTTCAAGAATCACATTCTGTTGATATGGGTTCAATCACATTGAGATCATCCAGAAACTCTGTTTCTTGGTCATCATCAACCTCTTCATCATCTTATTTAGGGCCACATACATCAGGATCACCTTCAATATCAAGAAAAGAACCTAATTTGTATCCTTCAAGACACTTCTCATCAGATGGATTACAGATGGGAGTGTAAATACAAAGATTTTTTTTCCAAATGTTAAACCCTAATGGTTTCAAACATGTTCTCATCCTAACAAGAGGATTAACTTCAACTTGAACTCGACTACCTCCATACATGTGCTTCAAGAGGATATCCTTCAAGTTATCAAACTTACTTCACAAGGAACATCTATGATACCAATTTTTAGAAGAAAAATGGAATAACTAGATCGAGCTTGATAGTCAGATCCTATTTTAACTGGTGAAAGACGTCTCCAGATCTCTCCCACCATAAGCATTCTAGATATCAAAATTAACTCGCTCCTCTGTTTGGCGTGTATAACCACATACGCAGCTAAATCATGAAGACTCGCACTCCTAGGAGCTTTCACAGAAAAAATGGGGGGGGAATCAAATTTAGACGCTCAGCAACACGTTGATCTTTTATTTTGAATGTGGGAAACCCTCCACATGGAAGAAAATCCACTGAAAACGGGATCGGGGGCTTCTTTTGACCTTTTCAAAGAAAGGACTTTTGAAAAATATGGAAACATCCTATCCCATTTGTTCTAGTCGCACCTCCGCTAACTGAAAATGGAGCACTGACCACTAAACCTGTCCTAAGGTTACGCATCCCAAAGGAAACGTGGATGAATATGACTGCATCATTTGACTCTCTTTAAGAAAAAAGGAAAATTTTCCAATGTGTTGATCCCCGCAGCTCTGCCCTTCTGCTTCAAGTCCAGCTCCAATGTGGGTCCTAGTGGAACCCTGGGTCCTAAACATGCTCTTTCAAAACTCGCTCAAAATATCTCCTCAAAGGGAAAAATTTATCACTTTTCCTTGCGAAATATCGGAATCCTTATGCCATTGACTGGGGCAAAACATTGACTATTTCTTCTCAAATATAGGCTTGCAGGCCATTTTTGACTATTCATTAACCTTTACGAGGCAAAGAGGAAACTCAGTTTAAGTTGCCTCCGATAGGATCCACTTCCCCACCCCTTATGACTTTTCAAATTACACACGCTGTCATAACTGGCACACCTTGAGGCGGCCCTCAAACTATTCTGATACCTTGAACAAGCACTAGGCTCGCCATGTGTCCTACTCTGGTAAAATTTGGAATATTGAAGGCATTGAATTTTCCTCCTGCATGAGGGTCACCAAGATGTTCTTCAAGCTCCGAGGTAGTCTCCTTTTAGGTCACACTTTTTTCACCAGTCTAAGTAACTAGTCACAAAGTGAGCAGAGTGCCCTTGCGTGTCCCCACGTGTCCTCATGGCACTTCTCTTAGATGGCACCCATAGTTGAAGACCCTAAACAAGCACGATGGTCATCACCACGTGTCCCTGTTCCGCCAAACTATATCCGTTTGCATAAATTTTTCTATGTCTTGGCCAAGCAACAGAAACCTCCACGTGTCCTCCCAATGCTACTCCAAGGCAAAGCCAAAAAGCAAATCTTTCAAATGAGCATCATTCCTCCACGTGTCCTGGACTTCCTGAAAACATTTTGAAATTTTTGTAAGTATGGGAAAACCTAGCGGAAGTCTCCATGTGTCGCTTTCCTTCCAACCCTCCACGTGTCATCTCGGCGCTACTTCAAAGCCAAACAAAAAATTTGATTCTCAAACGAGTGGCGTTCCTCCACATGGACACATTTTAAAGTTGAGGCTTTTTATAGGATTTCCGAAGTATTAAACTGATCCACATCTAACCAAGAGGTTCCACATTTCCCTATCAACTGAATGATGTAAATTTCAGTGAGAGAAACACCTGTCAAACCGTAAAACACAGAGAAACGTCCATTCGAGCCAGAAAATGAGGTTTTCTTCAAGGACAGAGATTTTAGACTGTTGCAAGGCTCAAACATGATCCTTAGGGACACATCAACTCATTTCTCCTCAAGTATTTAGGGAAAAAATGGCAAGGACAATAGATCTTCACTGTGGAAAAAGGAGGAAATGGGAAAACGTGAGTTTTGAAGGAACAGAGCACGGGAGACTCAAAATACAGAGCTTTTCCAGAGGAACAAAGAAACCATGAGAAAAATACGGACCCACACATGATCTTCGACCCAGGAGCAGATTAAAATGGCAACCAAGACTGGACAAACACAATACGGGGAAGGATAAAATGACAGAGACCATGAATCAATAAATCTTTAAGGGCAAAAATAGGGCGAGACAATTCTAAGCAAGCCAACACAATCCTCATGAAGTAGAATAAAGATAGATGGGAACCTTTGAATCAAAAAAATGCATCTCATGTAATTTTAATATGCTCGATTTATATTTTTAATCAATAACACTTATTTAGCTGATTCACAACACTTAAGGCAGGAAGGGGTGAATGGGATCATTTATAAAAGAGATATCAGGGGGAAATAAAAGTTGAGATAACATGGTACGATCTAAAAAAATGGGATCAAAGATACAATGAGGGAAAAGGGATTTGACTCTCGAGATTAAGAAAGAAGGATTTAGGCTTCAGAAGTTGATAAAAGAACTAAAATTGCTAATTTTAGACCAAATTATCTATGCACAAACAAATATATAAAATGGAGATTTATCTAATATAAATACCTTGGCCTCATTTTAAGATACTACCTTGGGCTCACTTCCCTACCCTTGAATCTTATGTTGTGAGTCCTTGTGCATGTAATATTTGAATCTCAAACATGGATTACTAAGAAAAAT
This sequence comes from Taxus chinensis, assembly GCA_019776745.2. Taxonomy (NCBI): domain Eukaryota; kingdom Viridiplantae; phylum Streptophyta; class Pinopsida; order Cupressales; family Taxaceae; genus Taxus; species Taxus chinensis. Next base: position 928,280,487 of record CM034148.1, on the reverse strand, counting down.
AAAATGGGGGACTTTGTTAGGGTTTAGGTGGATAGTATCCACTAACTATCCCTAAAATGGTTAGTCCTTGTGAAGTATAATAAAGAGAGATGAAAACCTTTAAATCGTAGAATATTCCTCTCATTTAATTTTTAATATGCTCGATTTATATGCCTAATCGATAAGGCTTATTTAAATGATTCACACCACTTGTCTCTTTATAGATGACTTTGAATTCAAATTTCACAATATTAATGTGCGATGCATTCCAACAACAATAAATGGGAAAGGTAGTCCTGAAGAGGAAAATGAGATCATTTCATAAGAGATAGGTAAATAAGTATTGAGATAACACAATACAATCCAAACATCTAGATCAAATATATAATGAGGTCAAAGGGATTTGATTAGACATGGATTAGGAAAGAAGGCTTTAGGGTTTGATTTGATATAAATCGAATTAAATCTTATTTTCATAGTAATCATTGTACCTAATGATAATATACAATAAGACACAAGAAATAAGCAAGCAAATGATATGAAACCTTATCAAGAAGGAGAGATAGAGAGATTTAGCTTATTTTCGAGTGAACAGGAAGTGATCTAGGTAGGTGAATAGCTGAAACAAACTAAGGAGAGTGTCATCAAGGGTTGCTAGAGGTTATAGACTCTTAAAATGCACAGGACAACAACACCTGGGAGAGGACATGAGTTCCTAGCACTAGTGTATGGATCTAGGTACTAGTGTATAGGTAGATGCTAAAAATATGGATCTTTCAGGGTTGTATGATGTTCCCTATCCTTTGTTGTTTGTCACCCTAAATTCTCTGTTTGATTCACTACTGTATCTATAACCTCAAAGAAATAAGTTCACCTGCACCTATCCAAAAACCACATCAAACCTAAAAAGTAAAATACATAATGGGGAGTCAGAGTGACATCGGTGATCACCCAAAGAGTGAACTTACGACTGAACACTATACTACATCTCAAACTCCATGTAGTTCTTGTGTGTGTGTGTAGAGAAATGATGCCCTTGTGCAAGTTGCACAGTGATAGTGGGCTAGATCTAGAATGTAGCAAATGTGATGGAATAAAATGAACTTCCCTATCCTATGTTGTGTATACATAGTGATGCGACCCTTATCCCTTGTATGGATGTGCTAGATGTATGATTTTTAAGTAATTTCATGCCTTTGAATGCAATCTTAGGTGATGATAGGTAATGCTTAGTGCTTAGCCCTTTACTTGAGAGTTATAAATATATATATATATGATTTCCTTGTTTGAATTTCGTAATTGACAACTAAAAGGCTGATCCAAATTACTAAAAGATGCCCAAGAGGTAAAAGAGACCCAAAAGAGTAAGAAGGAAACAAAGAAGGAAAGGAGCACCCAGAAGGGAAAAGAGAACTTAGAGGCTTCTATCCTAAATGGGTGCTAGTGTCAAATGCCATAAAAGATAAATCAATTATATACCGACAATATTGTAGGGTGTGTAAGGTTAACAAAAGTATAATAAACAAATAAAAAGGCCCAAAAGATGTTGTCAATTACTAGTTTTCTTTCTTAGGAATCATGTATATATTAATATACTCTAGGACCTAGAAATGTACCCAAGTGCTAGATTTTGTGTCTACATTTTCCCCCACTTTATACTTTTGAGTGAATACTTGATAAGATAAAGTAGATAGAAGATCTGTACCTTGTAATCATGTAGAGAAGAGTGTAGGTGATAGCATGCTGAGTGGAAAAGTGAAGCGTGAAGTGATCACAATGTGAAGCGTGGAGACTAGGAAAGAGAAGTAGATCCTAGGGGTAAAGTGCATGTGTAATAGTGTGTTGTTAGAGATTTTACTTGCCAATGTGAGCTACTTCTTGTTGCTTGTTAAGGAAAAACCTATAAAAGAAGAGCAAAAAAGTAGTCAAATTTATGTATGTGAAAAATTAGAGTAATGCATGTATAAGTAAGTAAAGATTGTAAAAGTGTGTAAAAGGAAAGTGTGCACTTGATATGTAAGATAGTATGAGATAGAAAATTATCCCGTTCACTTGGAGTTGCTGGATTTGAATGCCGATGGTGAGATTTTTGGGTGATCTTTTGCCAAGAGTGAGTTTTTTAGATGATCTCATGCCAAGAGTGAGTTTTTTGGGTGATCTTATGCCAAAGACAAGTTTTTTGGGTGATCTCATGCTAATAGAAGAGTTTCGAGGATAGATGTATAGCTTTTCTCCCCTTCCATGATACTTCTCGATAAGAACTGCTATAGATGGTACGTCCCTAATTTGTTCATGTTGTTCATGTTGTTTCGATTATAACTGATAGAATGCATTATGTAATTGGAGGCCAGTGCCTGCTACTGGAGATTGTGTTGAACTAAGAAATTTACTATTTTTCCCTAGGACAGAAGCACCTAGTGAGACACAAACACCCATTGCTACTATCCAAGACCGGGTGCTAGTGTCTGCTTTGTATTTTGGGCCCAAGTATGATTATGAGCCAATCTGTAACTATGTACCTTTGCTGATTCTATACTATGTTGTGCTGTATTGAAGCTCTGAGTTGTTGTAGGGGTGACTTTCTCACCCAATAGATGTCCCCTTCGTTTTGGGGTCATGTGATGACTGTAGGAGAATTTGGTCCAAAAGAGAGGACCGATAGCTGATATACATATATGAAAGTGGATACCTATAGGGGGTAGGTGATGTGCATGGCAGTAACCAATACACATGCAAACAAAGTAGGCTAGTAGTAAGAGTTACTAAAAATAAGATAGTATGTAATAGAAGACAATGTAACTAGCAAGTGTGAAGATAATATGGACTGTGAAAAGTGGGTTGCATAAATGGAACATCACTCACAATGTCATAAGACAATCAGGGCTGAAGCAACAAAAAACATACAATGATCATTCAAGACATATGGCATAGCCCACAAACAATAGTAAATAATAGGAAGTAAGAAGTGACAAATAACCGTGGCTGTATAGATCCTTCAAGGAAAATTCTACACATGAAGCACTTGTTAGCATGTTAGAAAGATACATAGTATGTCAAAGAATGTATAAATTAGTGAAAAGTAAGTGGTATTAGAAAGAATAAGTAAATGATGTAACAATATAACATGTGATGTGTAGAGTATGAGAGTAGCAAAGGTATATACCCCCAGAAGCCTCAGTGGGACCCATAAAGAGTAGTGTTGAGTATCATGCATCATGTATGAATTTATGAAAGATCTCGTACCAAGCGAATTTGCATGTGTGTATAGAAAAATATAATGACATAATAAGAATCCATCTAGCATAGGAAATAAAGTGTAACATGTAAGTAGAATAATATAACAAGAGTACATGGAAACAAGATGTGCAAATGTTGTATCAGTGTGATGTGTAAGGGGTGAATATGATAGAAGAAATATTTCCCCCAACATAATTGTATGAGATGAGGTTCATTTAAAAATGCTCCCTTAACAGTGAAGAATGAACCATAGATCAAGAGTGCATCATCAGGTAATGAAAGTGTTGTGTGAGAGTAGATGCTAGAAAAGATGTATCATGAAGCACAAAGTGTGAAGTGCAGATGATATGAGGTTCATTTAATATTTGGACCCTCAATAGTTGAGCATAAACCCTAGAAATAGAGTGCATCATCAGGTAATGATGGTATAATGTGTGTACCAAAGGTGTAGGAGTCCTGAGAAATATTAGACATGAAGTGTAGAGCGTGAACTATAGTAATAGACATTAGAGATAACTGATAGTGATGGAAGGGGGAGAAAGTGTGATGCCCTAAAGTGTTAGGTTAATATTAATTAACATACATAAATATGAATGTGCACATCTAAGTAAAGTAAATAAAAAGATAAAATAAATGACCCAATCACACAACGTGTAACGCAGAAAACCCTTAAATGGGTAAAAACCACATAAGAATTAATCCACTATATGAGAAACTTTTACAACCAGTCTACTAACTCTCTCCTCACTTATACTCTATTTTTTACCAGGATAACCCTTCATATTTGATATTTGAATATTATAATCTATTTGATATATTGATGCCCTAAATATGACCTATGGTCACATTTAAATAACCCGAATGGTTATGACCTTCTTCGGTGACGGGGCACACCTCCCCGATTTAATTTTTAGTTGATTAAATTAACTAACCACCTAATATAAAGTTTATATTTAAATAATAAAAATATAAGTTAAATATTATGATACACTTAATATTATAGTTCTAACATTCCCACTTAATATTAAGTGGGGATCCATATGCAACCATTACTTGTTTGTACAATAAGATTTACAAATCCTTAAACCCTAAAGGTTTAGGCTAACATTTGTATTTGTGAGACTAAATCCCACCATTTCTCATGGAAAAATTATTATAATGCATCTCTAGGAGAATTTTATAACACAAGGACGTCCTTTACAAATAGATGCACACTGGACTGTATTTTCCATAAACTCTATCATTTTACATAGATCATACAAGATCTTTTTATAATGCTTTTAAATCAGAATAGAAGTATATAGGAGAAGGAGTCAACAAATGGCTGGTTATTAGGAGGTGGAATTGCCATGCACATTTCCCCTCAATGGCAACTTTGAAAGACCACGCATTGCACACAGTTGCAATATTTTACAGCACACAATGGCTCGTAAACATATCTATAATATAATCTTCAGTTTGGTAGAACTGGAGATCTATATCACCATAGAGAATCTTCTCTCAGATAACATACATACGAACTTCAATATGCTTCATTATCTGATGTTGAACTAGATTATTTAGCAAGAGTAATATAACTCTAATCACCACATAGAAGAGGAATACTTCCTTTAGCTTCCATACTTATCTCTTCCAATAGCCACTTCAACCATATGGGTTCTTTGCTACTTCCATTGTAATTCTCTACCTCAGTAGAAGAAATAGAGACCGATGATTGCTTTTATTGTTCCAAGAAATGATTCCTACACTAAAAAAATTGAACACATATCCAATATTTTTATATCTAACACACCATCAACATGGTTAGATTCACAATATCCATATAGACATCATAGTAAGTATATAAATCTAAAACATTATTCATTTCATTTTTAACCATCTCTAAAATTCAAACACTAGTTCTATAAAAACTAACATAACAATATGCTAAACAACTAAACATGTTAAAATATGTTGAGAAATTTCAACATACTATTCTTGTAAAATATATATTAAATGCAATCAGTATTGGACGTCTCCAATACAAACACAAGGACATCCCCAAGTGTCATTTGATATGCATATAATAACATTTTAGTAATCACATACTAAGAAATTTTAGGAATATTTTATCAAAAACATATATATCTCTATTATCTATTCTAAGCCTTTACAAATGAGATAATACTTGATAGATAACATATCTAAACATATAATCAAATCATTCAAGAATACTCATAATATACACTGAAAACATAATCCACTAACTGTGGACACTTCTCATAGAGTTTGCTTTAAAAGATGACATGTAAGCACCCTTCAATACATTTTATAGGTGGTAAATTTAAGTTTAGACATGTCATATATGATCAGTTTTTCATGCCAAAAAAATGAACATAGTTCTATTTTTTAATAAATTATCAAGAAACGAAGCAAAAATTTTAAAACACATATAATCCATTTTTTTGTATGTTTTCAGTTGTAGCTAATTGTAGTTCATTTTTACTAACCCATTTAAGTTAAAAAAAGAAAAAAACAACTCCTTTTTCAACAGTAAAATAAAATATATACCTTTCATTTAGAAGTAATAGAAATAGTTTATAAAGCTATTACATTAGCACTATGATTATTCTAATCATCATCATCATTATCCTGATTTTAATCTGATTTATTACATTTTTTATTTTTGAAATTTGAGTTGTTTTTTGATTTACAATCTTATTTATTATAGCCAAATTTCCCAGAGTTATGGCATTTACCATCAAAAAAAACTTTTAAGTTTTCTGGTTTCTTGTTTTTACTAGGAGTTTTAAAGGTTGATTTTTGATTCGTGTTGAACCTAGAAGGTTTTCCTTTCGATTTCTGAGTGAGAAGTGCTTTTGTGGCATTCTCTTTTGAATCAAAATGAGTCATAAAATACTCTTCCTGAATCAGAAGAGCACTAAGGGGTTGCAAATATGGAATTCCTTGTTCTATTTGATATTTAGAATTCTAAATTAAAATGAAATTTCTAATTTTTTCATGAATATTCAACTAAATAACGAAATAAAGTAATTTATCTTGAATTAAGTTGCAGTTGCATCCATCTAACTGTTACTTAATATTTTTAATTTTTGCTAAATAATTTATCACTTTTTCATCTCCCTTCATGGGAGTTATCATAATCTCTAAAATTAATTTAATAATTTTTGACAAACGTGTACCTTCATGCAATGATTCCAATTGAGTCCAAGCCTCACTTAGAATTTTTTGATTACCGATATGTAGCAGAAAATAATCTTGAACATTTTGCAAAATGATGGGCATCGCCTCTTGTAATTTCTGTTGATACCCAACGATGTTGTATGCAGTTGCTTGTCTTCTGGTCAAAGCCCTCTCAGATACCATTAACAACTACCCATAATTTACGAGCCATGAATTCTTCCTTCAATAAAATATTCCAAATGTTGTATTTGTTCCCATTCAACATCTGAGATTTATCAATTGAAAATTGATTAGACCCCATTTTTGTGTGAAATAGAAATAATTAATAAATAAGGATTAAAATAAGAGTTTAAGAGAAGTCCCCATGTCGTATTTTAATCCTCGCAATTGAACACCAATCAGGTTATACCAAAAAGGAGGTCCTGTTAATTGAATAATCTATACATGAATACATTAGTGAAAATGTTTTTAGTTTTCTAACAAAATGAATATGATAAATTTTGTCTTCGTATCGTAAGAATATATTATTTTTAATTAAAATTTTATTATTTTACTATTTTTCATAAAAGTAATTTTTATAATTTGTTTATATTTTTGAAAAAATAAACAAATAATTCATATATGTATTTTTTGAAAAGAAAAAATGATTTATATATAAAAAATTTGGAGCTCTTACTCCTTATTAGGTAAGAATTTTTATTAACTTGACCAAGCTGGCTAACCAATTCGGCGAGCTTATCACTGAGTTACCATTTCCATATTAACCGAATATAATTTACAAACCATATATTTTAAACTATTAAATTTTAATCAACCATGCCTTACCAACCAACCAAGCCACGAATGTTACCATGAACGATCTACACAGAGTCATCCAAACACAATACAACGAGCCGCTTGGGTGAGCTATGCCCGTAAGGGATCTAAACAAAATGGGTGGTGTGACCGTAGTCACACCACCATTCCCTGACACACATTTTTAAAATTCTTATATTCTCCCATTACCATCCCCATTTGGGAAAAATACTTTCACATAGGAGGGGGGGGGTTGCGGTGAGGGTGGTCGGTTGGGAGTCCGTAGAATAGGCGACACTCAGGGAGAAGGCTGCAAAGGGCCACGTAAGGTGTGCCATGTGGCATAGAGATGGAACGGGGTGGGGGTTTGGAAGGGGTCATCCCCCATATAAAATTTGATTTTTTTATACAAGCCTTTTTTATTTATATCATCAACATAGTTTTATATGGTTTAAGTTTATATATATATATTATATTTTTTATAAAACTTTGAGAATTTTATAAAAATTATAGAAAATAAAAAAATAGTTTATATTGATTATAAACTATAGTTGTAATAATTTTTTTGGGTATCCATACAGGACATGGGATTTGAAATTCAAAGTGAAAGTAAAATTTTTACATTACCAGGGGACAAGATGTTTTAACCATCTAATAAGAAAATTCAAAAACCCTATTTTTTGGATTCTTGTCTCCCCTTGTAAACTTGAATTTTTTTACTTTCTTTTTTGATATCTTGAATTTTCTTGCACAAATTTATAAACTATAGAAAATATTTCACAAAATTTATTCACCCTTACCTTAATTTATAGGGACTTGGTAATTCTTGAATTCAAACTTTTTACATGCTGTTGAAATCTCCAAAGAATTTCTACCTGTGCACACACCATACATTCCAACCATATGAAGATGGGAGGGGGAGGGGGGGTTAAATAGGATTTCAACCAACTAAACACCTAACTTCCCAACCATTGAAACCTTAGGACATTAGAATTAAATTAGATTATTAATCTCGCTCTAGTACCATGTTAGGACGAGGGGTGGAATACATATTTAATAACCTTATTAAATGTTAGGTTAACATTAATTAACATACATAAGTATGAATGTGCACATCTAAGTAAAGTAAATAACTATTTTCATGCAGATCATGCACCCGTTGAATTTCTGAGTGATCCCGTGTAACGTTGGAACATCCCCAAGGTGTGTGACCTTTTCACCTTGGGATGAACCTCTGGAGAAGGATGAATTCCTTTAAGACTTGGAGCACTTGATTTAATATCAATATGCAAGGCTAAAACATTTGAAAATAACTCTAATCTACTCAATATATGGGCTTAAAATTAGAGATAAACAAAAGAAAAATAAGGTGATGCACCAAGTATATTGAACAAATAGACCCACTTAAATGCACAATCAACTCCTCACAACAATATATGATATACACATGTCTTGCAATCTTCCTCCATCTATGACTATAAATAATAATGCAAATTTGTAATAGAAATAAAATAATTTTCCACAACAGATATTTAAAGTAACTATATCACTTTTCATGTAGATTGAAATAAAATAACCAGGATAAAGGTATATTAACCAATCACACCAAGGAATTAAACATTCAAAATCTATAAATTGATCAATGATTAACACAATAAACAAGACTTTTCATGGAAAAATATTGTTCTTAATATAACTAAAATGCTCAAAGTATATGAAGCACTCTTACAAGCTTGAAGAGTAAATTTTCAAATGATCTAAAAGTTCCCTCTAAAATTAATGCATTTAACTATTTATAAGTTCCAAAGGTTGAGCCATTACAACTGAACCTTAATTAACAAGTTACTAAAAATTAAGTATAATAAGTTCAAGGGAACAAGCTCCCATAAAAATAGTAAAGTTGTTACAAAGGTTTGACTAAGTCAACCCTGTAACTTTGAATGATTCAAATCTTAGAACCGTCATAATCATGGCCACCTGACTTATCTTGGACCTGTAACATCTCTCTCTCTTGTTTGGTTTTCCCCTGATTTTCTTCCCATATAGCCATCCGGTGTTTGTAATCAACAAAACATTTGATGATTCCCTATACATCCTTCTCCTTTGTTCTACATGCATAATGATTTACCACATCTACTGTATCAATCTCCCTCAAAAATTTGGCTAGAAAACTTTTCAACTTATTCACTACTTTCTTCAGCTGACTTATGAAATGCTATCATGAGACTAACTTGTAAATTGAATTAATATTGAAAGTTTTAGTCACTTCATCATCCTTCTTCACCAAATCTTTGAAATTTGATTTAATTGTGTCAATTGGAAGAGCATAAATATTCTCATTGAAAAAATTGCAGTTGATATTATAAAATTATTTGGAAATATCATTTAGACAATCCATTATTTCCACATGTTTATCATCCAATTTCTTGATTAAATCTTGCAATACCTGGGATCTAAATTCCATAGCTTTTTGAAACTCAAACAATTTAGAAGTATAATCAATTAATCCTTCTTGGAGGAGTAAATCTGGGTCCACATCTCTAATCTCTTCCCATGTAGTCAAATTCAGATTCAAATTATTATTATCCTTAGAGAGGACTTCATCTATCTTGAAAATAGAAGCTCTTTCAGTTTGTAAATCATTATACAATTCAATAGTTGTTTTGATCAAAGGATTAGCTTCCTAAAGCATGAATTCTATTCATCCATCTATTGATCTTCCCTTCTGACCTATCTTCTCAATTTCATGATATGAAATATCATCCACAAAAGAAGAAACTGTTAGAGCAATTGTAGTTGAAGGATCAGTAGTTGGAGTGAGTTGTGTTACTTTCCTTAAAAGAGTAGTAAGTTGTTCAACCTTTTACTTCAATTCATATTTGGAAGATTTATCTTTGTCATACTTCTCCAAAAAACTTCCAAGGGCCACTTGAACATCTTTTTTTGTGCCTTTCCAAGTGAAAACCTAGAGATTTGATAATCTGCTACCGTAATGATTTCTTTAGTTTTCCCTTCAACGGGAGTAGCTACCTCCATGAACCTTTCTCCTGAATAGTTTATTGATAAAATAGCGATGATCCTTGGCCATTTGGCCTATCTCTTTAGAGTAGGTTCCAACATGCTTAGATCTATCAAATCTACAAGGGACACCTTTTTCTTCTACTTTGGGGTTTTGCGATATAGCCATTCAGGTATAGTAGATGTAGATGAAAGTGACATGGTTGGTTTGATACTTGGAGCACTATATAAAACAATGACACTAGTAATATCATTTAAAAATGAAATGGATGTGGTTATGATAGATGGGTTGGAAGTGAGAATAACCTCGGGAGAAACTAGAAATGGAAGTGGAAATGGAAGGAAAATAAAACTACTGAGTAAATGGAGTGGAAACTGGAGACCCAATCATTTCCCTTACTGAGAGAACATGAAGGGGTGAAAACACTTATGCCATGGATGGGGATGGAAAAATGGATATGAGTAGAGGAGTAGTGGATAATGATAGGGAAAGTAGAGCTAAAGATGGTGACAATGGTAGTGAAGGAGGGGGTGGAAAATATTTTGATACAACTGGAGAATCACTAACTTTAACAACTTTTGGTACTTGTGTTGTATAGGACACAACCCTGGCAATGGGAAATTTTGAAAGAGAGGAACTCCCATCAACGAATGAGATTTTCCTTGGAGTTATATTGGCCTTTTGGGTAGACCTCTTACCTTTCATGGGTGTAGGGAGAATCAATGTTGGTTGGGCTTCTATTCTTATAGATTGATATAACCCTTTGGGTGAAATTCCCAAGGTAAGCCAACCAATCATATGTACGTTTTAGAATGGATGCCACCTTTTCCTTAGTATTGCAATGTTCTTCTTGGTACCAATCAATCCATGGAAAAGGTTAATTAACAACATTATTGTTCCTGTAAATTGGATCCAATACTACATCATCATCTTCCATTCCTTTTAGAATATCTATAATACCAAATTTTTTAACTTCATCTAAGGTAAACCTCTCATATTATCATTGTTTGATAATAATATCATCTCGACAGTGAATCCAAATATCCTTCAACTGATAATACTGGCCAATCCTGTTTTAATGAACTTACCCCAGTAATCAAAGTTAGTTATGGGATGGAAATTTCACAAGGTAACTTTAGAAATTTCTCCATCCACATTCTTTTCCTTGTAAATAATGACACATGTATATCTTCCTTTTGAAATAGAAAACTGGACTCTCACCTTATGTCGTTTATTTTTAAATTTATGGTAATCCAACAATTGTTGAACCAATTCTAGAAAGACGCATTTATCGGTAAGACATATTGGTAATTTGTTAGGGGCACCTAGAAATCTTAGAATCTTGATGTATGTGAAAGTCGGGAATTGAAGATAGATGACTCCCCATTCCCTTACCTCTTTAAAATCTTCATAAGAAATTATTTGATTATACAAATTTTTATCAAAATGATAAAGGAGGACAACAAAAAAGGCATCATTGACCCTACGGAAATGTTTATTTCCTTCTTCCATTGTAATTTGACAATAAAATTAATAAGTATGTGACACACTTCTATCACCTTTTGTATTTAAACCATTAAATTATCCTGTGGAAGCTGCAGCATAAACGAGGAAGGAAGTCATGAAGATTTTTTTAGAAGTCAAGACATTGCTCAACTGAAAAACAAATTGAACTATTGATATGTTCCCCTCATCATATGAATTCCTTATTATTCTTGATAGTAGAAATATAAAGGAACATCCATTCCTAAAATTCCCTCACCAAAGCGAGACCCGAAACTCTACTCAAAAAAATAATAAGATCATTTACTTCCTGGATGAAGTTTGAGTGGAACAATGTTTTAGGAAGCTTAGTGACATTCTTGGCCAAGTAAATCTTCATCATGACATTTGTACACATTTAAGTTTCTTTATCCCAATGTTCAATCATGGATTCTAGTGAAATTTTTACATATCCTTCAACATCTAGAAGTTTAAATAAATCTTCGAAGAAATCAGTGTCCAGCCTAATCACGAACTTTACACCGTCATATTTTATTGATTTAGAATCCTTATCAAAGTGATTTGCTGCAACTAAGACAAACTTAGGGAAATGTATGGATGAAGGAAAACCCACAGTGAGAGAAATTCCATTGTTGAATATGGCCTACATCTAAGGTTTCTTATTAGGGGCCTTTAATCTCTCCCAGAAGTCTGACATATCCACTTGTCCAAGATCAGTATCTCCAATATTCCCCAAATATGAAGATAGACATGAGTGTGGAACAAATCCTAAGAATGTGTACTTAATTTTTCCCTTTTCCTTTGATGAGGAATTTGACATGAATTCAGAATTCGGAATCCGATTTATCTTTGAAAAATTTATAAGAAACCTTAAAGGTTCTGAAATACCAAAGTCCAAAAGTCTGAAAATAGCAACTTCGAAAGCACTACTAACTCCGAAATCACTGAAAGGAACAATTTTGAGAGAGAAAAAGTTAAATATTCTAGAGATCTGAAAGGAACTTATCGCACAACCCTTGGATTTGATGAGACTAGATGCCTGCATGAATTGAAGCTTACAGTGTTGATAAATTATTCAAATGACATGGTTAAAGATGAACGGTGGATGATAAGAGCTTTCATGCAAAACAAGAAAAGAAGAACATATAAAAAGAAACAAACAAAAAAAATCCTTGATTAATCATAAACCAAAAATAAGAAAAAACCTAAAAAATTACCTTGAAAGCAATGCGTAGAAAGTACAAAATGGTGTGGTAAAATCAGGGTGTCAGAGCAAAAACTAAGTGAAAATGACAGGTAAAATTTTGAGTTTATATAGGGAACCCTGGAATTAATGCTTGGAAGCCAACACATGTGGTGGTGGTGGGAACTTAAATTTTTTTTGGCAGCTTTGAAATCGCAACCCCCAAAACTCCAAAAGGCTGAAGTGACCATTACAATGTGAAACCTGAAGTCTGAAACTTCAAAAGGCCGAAGTTCCAAAATTTCAGAACATCGGGTTTTCGAAGTTTGGAACTCTAAAAAAAATTTCGTTTTGTAATTGACATAAAACTTTGAAATAAGAAGACCTCTGAAGTCCAAAAATTTGGACTTCGGAGTTTAGAAAACTTTGAAATTTTGAAAACACCTTCATGAAAGAAAACTCTACTAAAGGTTCAGGGAATTTGAGAATTTTTTGAAAACACCTTCTTATAGAGGAATTTTTTAAAGGTTAACAATAACAAGATAAAATAAATGACATAATGACACAACATGTATCATGGAAAACCCCTAAATGGGTAAAAACCACAAAAGAATTAATTTGCTATATGAGAAACTTTTACAACCAGTCCAGTAACTCCGTCCTCACTTCTACTCTATGTTTTTACTAGGATCACCCTTCATATTCGATATTCTAATATTATAATATATCTGATATATTGATTTCTTGAATATGATGTATGGTCATATTTCAATAACATGAAGGGTTATGAACTTCTTAAGTGATGGGGCACACCTCCCTAATTTAATTATTAGTTAATTAAATTAACCAACCACCTTATATGAATTTTATATTTAAATAATAAGAATATAATTTATTCTATATTATTTAAATATAAACTAAAGATTATTATACACTTAATATTATAGTTCAAACAATGAGGGGTGAAGAATCAGGTAGACTCATTGAGGAGATCATCAGTGTTGCGGCCATAACCAACAGGATTTAGATTAGAGACATATTAGGCGATAGTATGAGGTTGATCATAGAGAGAGCATTGTGTCATAAATTATACATGCCCATAACATATTCTTCATCTAAAAAGGAGGTTGTGGATAATAATGTGTGTACCAATGGGTTAATTTTGGGGTATATCTACGGAAGGAATTATTGCAAATGGTGATACGACTAAAAGGCATGGGAAAGTTAATATCAATATAGTTGGGGTAAAAACTTCCACCAATATATTCAACCCAATATTTTCCTAGGGTAAGTGGAGAGGAACAATGTGTACATGTAAGAAAAACTGACAAATGGAAGACACAGAGGCCATAATCAGTAGTAATGAGAACATATCTATGATATAGGTGGGGGGAGTGAGATGGGGGCATGAGATCATCGAGTTTGAATATTAATTATGTTAAGCCTTCATGTGTGCAAATAGTGTCAAGGCAAGTGAGATCAAATGGAATATGAGGCCAATAAGAGTCATGTATGAATAAGGTGTATGTGAAGGGATTGAGCTACGAGGCAGATGTAACCTGAGGAGATAATATGTGGTCTAGTGTGTGTATAGTTTCTTGGAAAGGGATCATGGCTATAGTAGAGGGAGGAGGTTGGTTAAATTGATACTCACCTAGGCCAATAACAAAAAAAGTGTCTTATAAGTAGGATTCATTTATTTCAAGAGGAGTAAAGTTGAGATTGCATAATTTTTCATCGGTAAGATCGATGACATCAACCTCATTATAAAAATCATCAGTTCCAACATTATCTTATTGGATAGAATTATCAAGGATATTAATAGGAACAAAGCTAGATGTAGGGTTGGGAGGAGAAGTGGTAGTGGTAGAGGGAGATGAGGTGGGTGATATAAAATCAGTGGTATTTGTAGGGATGGAAGGGATATATATGGAGGTAGAATAAGAAGTGGAAGCACTAGATTGACTGACATCATATATTCTGATATTATGGTCTAGAATAGGATGTAGTGGAGGTATGGGCATGAAAATGATTAGATATATGCAAAAAAACTTGAATGGGTCAGGGTCAATAGAAATAGTATGCTCATATCCATTAAGTAATAATTTAACACAATGATGAACTGTAGAAGGAACATCACACATAACATCAATACATAGTCTAACAAGTAAGCAATTGAACTAAAATGATGTATGAATGATATAGAACAAAGTGGGAAGGGTTTAGGTCCAAATTATAGAGGTAAGGTGATGGTGGCTATGCATGTTCAAGTAGTAGAATCATAGCCGTGAAAAAGGGTAGAAGACTTAGTGATCAGACTATCAAGAATTTGCAATTGCATGAGTAGTGAGAGAGAACATAAATTTATAATGGGGCCATTATTAATTAACAAGAACTTGATATAATGAGAACTAATAGTAGCTATGATAAGAAAAGGTGCAGGAAGATCATCAACTGCACTAGGATGGGTATCCTCATCACTAAAGGATATGTCATGCCATAGGTTTTTGAGTGATTGAATAATATGGGTGAAGGAAATAGGGGAATTATCACTTTTTATATGGATGGAGTGTATGAAAGCCTTTAATGTATGAAGACAATCTGATACACTGCATAAGAGATCATACAGAGATATTTTGGTGGGAGTATTATTTAGTTTCTTAATGATATCATAACCTTTGGAGGTGGTGGTAGGAATTGTAGAGGGATATAAATAGGCAGAGATGGAGATAGCTGATTATGTCTAGTGGTAACTACATTAATAGTTTGATCAAACATTGGAGTATTTAAGTGGGGAGGGTGTTGGGTGCAGACTTGTATAAAATAAAAAGCAATGGAAGCCATTCTAGAAACCTTGTTTGGTGTATAGGATGGGTAAGAGATTGGTCCATGAATTTAGAAGAAGGAGAGAGAATCTGATGCATGTTTAGAAGGTAGGGTTTAATCAATCTAGCTCACCAAATTATTTAATTTAAATTGAATTAAATATATATTTTAGAGTAACTACTATAGTGTATGATATAAAAATGATAAAATATAGTAAATAGATAAGCAATAAATGAGTAATAATATAAAACCCTAAGAGATAGGAAGAGAGAGGGTGACTTAGCTGATTTTCAAGCAAAATGGAGATGATATGCACTAAGAAATGGTCAGAACAAACTCAAAGCAATGTCATCAAGGTTCACTAGAAGTTTAGGAACTCAGAAATGTCTAGGACATAAGCACACATGGGAGTATAAAAGCAATTTGATGCTAGAGTCCATTATATGTGCTATTATCTGTGTGAATTCTCAATATATAATCTTTTCAAAACTTGAGGAGATTCATTTTTAGTCTCTATTTGTCACTCTAGTTTCATTCCAATGTCATTGGTCATACCTGTAACATGTAAACTAATTGTTTACCTGCACATGTCCACAAACCACATCAAATCTAATAAAAACATATGTAGAATGTGGATTCGGACTGACCCCATCGATCACCCAAAGAGTGAACTTAGTACTAATCACTGCACTACATTTTAGACTCCATTTAGTTCTGTGTGTATGTGTGTGTAATGATGCCCTAGGATTCCCTCGTACAAGTTTCACAGTGATAGCATGATAGATCTAGAATGTAACAATGTATAAAATGTGTGTGATGGAATAAAATGAACTTCCCCCTCATATGTTATGTATGTAAAGTGATGCAACCCTTGTCCCTTGTATGGATGTGTTATATGCATGCTTTTGAAGAGCTCTTGTGCCTTTAAATGCAAGCTTAGGTGATGATAGGTAATGTTTAGTGTTTGGCCCTTTATTTGAGAGATATAACTATGTATATATATATATATATATATATATATATATATATATGATTTATATGTTTATATTTTGTAATTGACAGCTAAAAGGTCAACCCAAAGTACAAAAAGATGCCCAAGAGGTAAAAGAGACCAAAAAATTAAGAAGTAAGTAGAGAAGGTCAGGAGTGCCTAGAAGGGACAAGAGCGCTTGGGAACTTCTGTCCTAAATGGGTACTAGTGTACACAGCCATAAATGATAAATTAGTCATATATTGACAGGGCTATAGGGTGTGTAAGTTTAAAGAAAGTATAATAAAAAATAAAAGGTCCAAAATATACTGTCAATCACTAGTTTTCTTGCTTAGAAATCATGTATATATTAGTATGCTATATGACCTAGAAATATAACCAAGTGCATATCTTTTGTGTCTGTAAGTACTAATAGAAGCATTGATATGAAACAAATCAAAGGAAAATGTAGCATGGTGATCATGATATGAAGATGTAATAATTGGTAGTGGAATATCAATAGTAGTAATGAGAAAATCAAGTTATCCTAATGAAGGGGAGGCACAACATGATATGCATGATTTGCAGAGGAATCAATAACTTGTTTGTCATGTTTTGGTAATGGGTCGTTGAAGATTTTAAGATTTTGATTATAATTAAATGGTTTAGTTGTAGATGGCTCGAGAAGCTCGATGGCATTGTTATCTATAAGATCTTGAATGAGATTTTAGAGTTTAAAAGAATGATCAGTGGAATTCCCATTGCATTGGTGATAATCATAGTGTGAATTTTCATCGTAGTTATGACCACATGGTCGAGAAGGATATTGATTGAGTGGTGGAGGGATAGTAATAAAATTACTTTCGATGAGCTACAGTAATAAGAACCAAGGTGCATAAGGTAGCTTAGTAAAGGTGTGTCTCGTAGATTGTAATTGGAAATTCGCTGGTGGAGAAAAAATGCTGACAATAGTTTTAGTGTCAGTAGTATTAGGAGATGGTTTGAATGTGAATTTATCTTGAATTTTTTTTGAAGGTGAGGAAGAAGAAGTATCATAATACTTCAATTTTCCCATAGATAGTAGTTTGGTTTCATGCACTTTGATTGTGTGACACAATTTATCAAAGGAAGGAGAAGTCTCAAAAATGAAACTCTCTTAGAGCGGAGGTAAAAGAATTTAAACGAATATATTTTGCAATTCTAAATCAATAAGGATATTGGTCATTTTAGCAAGGTTGTTCTCATAGCGGAAGACATAGTCCACAAGATGTTCATTCAATCCTTGTTTAATTTTATCTATTTATGCATAGGATATCTTAGTGTCAATGTTTATAGAAAAATGAGCAAGGAATGCATCAACTAGAGCTGTAAAATATGTTATCGAATGGATAGGTAGATCATAGAACCAATGCATAACATAGTCATTTAAGCTTTAAGGAAACAATTTAGCCAATAGTGTAAGGTCATCAACATAGTCAAGATATGCAACATGGAAGGAACGAAGGTGTTCCTAAATGTTTCCATGGCCATTAAAGGTGGGAAGTTTAAGTGAAACAAAGTTAGGAGGTAGCCAATAAGAGGAGATGGTGGGTGTGAAAAAGCTATGAAGGAGGAGTGAGGAATATAGAGATGGAGTGGAATATGAAGAGGCTTGTTGTAATTGGTGAATTTTTATTTTTAGATCATGGTATAATGAGGATAGGTCATGAGTGCCTAAAGAGGATTCAGGTTGTGTATGGGAATTATTGGGAGGGAGAAGAGGAGTGGTGGTTATAGCAATAAAAACAATAATGGTGGAAGGTGGGGTAGATGTCATGGCAGATGAGGAGGAACCCAGGAGAGGGAGAGTTGTAACATCTCTATATTTTTTAGCAGCTAGCAAATCATTGAGGACACATGAAATATGCATGGGGTAGTCGTATAAATCAGAATGAAAGTTAGTGAGATTGTCAAGTTGCTCTTGATCAACATTAGTATCCTCATCGTATGAGTGTTCACTGTCAGAAGTTTCAATGTTTTCAAGAGGAATGTTGATTGAGTTAATTAGGGGATTATCTGAGGTAACCATTGATTTAGAGATTTTACTGGTAGATGGAGGAAGCTTAGTGTTCTTAAGAGGACTAAAATGACCACTATGGGTAATGGACATAAAAATAAGGTCTCAAAGCAAGGTAGGGTTTGAGTGTATGGGTTCACTAAACAATGTAATCTAAATTGAATTAACCTTAATTTTAGAGTAACTTACTGTAAATAATGATATATAGGAATCAAAGTACAATAGTGCAGAAACAATAAGCATTCAACAATGTAAAACCCTAAGTACATGAAAGAGGAAGATGACTTAGCTGATTCTACACAACCTAGGAGTGATTTGGACTGAGTATCTGCTGGAATAGGCTAGAAATAGTGTATACTCGGTGAGGGTTTAGAACCCTAGGAATGTAAGGGACATAAGTTCCCACAGGAGGATAGGAGCACCCCCCCATGTTCTAGTGAGTATTCTGGGAGCCTGTGCTTGCTCAGATGCTTAGAGGCTGTTTTTTTTTTATCGAAGGAGATTTTCTATTGATGTATCTTTGTCACTCCTAATTCGTTGTTAGGGTTTCAATTACATTTGTAACTTGTAGAACAAATGTTTACCTGCACATGCCCATAAACCATGTATCAAATCTAATAAAAATATGTATGATGTGGGGTCAGAATGACCTTAACAATCACCCAAAGAGTGAACTTACGACTGAGCAATACACTACATCTCAGAATCCATGTAGTTCTTTGTGCTTGTGTGTGAAATGATACCATAGGTTTTTCTTGTGCAAGTTACACAGTGATAGTGGGATAGATGTATATTGTACTGAGTATGCAATATGTGTGAGATGAAATAGAATGAACTCCCCTCCTATGTAGTGTATGCAAATCAATACAACCCTTGTCCCTTGTATGAATGTGTTAGATGTATATTTGTATTTCTCTTGTTATTTTGTGCAAGATTAGGTGGTGGTAGATAATGCTTATGATGTTTGGCCCTTATTTGAGAGAAATAACTAAATATATATATGCTTCACTTGTTTAAATTTTGTAATTGACAACTGAAGGGCCAACCCAAAGTTTTAAAAGGTGACCAAGAAATAAAAAATACCCAAAAGAGTAAGAATAAGATAAAGAAGGGAATGAGTACCCAAAAGGTACATGAGTGCCTTGACACTTCCGTCCTAACTGGGCGCTAGTGTCCAAGGTCATAAAATATAAATCAGTCAAATGTTGACAGAGATGTAAGATATGTAAGACTAGTAAAGTGTAATAGATAAAACAATTAAAGAGCCAAAAGGAGTTTTCAACCACTATTTTTATTTCTTAGGAATCATGTAGACATTAGAATGCTTTAGGACCTAGAAATGTAGCCAAGTGCATAGATTTTGTGTCTATAATATTCTAGTAGGATAAAATTAATTTAATTGATTCTAATGGGATGGAAATAGGCTATAAGTAGGTATGTATTTTTTAGGGTGTCCACATTTTCCCCTCTTTAAAGTGTTATTATGAAGTAATAGAATTTTAAAGATAGTAGACACATGCATACTTAGTGAGTGGAAAGAAATGATGCATTTGGATGCCCCAATGAGTAGAATTGTAAGGTAATTTCCCTTCAAATGAGTGGGTGATGTAAAAAAGTGGTGGATAACCTCTTGACATGAATAAGAAAAGGAATTTGAATAAGGATGGGAGAGATTATTCTCATAACATGAACATCATTTAGAGAGTGAAAGTTAGAGAAACCTTATTTTGTTGCTGCACAATAGAATTGTCACCATGATTATGAAATAATCATGATGTGTAACCCATTATGTGCGCAAAAACACACACACACAATAAAGAAAAGATAAAAAAGAAAACAAACACAATATACAATGTTAAATTATGTACCATGGCTATAAAGAAGCCACGATGATAATAAAATACGTGTAATTGGTCTAGAAAAGTAATATAAACAATGTAACAGAACTTCAAAAATAAGGCAATTAGCTATGACCCTAATACGTGCCACAATGATGATTAAGGAGACATGAATTCCCCAAATAAATATATTAGAAATGTAAGGGGATAGTATCAAACTGAAGAGTAGGGTAATATTAGGTAATCCTAATGAAACTCTTTTTGGATCTGCATTAAGAATTGATCTGAGAGTTAAAAAGGATCATTGAGCTCAAGTATTAAAATTATAAAATGTAGGGGAGGGAATGAGAGACAATATTTCCCTAAGTGAACTTATATTCTAAAGGAAAAACAATTGATTTGACTTGCCCCAAGTAGAGATGTTAACATGCAAAGGGAAGATGATGTATCATGATAATCGTATGATTAGAACAATCATCAAGGTAGGGGTGAATTGTTTGATTTCATTGACTGTGTTGTTTTTTTGGATTTTTTTATATTTTTGTTGTAATTTTTATGAATTTTTGTTTATTTGAATTTTTTATGATTTTGTAAGTTATGAGGAAAGAGAATGACATGATTGTTACACCAAACTGATTATGAATATAGGATGATGTGAGATGGAGCTTAGTTTCCATGTTCATAGCTTAGCTTTTATTCATGATGCATGATTATTATAGATAAATAATGATGTTATATGTGAAATTATGTCCAAAAAGCACTTGAAATTAGTACACATAAAAATAAATGTTAAAAATATGTACTACACAACAAAAGGGAAACACACCATGTCTTATTTAATAAACCAAAATGATAACACAATATGTACAAGCTATTCAAAAAGACAAAACAAACATGTCAAACAAACCCAATATAAATAGAAATTAAATAAACTAAAGTTATGTGTGAACCAAGATATTAATAATTCATCTGTAATTGGTTTACAATAACAAAGTACAACAAAATAATAAACTAACATGCTAGCTAAAGCATCTTTACAATGTTGACAAAACGTAAAATTACAAGACAATTTATAATAATGACAACTAATGAAACTCCTAATGTGTTCCAAATTGAATAATTAGACACATGAATTCCCTCAAGTGATAGCTTAGAAACACGAGAGGATTAGATTAGGCCGAAGGGCAGAATGATCTTAGATACTCTAAAAACACTCTTGTTGGATCCCATTGAAGTTTGATCTGTATTAGATTTAATCCATGTGTGTCCCACAGCAAAGTTATATTACGAAAGGCAATAACTGATTGTTTTGCATCCAAGCATGGATATATGCCATGGGAAAAGAAAAATTGATTATTGGTAAGATGATCTAGAATAATCAAGTGGGAGGTGCTGTCAAATGATGATATTTTTAAACTGTCGTTATTTAGTTGTTGAAATGTTTGTCAAAAATTGTTTGAATGTTTTATTTTTTTGCCAATTTTAATCTATTTTTGGTTTTTTCCAGTTTATAATGTATTTGGTTTTTGAACATATTTTCAATGTTATTTGATTTTTGAACATATTTGAATGTTTTTTGGGTCTTTGAACATATTTCAATTTTTTGGATTTTGAACATATTTTAATTTTTTTGAACATATTTGAATGTTTATGGATTTTGAACATATTTCAATGGTTTTGGATTTTATAAACACATTTAAATGTTTTTAGATTTTGTAAACATATTTAAATGTTTTTGGGTTTTTAAACATATTTGAATGTTTTTGGACTATTGAAACATATTTGATTGTTTTTAGATTTGAAATATATTTTAATGTTTTTTATACTTTGAACATATTTAAATGGTTTTTGTATTTTTTGACCCGGTAAAGGGGTGCACTGTCTGAACTCATGTTTAAACAATTATAAGAATTTCATTCCATTGGAAGAACGTCAATGATATAATGATAGGATGTATCACTCCACTCATGACTTTTTGCAACTCTGAATATGTAAGGGCTCATCACCGAGAGCCAATAAAGACGTGAGAACTAGGTGAATAATTGATATGAAAATCAATATGATGTATACCAAGACACAAGGTGTAACAAAGGTCCGTTTCGGAAAAATGTGACTCATATATAGTCAAGAGAGTACCTGACCAATTCCAAAATGATTTCACTTTATATGTTTTAACTAGACTTAAATTCATTGAGTTCCCTACTGATTGACAAAGATCCATTTGAAGGAATTGTTATCTCTCTTAACATAAACAAACTTCTTAGGATGTGTTATGATTAAGCGCTTTCGATTCGAATATTTTCTGAAGGATTTATTTTGTTTGATTCTTTAAAAATGACCCCATAAATATTTGCCCTATTCCACTATTAAGAGGTAAGGGCTCAAAACTGATGAAAAAAATGTAGGTGCAAGTAAGGATAACTTTCACATCCTTTCCCAGTCTCATACTACTAGTAATAAGTATGGGCTCATCACCGAAGACTGTGAAGGACGAAAAAGGTGTAATGATTGATATTTTTTTGTATTTTAGATTGATATTTCCTTGTATGTTGATATTGTGATTATTGGAAGGAAATTTTTCCCCCAAAGTCTCATCCTCATGTGACTAGTAGGACGCAAGGGTTCAACAGATTAGACATGAGGATGGATGGTCAAAAGATCTAGGTAAAGAAGTTTAGTGCTTTCTGTTAAAGAGAGAGACTTGTTTGAAAGGAGTATTTATCTATCAGTAACCATTCTAGACAAAACCATAGGTAAAAAAGATCTAGAATGGTAGAAACCATAATAGGTATGAGACACAAAATGCCTAAGACAAACAATATTAACCTGTGTCGTATAAGAGAAGAATGTGGAGAGATGATGATGTCATGATTAAGATATCTGCCAATGAGATGAAATAATTAAAATTGTTTGTTAAATGAATTAACCATGCAAATGAGCTCCCCTAGTGTGGAGAGTTCCTCATGGAAGAATATGTTTTTCTTCTACATTTTTATTTTCAAATAGTGCTTTACAGATGGGTTTGATATGGATTTTTATTCTCTTTTTACATTTTTTTAAATTTTCTAAGTTTTTGCGGATGTAGGCTTTACATTGGAATTAACATTCATGGAAGAAGTTTGTGTTTAGGAAAGTTGAATGGTCATGAGTTATAAGAATTTAGTGGATGAGGTCCAATCCAATGTAGTAGCTAGAATTTTCAATGTATCCATGATTTGATGAGTCCTAATTTATGAGACTTGGGTGGAAGAGGTACAAGTCAATGTGATTAATCAAAAGATTTTATGAGTCCTAATATGAGACTTGGGTCGATGAGGTCCAAGTCAATGATTATGAATTAAAAGATTCAGCGAGTCCTATTGTACGAGACTTTAGCGAAGATGAGGTCTAAGTCAATGGAGATGAATCAAAAGATTCGATGAGTCTTGATGTACCATAGACTTGGGTGGAAGAGGTCTCAAGTCAATGGAGTGAATCAAAGGATTTGAATTCTTGAGTGTACGTGACTTGGGAAGATGAGACTTGGAAAGTGAATTTTAGGTACGTACGAGTCGGCGGACGAGATTCAAGTCGACGGGTATGTGATTAGATAAGTTTTTGATGAGATCAAAAAAACTATGTGATGTTTGAGGAAATTTTTCGATGTGGAGAATACGGTTGAAATTCAAAATCCCTAATACCTTTGTAAATGATTTCCAATGTAGGTGGAATAAAATATTTATATGATTGAGCGCTTAAAAATATTCTTTACATCAATATGGCCTTCATCCATGAATGAAATGATGTGAGGATTGAAGGATTGATCCATAGATGGGAAATCCAAGGCATCTTTGTAGGTTGTAGAGAGAAAATATTCAATGTTTCTCCTTTTAGGAATTGAATTAATGTTGTTTGATGATATATTTGTAATTAAAGTCTCGAAATGGTTGTGTGAGGATATCCCTAGGAATACACACCTCATGGAGTGCACATGCATATGGATGTATTAACACGTAGGTATCATTATTGATTGTTTAATAATGTTTTGTAAAACAAAATTAAGAATCTACATCGAGATAATTAGTGTGAAACATTATTAAATTCAAGATTGATTGGTTTGAGGTACTATGGACATCAGAAGGATAGCATTGTTGCAAGTATCCAAACTTGATATTGTTGTGTTCCATGACAATAAGACTAGAGATGTCAGGAATAAGAGATCTAACATTGAAAGGATAGACTTAGGATCAATAATGTTTGATGATGGAAACTTATTATTTATAGTATTAACTTATATCATTGGTTTTAGAGGAGTGTTGATGCAAGTTAAAGTTATCATTCGAAATTTGAATGTTGTTTTTTGAGAACATGTTCATTTTTTGATTGAACTAATGGAAGACCATCTAGAATGAGAGATTGATTGGTTTATATATCCTTAACCATTTTTGTTTTGATCTCATTGAGTTTTTGTAGTCATATTTTATACCCTTAGACCAATATTCTAATCCCATGTGTGCCAACCTATCACCCAACGGGCGCTGGGCGCTCACCCGAGGCACGCGTGGACGCCGAGTCTCTCTTATATGTGAGTCTTATGAGAATGCATCATCTTATAACAGATTTAAATGGGAATGAGTAGAGCAAACCATGCCATAACCTAGAACGAGTTATCTTATTGCATCCATAAAAGGGAAATAATAAGCAACACAAGGGAATAGATCATACAAAAAGGAAATACATTAGTATACTTCCAAACACAAATGATTTACAACAGAGAATGGTATTCATATTAAGAGATTCAATAACCACATTACAATCCATTGGGCTCATAATAGACCCCCATATAACAATGCAAAGCCAATTCATGCATCATAAATATACTATGCTCATTATATTTTAGAGAAAAATGCAGATCCATTCCTCCTAAATGTGCCATCATCACTATATGCTCCTATTCCCAACCCATAGAATCCTCCATTTATTTATGTAGAGACATTTCTCTCTTTAACTGTATATCATTCCATATACTCTTCTTGCCTCTCTCTCACCTGCTTCCAAAGGGAACTTGTATTTATAACCTTAGCACCCACCTCCATGCCCTCTAGAAGTTACAGATTGGTTGCCAAGTGTTAAAGCGGTCCTTCATGGGATCATGAATTCTCAGATCCGAGCTCTCCACTTCTTGCAATGATGTCTCCTAGAACCTTCTATCGCATGCCTAGAATATTCCTTTTTTGATCCATAGTTGTTAGGATGGAACCTTATCCACAAGGGTCATGCTTTTCTCGTGTGGTGCCTGGGATGTTGAATGTAGCTAAGTACAAAACCTATTTTTCCTTGAGCACACGTGCCGTATGTTCTACGAAATCCTACCAAAACCATTTCCCTACACACCTTCAACCCGTACGCCTTCTTCAACTAGGTCCTACGTGCCCACGCACACCCACACACCTTCTTTTACTTAGCTGATATTTTGGGGCCCAAAAACACCCCAAACTATGCTTGTTCTCTGTCCTTGGAAACACTCTTCAATAAAGAATTAAAGAATGATGGATCCTTACAAATGGTTGGAATGCATGAACGAGGGAACGAAAAAATGGGGAAAAAAATGAAAGAATGGGGAACTTTATTTACTTCTGGAGGAGGAGAGGGAAATCCTTCCTTAAATTAGCTTCTAACTTCCCCCAAGCTTTAACCTCATTTTATGCTTGTTGACAAAGGTAACCCACCAGGGAACTCACTTCTTCAAAACTAAGCTCCTCTCCCTTAGTGATCATTTTCTCCATAATCTCCTCCATTTTCTTGCCAAAATCATTGAGCACATCCATCCTCCAAGTGATTTGAGGGTACAATTCCTTTAGTCAGTTCTTGATTGAGCCCCGCAAGGGTCTCAATGGCATCTGATTTATTTTCTACCTAAGCTAGGATCTTGTCTCGCTCCACCCTATTCCCTTTGTTCTTTTCCTGGAACTCTTTGATTTCTGCTTCATGGGTGGCAACTAGGATACTTTCCACTCTATCTATGTCCGCATAGTTATCATAGGCAGCCTCAACATCTTACTGTGACGACCTTTACATCAGTGAGGATCTTGTTATACTGAGCAACAATCTCCACAACCTTCATCTTATTTTCTTTCTCTTGGTGCACCAATGCCTCCTCTACTGATTCTAGGGTGAGTGCTCACCTCTCCATAGTGAGTATGCAGGTCAAGTCCTCTAGGCATTGCAAGGATGATCCATACTTTTGCGCGGATGGTGTTAAGTCTAGATTCTTTAAGATAATGGCATCCACAATCATCTCTATCTTCTTATATGCCTCACGCACCCTTTCCTTCTCATCTTTTAACTCATGCCTTAATTGAGTGCTGATTAGTCCCTCCTGCTTTAGGTCCTTGCTTTTCTCTAGGAGCTCCTCCTCCCTTTTCTCCAACTCTGCCTCTAGGAACTTTATCCTGTCATTTCTCTTGAAGAGCCTGGCTTCAACCTCAACTGAGACTTTTTTGAGTGCATTGTAGATTTTCTCATCTGACAGCCTCTAATCATTCACCAAGGGGTTTACCCATTTTGTTTTTGGTACTTGCATCAATGCTCCTTGGCTTACCTCAAATTCCATCTCATTAATGTGGGACTCAAATGCCCATGACAACATTTTCCTTGTACGAGGGTATGCACCTTCCTCATCAAATAAAGTCATGGCTAAAAGATGGTCCCATTGACATGGTGCTCTAGAAGCACACAAGAAACACCTTGTTCAGATCATCGATGTGGCCCATTAATTGAACTTGTGATGCTTCTGCACTCTTCCTCCTTGTGTATGCAGCCTTTGAAAAGCTTACAGCCAAACTGGGATCTCCTCCCATGCTACCATATTATTTTCCCATGCTCTCCTCCTTAGCTTCCTTCATTACCACATCCATGCTGTGTCCCACTTCTTGTTCCACCAGATCCTTGATGATTTTTTCCACTTCTTTCTCTGTGGCTCCATCTACCTATTCCTTCGTGAGGCTTGGGGTCCTCTGATCTTTTGTAACTTCTTCCCTACTTACCCCCTTGCATTGGGCCTTAGCTTCTTCTTCATCCTCCTTATCCTCATCTCCTTCTTCTTCAGAATAATGTATCTCATAGAAAAGATGGTATTTTCCTCCTTCTGGCTCATCATCATCATCTCTGTCACTGAAGTAGGCATATAGGTCTTATGTCTCTTCTGAATCAGCCTCATCCGTCACCTTCTGCTTCTTCCTTACTGGGGATTCTAGTACAGGGGATTCTTCTCTTTCTTTTTCTTTTACTGGTGATGTCTTCCTTGGAAATTCCTCCTGGGTGAGGGGATCTTCGTGCTCCGATGCCTCTTCTTCTGGGGTCTTTTATTTGACTGGATACTTCTTCTTCCACTGGTAAGTACTAGGCTTGGCACTTGTCTTTGATGCACTTACCATCTGTGTAGTTTGAACACTTGGTGCCTTCTGCACCTCTTCTCTTTCTCTCTTCCTAGGTGCAGCCTTCTTCCTTCCTATAGGGTCTTCAGAGATGGAGATATCATTCTCCAAGTAAGTACCTTTTTCAAATTTTGGCCTTATGCTGTAGATACACCCTTGCTACGGTCCTTCCTACAATTGGCAACGTTAAAGGCTTCATCATTTGTATCTCATGGGAGACATATCTCTCCACATACGTGTGCTTATTTGGGTAGACCAACTTTTGACACATCTCATGATGGTCTATATCTACTTCACTAAGGTTGAACCTTAGTATCTTGGCCTCCTTGAATTGATTAACTCCAGCTTGGAAGTATAGCGTAGTGAAGGTGAAGGGTAGCTTGCACCATGGGATCTTATTCTCATCTGTCAGCATGAATCTGCCAATGTAAGTGTTGGTACACTACAAATTATGTGTCTCCACTTATGAGCATAGGCAATTACTCCGGGATCCTCAACTCATCCCCGAATGCATTAGGCATTTGCTTATACTTTTTCTCCAAGCGCGCCTTGTGAGCGGTTGTCATGGTTTCACAAGTATACTTCATAAACCTCTTTGCGGGCAAGGGATCTTCTTCTAGATATTCCCAAATAAACTTTTCCATCCCATCGGGCACTCCAATCTCTGAGAACACAATAGTGAGGAGTACATTACCGAAGTGTATCTTCTCTCCCTCCTACGTGTTGCTTATAATTTCATCTACGATGAAAAAAGACACGTTGTAGATGGTTCCTTCTGATATCTTCCGGCATACATTCAGCCATGCCTTGTTCACTTGTGTCCATCGTTCCTAGTCATTAAGCTTGGTGACTAAGCATGCATCCATCCTAATAATTGGGTTTGGTATCTCGGTGATGTCAAAGTATCGCAACCCCTTATTATAGTCATATGCGGCTACAGTCTCCTTGATAGCCTCCTTGTCGCTTAGATCATCATCAATGCTATCTCCTTCACAATTGAGGCCTGTGAACTTAGATATCAGTTGTGGTGTGATGCACATCTTGTGCCCTATAAAATAAAAATGATCCTCATGCATGTGTGACATCAGCCACTGATAAAGTCGCTCAGATTTTCCAAAGTAGGGTAAATCATACAATTTCAATAATATGGCCTTCTCTAATTTGACCTTCACCTCATCGTTGTAAATGGGCATTTTGTCTGACGTCCTATTGTTAGTTGGTTGGAGACCAAATCTAGTGCCATTTCATTTTTCGTTGTTCTCAGGGTGATGATTATAATTGCTCATGGCCATCTTTTACAAGTGTGACTCCCACTCTTTCTGAAGTAATACCCCATCTGGGTACTGCATTTCCGCATACCATTCTTCATTAGTGCTCGCGATGGTAGTGATTTACTTTCCCTTGCCCTTTCCCTTTATTTTCTTTGGTGAAACGATTGGTTTCCTTGGTGCCATTATTTTGGTCGGCGCTAAACTTAAACAATCCTTCCTCTTGCTCTACTCTTCTACTCTCCTAAATCTCAAAGCTCACTCCAAAGCTTCAACTCATGAATCCTTTTTTTCCTCCGTGCCCTAGTTGATAAACCCTAACAAAGAAATCCTTCCACAAGACAATGCTTTGTCACACAACCTTTCTCATGCCCATGTACTCCCTCCCTTTGGTTCACAGATCTCCTCTAGATGCACTCTCAAATTCCTTGGATTCTCATTTCTTCACACAAATATCTCTATGGATGCCCTAGTTCACAATAGCTTCTTCTTCTTCGTAATCACAAGGTAACAAATGACTTACCTGACCTTGTATTTATAGTTTTTACTTCTTTCCAACATTAAATGCTATAGCACCTACCGCAACATAATTTAACATTAAATGTAACTTTTTCCACTAAGCCATCTTTAAGTGCCTTTACCCATGTACCATATCTTGTGTAAAAAACCTTTTACAACCTTCTGGCACACAAAAAACCAACCCGATTGAATACTCTTATGGGTACGTCCACAACACCGAAGGAACTTCTTCTGTCCTTTACCCATTTTTTTTCTCTCGCCTACCTCATGTTATTCCTGTGCTCTTCATCCTTTTTTTGTATGTGGTTTATGCAAATACTTTTTGAAACCAACTATTCTCGTCCACCTTCTCTTCTAAGAGCTTCTTAACCTTATGCACTTTTTATCCTTCAACCGAGCCATTCACCACAACTTCTACCAGCTAGCTCAAACTTGTATTATAGGATTATACTTTGTATCACTCCACCCCACACTAAAACAGACATGTAGTCCTCTGCGCATACACAAATTTAGAGAAATAATGTGGTTACCGGTGCACAAGGTGAAAAAATGAAACAAAACAAAATGAACAAGAAACGAGAAAGGGAAACAAAAGAAAAGAAAAATCATAAAGGGAAATTCTAAGCTAACTGGTAATACTACCTTATTACAAACACCAAGAAGACTTATTTATAGTAGGGCTTCAACCTACTCCCATTGAAGTGACATGGTAACTTCGTCACATCCAACTCTTGTAACTGGAAAGTGCTTGAATCAAGAATCTATGAGATGATGTAAGGTCCCAACCAATGGACTTTGAATTTCCCAGGATGTCGCAAATACTTGGAGTCATACAAAAACACCAACTGCCCAACCTCAAACTTCTTGTTCTTGATATGACAATCATGCCATGCCTTTTGTCTTGTTTTTTCTATCTTCTGACTCCATCTAGTAAGTGATCACCTTTCATCTAACTACATTAACTTATCAATTCTTTCTTCCAATGCTTGTTCATCAGCTAACCCTCCTACACGTGTTATACGTAACGATGGTAACATGAATTCCACTAGTAAAATAACCTTCACGCCAAACACCAATTGAAACGGTGTGGCCTTGTTCAACCTTTTGTAGGTCTGTCCTGTATGCCCATAGAACAGATGATACCTTATCATCCCAATCCTATCTTCCAACGTCATAGATCTTAGTTAACGTGTGACTTAGTATTTTGTTAAATGCCTCAGCAGTTCCATTTTCTTGAGGGTGATATGGGGTAGTCTTATGATGGGCCACCATAAATTCTGCTAATAGAATCCTGACTATTTCATTGAGAAAATGTGTACCCCTATCACCTGTTAAACTTAAAGGACAACCATACATGCTTATTATGTTTTCCCATAAAAATATAGCAGCTTTCACTATAGTGCAATCCTTATGTAGGTGCTGTCTTTTACCCACCATGTGTCAAGTAATCAGTGTAAGTGATGATATACCACAAACCAGTCCTTCGTGCAGTTGGCGCGATTGGCCCTACAAAGTTGATTGCCCATTTTTCAAATGGTTCAGTGTTGGTTATTAGTCATAAGGGAATTTCATCTCTCTTTCCAGGTTTTCCAAGGCACTGGCAATGGTCACAGGCCTTGCAAAACTCAATACAATATTTGTAGATGGTTTCCCACCAAAGCCCTGCTAATAAAATCTTCCATGCGGTAGAATTTCCTGACATAGTGTCCTCCTGCAATCCCACCATTCACTTTTTCCATAATGGCTACCATGCTCATGTTCCAATACACATTGATGCAAAACCTCATCATGACCTAACTTATACAGGTCTCCACTAATCAACATGTAAGGTGTGACACGTATTGCTAACTTATTTCTTTCCAGGGCCTTCATCCCTTCTAGTGCCACACTTGTTTTTAAGAACACTGCGATATCTTCCAAGTTTTAGGGCACATGTTGCACCACAATCTAAATAGTTACACGTTTGGCATGGTATCCTCAATGCTTTGTGCATCCTCTCCTGAATTAATCCTTGATAAGTGGTCAAGTCTTGAATTGCTTTTTCTTGGCTTCACCAACCATGGTGAACTCAAATTCTTAAAATAGCAGGACCCAACGACATATGCGCCCTTGCAAAATGGTTTGTTAACTAAGTATTTCAATGCCATGTGGTCCCATGTAGAATATAAATGGTGTCACCAATAGATACTGCCTAAACTTATGTAACGCGTAGATCATAGATAATGCTTCACACTTAGTAGTTGTTTAATTCTGCTCTGCTGGTGTCAACTTTCTACTTGCAAAGCACAAGGGATGATAAAAAATTCCCTCACTAGGTTGTGCTAGTACTGACTCCCATAGCTGTTCCTAAGGCATCAACATGCACATGGAAAGGCTTATCCCAAGAAGGAAAATGTAATATGGGCACCATGACAAGCCTATCCTTCAAAGTGTCAAATTCCTTTACCGCTGCACCTCTCCCAAATGAAAGGCACTCTTGTGTTTTAACAATTCCTCTAAGGGCGTGGTGATCTTGGCATATCCCTTGATGAACTTCCTGTAATACCCCATATGTCCAAGGAATCCACGCACTGTCACTTTGACTAGTAGGCTCCCCTAATCCTACAATAACTACAACTTTAGTGGGATCCACTAATAAGCCTTCTTTGCATATAATGTGTCCTAACAGGGTTCCAAATGGAGTAGCAAAGACACATTTTTTTTTATGTTGAGGGATATTCTCAATTTCTGACATCTCTCAAACATCATCCTTAAGTTGTCACAATGGTATTTCACCAATCCATACACAGTCTAGTCATCCAGGTAAACTTGAAGAAACTTATGGATGAAGTCCTGAAATGACTTGTACATCAATGCGCGAGAACACAATAGGTGCATTCTTTAATCCAAAAGGCATAACTGTGTAGGAAAAACTTCCCCATTTAGTGGAAAAAGTTGTCTTTCTCTAGTCTTCCTTTGTAATCCTGACTTGGTGGTACCCTGAGAACCCATCCGTGAAAGAGTAGATTTCGTGCCCGGCTACTCCCTCCAAAATTTCTTCAGTAAAACGGGTTGGGAAGGGATCGATGACACATACTGCATCTCAGATCCCTATAGTCAATGACAAATTATTATCCTACCATCCTTCTTAATACTGATAACCATTGGGCTTATCCATTCTGATTCTTCCACTACCTCAATGATACCAGATGCTATCATTTTTTCTATTTCTTCCTTAACCTGTACGCGTAAATTTGGATTCATCCAATAAGGCCTCTTCTGAAATCATCTGTGCACACCTTCCTTCAACTTGATCTTCATATCCCCCAAGGAATAGTGAACACATTTGATTTCATGGTACCCATGAGGGAACAAATCTTGGAACTCGCGCAACAGATCAATGATCTTTGAAACCTCCTTTTTTGACCAATAGTCACTAATGATAGCTTCCTTAGGTTCTACCTCCATCCCAATGTTAACCTTATTTGTCTATCAAGGGCTCATGGTAGGTGCATGCTCACTCATCAACACTTTCTATGAATTCACGCATACCCTCTAAATGGTTAACATCCAAAGTCTCCATCTCTTCTCCGTCTATTACATAGACCATTTTTCCTTTTTCTTTTTCCATACATGCAGCACTCAAGTTGTACTTCCTATGATTCTTCTTCATTGAGGCACGTCTCCAAATAAGGCTCACCTAGTAATTATAGTAGCTCTATCCTCTTCCATAGCACTATCCCCCATCGTAAGGCACTTGATCACTTGCAATGCCTTATCCACTGATGGTTTGGTACTCCTATACTCGAAAGCTTGAATGAGATCAACCACCAACTCTTGCCAATTACCCATCTGATGACACATCTCTGAATGAATGTACCAAGTGTGTGCATAACCTTATAAGGTGGAATATAACTTATGCACCCATAACAAAGGTAGGACAACACTTCTGCACTTCCCATCCAGGCCTTCTCACATGCTTGGATATGAAATGAAGCAACCTCTTTACCATGGTAGTCTTGTATGACCGTGGGCACGTTGCTCCTGGAAAACCTTATAGAAAATGTGATCCTTACCTCATGCCACTCCAGGAGGTTCTCCCGATGTGTAGCCCACCAGTGCAATGCAGTTCCAAGTAGGTTATAACTAAGCATTCCTCTTCTCTCATCTTCATTTTTCCACTGAGCTTCCATGTCCATAAGAAAATTTCAGGATATGCCCCTCCAGAGTAACTTGGAAACTTCTTTCCTCCTAGGTGCTTGACTGAGCACACCTTTGTGACCCTTGTTACAAATCCTCTTAACTTTCACCCAATTAACTCATAAGTCCCATGCACCTAATTTTCACATGCCACACTAGTGGTATCACTCATAGGACTGAGCATCTTCAAATTAGATAACTCCCTCTATGGGGTGAATTATCTCAGGATCTCTGATGGAGCACACATAGATTATATCAAGGAATTCTTCTCCTAAGGGCTCAGTATAGGGCACTGAACTTCCCATCTGTCAAAGGAATGATCACCCTTTCTTCCTTGTTTTCAAAACTGATATACCCTTTGTTAAACCTCAGGTCAACATTGTTCTTATAACACCATGGATGCCCTAAGTAATGTTGGAAAATTGTCTTCTTTAGTAAGAACCAAGAATTCGAAGTCTCCAGTGAACTTGGCCCCTTGAATGGTGATAATTACATCCTTTAGGACTCCAATGGGCATTTCCTTAGTCTTGTTTTCCATATACAACACATTCAAAGATGGCTGTAATGCGGGCCTTCCCATCTGATGCCAGGCATCTAAGGTAAGAACATTTACCTCTGCTCCTATGTCATGAGAATATTTCTCAGAAGCCACCCATCAACAACCACATTCAAAGTAATCTCCTTATCATATTCAAGGATGTGAGGGGGAAGGTTTGCATGCAAAACCTATCTTTCACACTCTACTCTGGTGTGTGGTACCTTCTCTCTCATCCATTCTCCTAGCAAGGGAATAATATTCTCTTGCCTTAACATTTTGCACACTTCTTTGAATTCATCTAGGTCATCCTTTGGAGCCTCAACATTCTTTCTTTTCTCCAACTTCCTTGATTGCTCCTTTGAATATTGGATCTCTCCTTGTAAACTCTGAATGACATGTCCATAGTCTCTTAATACACTTATTT
This sequence comes from Taxus chinensis, assembly GCA_019776745.2. Taxonomy (NCBI): domain Eukaryota; kingdom Viridiplantae; phylum Streptophyta; class Pinopsida; order Cupressales; family Taxaceae; genus Taxus; species Taxus chinensis. The sequence continues at coordinate 928,245,555 of CM034148.1, read as the reverse complement.
TTGATGAGCATGGTCCAGATACTTTCCATGTACTACTTCCTCTCTTGAAACTAGTGTCTTTGGTCTTGGCATCTCCCTAGTGCGCGCGACCTCTAACCCGCATCATCACCAGTATAGGTTCTAGTCCTGACTCATGTGCCACTCGTGGCATCCACTGTGAATCATCCTTCTTGATTCTTACCATCCCAATGCCTTTTTCATTCTGGTGTTGCTGGTTCATATGCTCATAAATTTCTAGACACTCCTTCATACTTGTGTTTCTTTCCACACCATGAGCATTGTAACAGATCAGGACACTCACATTTGTAATGCTATGTAGATCCAAAATTATAACAGGTTCCTCATGCGGGAACTCACTCTCATCCTCCATCTGTGGTTACTGCTAACCACAAAATCCTCTGCCAAAAACCTCTTCCACAACATTCCTCCCTCTACGTACACCCTTCATAATGATCGGTCATCATCCTTTGAACTGCTTACAAGGCTAGTCTAGCACACACCTAGATCAATAGCATCATGGATTTGATCAATCAGTCTACAATCCTTGGTATCATGGGTCATAGAGGTACAAATCTTATAGTAACAAGAAACATTCTTGTGGATTGCGCATTGTAAGTAGAGGGAATCTACTTGCATCATGATCCCCATGGAAAATCTCACAGTCTACCGCCATAGTGCGCACCGACTTCCAAGGGAAACTATCCTTTACATGCCCCTCTACTTCATAGTCTGTACAACAAAGCCCACTACAAACCTCATGCACTGAGTTTAAAGATAGCTTCTCCAACTTCTTGTCCATTGCAGTAATTTGAGCATCCAAAAAAGGGCTAACACTAGTGTCAATGCTCCCAACAACTTCGATGCATAGGGCAGCTTCCAATGCCTCGTGCGGGTCTAATGAAAGTCTTGTGTGATAGAGCCCTTCTAAATGGTGTTATCAATCCTCTGAAAAACCATTGAGCATGTTGAGAAGGATGAATTTCATAGGATAAAATTTGATAAGAGAGTCTTAAAACACGTGCATCATACTCCCACACACTCTCTGTCATTCCCTGTTGGATCTCCTTCAGAGTGTTGATTCTCTTCTGCTCAAACTCTAGGATATGGAACTCTACGAGGAAGGCATTCTTCAACGTGGTGTAGTCTACCACCATTTGATGGGGCCCATAATTCCTATACCAACTATGCATGTGCCCTTGCAATGTTGTTGCAAACTAACTTGCCTTCTGCTCTAAGGTAGTGATCCCCTTCATGCGCCATAGTAACTCACACTTGTGCACATGCTCTGTAGCATCTTCAATACCCCTATAGTCTGGTAAGTGCAAAGACATCTCAAAAAACACTTGGGGAGGTGGCTGGGGTCCTTTTCCTCTTGATCCGGAGCCTTGGTTCCCTCCGGTGTTTCCTCCTCCACCAGATCCACTAGATCCACCATTCTCGTTGACCCACTAGATCCACCTCTTGTAGTTGGAAAAGGATCAGAAGTGGTCACACCTAGTGTTTCCTAGTGTCCCACTAAACTGCATGCTGATGGTTTGTGATATTGTCCCACTACCAGTTGTATGTCCCGTGCCACTCCCAGATGTGATACCCAAAGCTTGCATACTTTTCACCTTGTCTAAATATTCCTCCAAATATAGGGATGGCTTGCATAGCCATGGATGTTCCAAATGAGAAATTATATCTCATGGGTGCATGATCAGTCACTCCCACTAATACCAACTGGGTTAACAATACTTCTCCCTTGATCTGGAAAACCAAGTGCCAGGGGTTAGTCACCATGTGGGTTTAGATGTGTCACTGATGGCTCTTCTCTCTCCATGTGACAAAATCTCATCAGCAAGCTGAAGGGGCCTCTCTCCCACACTTGCCAAGATGGGGTAGCATAGATTTCTCAGGCTCCATGTCCTCTGTGTGAACCTCAACTCCTTCCCACAATGTCTGCCTCCATAGATCCATCACACGTGTAACCTCACGTATGTCAAGTCATCTCCCTTTCACAATATTTGCTATACTTGACTCGTCTCTCCTCCCTTTCCTTTTCATCCATAATGTCTACCATCTTCCTCCACCCTAGCTTCTCTCCTGAGATGCTCAGAGAAGCTTATCTGGCCACGGGGAATGCTTCTAAACTCAAAGTAATGACCAACATATTCATAGCTAAAGGAATAACACGCAAAAATGATCCTCTAGGCTCCCTCAGAAACTCAACTCAGCAACTTCTGATGTAATAATACATCAGAAATGGCGTATTCTAAAGTATAACTGGCCAACACTCATCTTCCACCAGTGATCAAAAACATATGTCCAAGTCAGATCTACATCCTGCAGCCTCTGATAGTCATCTTGGGTCCACACACGTGATCTATAGTACAACTTGATCTGGATGTGTATGCTGAAATCCATTCATATAGTTCTACTAGGAAGCAAAAAAATAATGTCTCATACAACTCATGGTATAGGTTCTCTTCTACCCATCTACATGCATCGAACTCAGGTCCAGTGTTGAATCTTTGAGAAAACTCATCCTCTGTGCTCTTGAACCATGTTTCAAACACTTTCTAAGGTCAGGCACTCTATCATCACGCATCACAGAGACAAAGATGCATGCCATTTCTCACAATAAATTTGAAAAGAGGTCCCAACAACAAAACCAAGATGTAGTCATATTTTATACCCTTAGACCAATAGTCTAATCCCATGCATGCATCAGCCTATCACCTAGTGGGTGATGGACACTCACCCGAGGCATGCGTGGGTGGTGATTCTCTCCTTTATGTGATTCTTATGAGAATGCATCATCTTATAATAGATTTAAATGGAAATGAGTAGAAAGAACCATGCCATATCCTAGAACGAGTTATCTTATTGCATCCAGAAAAGGTAAATAACAAGCAACATAAAGAAATAGCTCATACAAAAAGGAAATACATTAGTATACTTCCAAACACATAGATAATTTATAACAGAGCATTTGTATTCATATTAAGAGATTCAATAACCACATTACAATCCCTTGGGATCATAACAGACCCCCATATAATAATGCTAGAGCCAAGTTATGCATCAGAACTATACCATGTTCATCACATTTAAGAGAAAAATGTAGACCCATTCCTCCTAAATGTACCATCATCCCTATATGCTCCTATTCCTAACCCATAGAATCCTCCATTCATTTCTGCAGAGCTTTTTCTCTCTTAAACTCTATATCCTTACATATACTCTTCTTTCCTCTCTCTCTTTGGATTTCAACGAGCGCTTGTATTTATAACCTTAGCACCCACCACCATGCCTTCTAGAAGTTACTGATCAGTCACCAAGTGTCAAAGTGGTCCTCCATGGGAGCATGCCTTCTCAGATCCGAGCTCTCCACTTCTTGTAATGATGTCTTCTGGAACATTCTATCCCATGGCTGGAATATTCCCTTTTTGATCCACAATCACCAGGCTGGCACCTTATCTTCAAGGGTCATGCTTTTCTCTTGTGCTTCCTAGGATGCCAAATGTGGCTAAGTACAAACCTTTTTTTCCTTGCACGCACACACTGTGTGTTCTAAAAAACCCTACTAGAACCCTTTCCCTGCACGCCTTTAACCCACACACCATTCTTCAACTAGGTCCCGTGCACCCACACACCTTCTTGTACTTAGCTGATATTTTGGGTCCCAACAGTTTTAACATGTAAATAATATTTGAAAATTTTCAAATCTTCATTAAAAGTCATGTTAGTTGACTTGTTTTCTATTTCAAGAACTTTGTCATCAATTTCTATTTCAATAAATCTATCATCAATTAAGTTTTGGGTGTAATGGAAAAGTCACACATATCTATTTATTTGATGACTATCAATGCAATGAAATTCATAGTATGTATTGGGGTTTTACTAAGATGGTTTAGGTTCCTCTTTGAAAAAGGGTTTTGTAGTTGGATATTTTATCATTTTATCCTTTTCTAATTGATGAAAGACACTAGAGATACTTTCTCTGAGGGGTTGAATTGATGTTTAAATTTACGCAATGTAGTGTCTTTTCTAGATTGTATGATTGGTTTTTTGGTTGATTTCTCACTAAGGTGTGAAGCCATACGAAAGAGTTGTTTCATCATCTGATGAAGTTTTTTGAGTAACTCATCATTTTATGTCTTGTGTGAACACACCATTGTAGTAAATATAAAGACCTAGAGTGAGGAAGTGGTTTGACTCAACCCTTAACAAAGTTAATGCTTGAAAGGATATAGATTAACCCTTAGAAAATTGAATACTAATAAGGAGGAGAGTGAGAAGTTAGAAAAGTGAAAGCTAAAATGGAGGAGTGTGGAAATGAAGACACCTAAAATTTAAAAGAGTGAATTTCAAAATTTTAGATGTAAGATGGAAAGTGCTTAGAGTTTAACAATTTCTATGTTAAACTAAAAAACTTTAGGAAATTGATAGAGAAAAAAGATCATGATGATGCTTGATCATGATAAAGTGAATATCAAGATGTCAAGACTTAGATTGAGAGTGCATATTCTCAAGTGAGGACGTGTGTATCCATAACTCAAGACTTAACTATGATGGGAAGAAGTTGCTTAAATTTTAGGGAAGGAATTTAAAGAATCAAATATTTAAGGATAAGGTAAAACAATGAACTCGAGATGAAAAATACAAAGGAAGGATATTTGAAGAATTTGAAAATAGAATATTATGGAGAGTGTATGATATGAGTTTGGAACACCATCTCACTAATACATAAAAATAATAATAAAATGTTATAGGAGGATTTCCTCTAAAATTAAGCTGGATTGGTCAAAGAGGGGATTCCTATGAAAGAGTTCTATCCCTAAATGCTAAAATATTACCTGAGTGAGCACAATATACTATTGCTATTTTTTGGATTTACTTTACCCCTCTTGATACGATAAGCTAGATTTTACTCCACTCAAAAGATAAAATTAGGATCGCCACTATGGATAACTTTATCTCTAATCCTCACAAAGGTATACTAGTCAAGTAGGTGGGGATATTGTTTTGTTGTCCAGTTCACTCAAGGTGCCAAATATTATGGGGTTCCTGTGGTGCTCCTCAATAAAGAATTTTTGTCCCCTAGCCATACATTTCCCACAATAATAGTTGAAGGGGAATAAAATCATCTCTAAAAATTTTAATTTAAAATGTTTGTGTAAAGTGTAATAAATGGAATGTGATAAAGTTTTTTTTATTCCCACGAACAAGGAAACCTATAGTTAGTAGTTTTAATAAAATCTTTGTGTTAGGAGGTCCTTTAAACATGGAGTTAGAATTGTTTCCCTAAGGTAGACAAAATAGAAAACAATGAAAAACAAAATCACTTTTCTGATTCTCATGATCACTTATAAAAGTGTGTGAGAAGATAATATGTGTGAAGTTGTTATGTTTAGACAAAACTAGAATATAATAATAAAATAAGCACTTAAATTAATAAAATACAAAAAAACCCTTAAGAGATGAGTTTGAAATAACCCTAAAATATAGGTTAGAAAAAAATAACTTGCTGGAATAGATAGAAAATAAAAAAATAGTGAAGGCATGCTAGCGTGTGCAATTGGGTGCACTAGTGTTAGCATGTAATGTTGTCACGTGGATCATGCATGCATTGAATTTATGAGTGATCCCGTACAACGTTGGAACATCCCTAAGGTTTGGGTCCTTGTCACCTTGGGATGAGCCTCCGAAGAAGGCTGAATTCCTTTGAAACTTGGTGCACTTTATTTAGGATCAATGTGCAAGGCTAAAACACTTGAAATAAACTAATCTATTGTATTTATGGGATATAAGTGAGAGAAGTTAAGAAAATAAAAACTTGAAATGGTGATACACCAAACATAAACTAAACAGAAAAATCTACTTTTCTTGCACAATCAATATTACAAAACAACGTATGACATGCACATCTTGTATAATATTTAAAACCAATAATGTAACCAAATATAACACTTCAATAATAGAAAGGAAATAAAGTATTCCACAACTAAAATATAGAGAGTTTATATCACGTTCCATAGAGATTAAATCAAGATAGACGGTTTAAAGGAAAATTATTCCATCATATCTAAGGAACTAAACATTCACAAGAAATAGATAAATCAACTAATAACACAATATACCAGATATTAAATGACAAAGTACTATTATGAATATAATTAAAAGGCTCAAAGATTGTTCTCAAACTCTTCCAAGATTGAAGAGTAACTAACAAAAGATCTAAAAGTCCCCATATAACATAATGCATTTAACTATTTATAGATCAAGGAGGTTGAGCCATTAAAGCTCCATCCCTAACTAATTAATTACTAAAAATAGAGTGCATTAATGTCTTTAGGTAACACCCTCCCACAAAAATAGCAAAATAAGTTGTACAAGTTTGACCAATTCAACCGTGTAACTTTGACTGGCTCTGAGCTTGGGGGCTATCCATCAATGACTGAAAAGCCTAGATGGGACTAGAAGCATCCTTTCCTTATTTGGATTCTTCTTCATTCTTCTCCCACACAACGATTCTATTCTTGTACTCAATAAATCATTTTATAATTCCCTAGACCTCCTCTTCCTATGGTTTGCATGCATACTAGTTCACCACATCTTTAGTCTCAACTTCCCTGAAAACTTTGGTTGGTAAATTTTTCACCTTGTGTTGGTGAGAAAATTTGGTGGGTAGAAAAACTTGTGGATTTATTCTCAACACTCTGGGAGTCTAAGTCCCTCTAATTAACTGGTGCAGCTGCCTTATGTACATGCACGAGTGAAAGTGGATTTTTGTGGTGGCCTTTTGACTGGGGATCCGACAGGGGCACTCCATTGACCTTGCGGTAAAGCTAGAAATATCTTGCTAGGGAATAATTTTTCTAAAGAGTGGGAAAGGGGAGTGATAAAAGAGGTAGGGTAACTAATGTTGTAGGTAGAAAATTAGATTCCTGCACACACTAGTTAGAAACTTCATCACATGCACTTGAATTTAGAAGAAAACAAAAATCTACGTTTAATGAGCACAAACTACCACTAAAATCCTTCGTCAAAAAAGGACAAAATTCATTCTTCCCTTATTGAAGCTCAAGAAGAAATTGTACATAGTATGAGAATGGAAGACATTGAGAATAGGGGAAAAGTGGCTAACTCTTTTCACTCACAAGTGAGAAAAATCTCTCTCATGAACTTACAAGAATACAACCGGCTAGAAGAATTTCAGAATTATAACTCTCTGGAATGAAGAGATCATTACAATTTATAACAATATAAATTGTCCTTTCACCTCCCTCACATGACTCTTCATTTCTGTATTCCACTCGTGACCTTTGATTTTTCATGAATTAAGTATTTTTATTACAAGTTTGAGAAAATAGTTTTTACAAATTTAAAATAGGTCACTTAAGTGAATAGGACAAAATAAAATGATGACACATAATGAAGAATTAGAATGGAGAGAGAAAGTAGAGAGGGAAAGAGAGGGAGAGGGAACATGGAGATAGTGTTTTAGGATATAGCGACAGATCTAGGAGCCGTAGGCTAAGGGATGAGCATGCAGAGAGACCAAGGGGTCAACAATCATTAGATGCAGATCATATCAGGAAGATCCTAAATCTATGCCCATCTCATTATTTTGGTGATACATGAGGTTTTCGGGAAGAGGCTTCATTATTGAGCTTGAGAGCGTGCTTCAAGCTTTGCCCATGTACTAACAACACGAAGGCTCGTGTTGCAATTCATCTTCTGAGTGTTGGAACGAGTGTTTGATGGAGGAGTGGAGAGTAAAAACTCCACGTAGACTCAGAGACAATCACTTGGAATCTCTTTGAGGAGCGGTTTAGATATCCAAGGAACTAAACATTCACAAGCAATAGATAAATATACTAATAACACCGTATACTAGATATTAAATGACAAAGTATTGTTATGAATATAATTAAAAGGCTCAAATCAAAAATACAATTTTAGGGATCATATGGCTAAATCAATACATGATAACCCCATCATTGGATCCAAAATACCATTTACAGTTAGGATCATATAATTTTTTTTCCAAAAACGTCCATCGGGAGCTCAAGTTTCACTATCACAAGTTCAGGACTCAGCCAAATTTTTGGAGGACACATGTCAGCTCCAGGAGCCTAGTAGAATTTTGTGTACCTAACATCCCTCAAGGTTAGGGACATCAAGGTTAGAAAAGTGTGCCCAGACCCCTTGAATACCTCTCATCCCCCATGTGACCTCCAGACTTGACAATTCAGCCCCCAGGTGACTTTTTGGAGCATCCATTCCCTGCCGTCGGATCAAGCGCCACGTGTTAGCTCCAGGACCACCGTGAAAACTGATGTCCCTTATGTCCCTAAGGTGAGGGAAATCATACCTTGAAAAATGCACCAATACCCCTATGGGGAGACTTTTGGACATCCATGTGATCAACTTTCAACACCCAAGTGCATTTTCTGGAGCATTCATTCCCTGTCGTCAGATCAAATGCCACGAGTCAACCCCGAGACCACTATGGAAACTCAATTCCATTATTTCCTTGAGGTTAGGGACATCATACCTTGAAAAATGCATCCATACCCCAATGGCAAGTCTTTTGGACACCCACGTGACTGTAGTGCCCACTTCCCTTTGACACTGTCTGGATACTGTTGATCTCATTTTGGACATTATTATGTCTTGATTTAGTATGATGTGCAGATGTTAGATCATGGATTATTATGGAAATTGATTCAGTTAGCATGCATGATGATTATTAGAGACATTATTATATATGGATGATGATATATTGTTGACATGGATACAGTATTGATGTTGATTTTAGAAATGAGACATTTGATATTAAGAGTAGCTCTAGTATAGAGATTCATTGGATGATATAGTTGTAATTGAATTTAAATTATGATGTTGAATTCTTGATGTTGTTGTGATTTGGGTTTTATCTTTATATGTTGTTTATATCATTTTGGATATTCTAATATGGCCACGAGGTCAAAGGAGGTATTTTTATTTTACAGGTTGAAATATCACAACAATGTCAGGGGACTGGAGACTAACCATATTAGAATTTTGGATGAATTCAATGAGGTCACCATGGAAACTATAATTTTTTGTATGTTGTGCTTGTTAGGGATTCCCATTGGGAGGAATCACCTTTAAAATGTGACCAAAGGATTTCATGTATTACTTTAATGTGTTTCTTTTTTTGTAATGTTTGCACGTATTTTATTTGTGATGTGTTACCCCTTTCATTAGTTGTTAATTGATTTGGATTTGTGTTATATATAACCATGGGTTAAATAAATAAATTATTATGTCAAAAGAATGTAATAAATGAAGTCATAGATATTAATGCATGTTATAAGAATGTGTAAGAAGATGTAAGTGATGTGAGAGATTGTGTACGTCATATTTTGGAGTGTAGGACACTTCATCCTCAAAGGAATTAGAATTGTCCTTAAGGGCTGCATTTTGAGGCTTGTGGGACAAGTTAAACTTGTCCCACACCTCTTAAAATTATCCACCAACCATACTTAAGGTTTGGGGGTCAAAATTAGCCTTTTTAATTGTAGTTGAAATGACTATGTGTAAGTTTTTATTGCACTTTCCTTACAAGCTTTTAATTCAGTTCTTGTTAAAGTATGGGTTAATTTTGAGTGTGTAAGTTTATTTTCATCTCCATTTATTATGATTAGTTGTGAGGTTGACTTTATTTTTTTGGAGTTGAGGAAGAATTATGTGGCATCCCACTTGGAATCCACATCATCCTCTCCTCTCCCTCTCCTTTAAAAATTTGAATTCTTTTCTTGGTAATGGTTGTTGAAACTTTTATTTTCTTCTTTGGGGTCAAATTTTATTGCTGTGGGAGCCTTGCTTGTGGAGAGAGTTTGAAAATTCATTTGCATGCTTGGTGTTGATTTTTTGGATTGTATTTTGAGCATTGAAGAGCTTGTTGTTTTGGACTGTATTTTGAGCATTGAAGAACTTGTTGTTTTGGACTGTATTTCTGAACATTGAAGGAGCTTGCTGTTTTGGAAACAAACTACATTATGGAGAGGTAGGATCTTTCCCTTTTTAAATGTTGTTTTCTCTTTCCTTTCATGAGAAAATGGTGAGTGTGTTGTGTATTATTGGCTGGTTGGGTAGAATGCTTAGGGCAAGGTGTAGGAGAAGGCTATGGGGGTTTCATATGGGGGGCATAAGGGATTACCAATGTCACTTGTTCTATTTTGGAGAGAGTTTTGGATTGGGATCCACCTAGGAAAAGAAACTGCTTGCATTTCTTACTCTTAGGGGGGCATACGGAGGGGTTGGGAGATATAAGGTTTATGGGAGTTGATATGGTTATTGGTGGTATGATTTACGCAAATTCCCAATTCCAAATAAGGAGGCATAAGTAGTTCCCCATAGTTCTTACTCTTTATGGCTTGCTTGATCAAGCCCATGTGTTGTGTGTGTGATTCTTATTGCAGTTGTGAACTGCTGTCTTTGTTTGGACTGTGTATTTTGTTGTATTACGCATATGAAAAGAATGTTGCTTGTTGTTATAGAATCCTTTTTTTCCATGTGTTGATGTTCATACTCTATTCCAATATGGTTGGGACTTGGGGGCCAATGGGTAAAGATGGATTCTTCTTTCCCATTAGATGTCTTGGTTGGGTGGAGAGCATTGCCTTTCCCCCTTCCTTGTTGTGATCAAGATGAAAAGGTGAAGAAATCAGCATGCTGCTGTTTTAGAGAAAAAGAAAATATAGTTTGATAGTCCCTTCCTTTGAGAAAAATGATTGTAACCTTCCCACTTTTAAGTGGATGATTGTATTATTGTTTGTAACGAGAAGACACTTTGCATTGGAAAGGAAAGATTGAGATTCATTGGGAAATGTAAAGAGTTATTATTCCATTCTCTGTTTTGGAAAATAATGTCATACAGTTAGTAAATTGCATATTGAAATTCAAAGAAAGAAATGAATTGTTAAGTTATTGTTGGAAATCAATAAAATAAATACATTCCTTTCTCAAATTTGTATTGTTGTTCTGAATGGGAGTTGCTGTTTTGAAATGATATCTCTGTGTGAAAAGAAAATGCATATGAGAAGAAAGCACAACATTCTATTCTTTGTATTTGAATAAAATTTGAGATCTCAAATGTTGTCTTGATGCTCTTGAATGATAATATAGATCAATTAATTGTTTAGAAAAAATTTGGAATGCTTTTCCATAGTTGGAAGTTGTAAATTGAGTAATGAACTTATTAAGTAAAAGATCTCTATCTTGTTTTAAATCTGGCAATCAATTTTATCTAATAAATGCATAGCTCGAAATTAAAACTTTTGATAAGAAAAGAAACCTTGAAATTTAGCTTTAGTATACCCAAATAAAATTATTTGGAACTCTACATCTATGAAAGACATTTTAGAACTTCGTGAAATCAAATTCCAAACTTGCATAATCATTTAGCTGTCAAAAGTTGTAAAATTATAAAATTTCACTAAACTAACAAATTGAACCTTGAAAATGTCTTTAAAATTAACCAATATCAATTCTCCATGATCAATTGGCATGTTGAGAAGAAGAAAATCAAAATTTGACGAAAATCTTACAAGCTGGAAAATTGCCAGTTTTAAATTAAAAACCCTGCAGATATATTTCTTAAAATTGACCCTCAAAAATTCATCAAAATATAAGATTGATGACCTCTATGTAATGAGGACTTTGAGATATTTCCAGAAAGTCCTTGTTTGCCCAAAAATGAATTTTCTATCAAAAGTTATGGCCATTTGAAGTTTTACTTCAAAATGGCCATCCAAAAATTAATCTAACTGTAAAAAAAATCAAAATTTAACCTTTGGAAAAATTTCCCCAAAAAGTCCGCGGCCCCACACCCCCATAGCCAATAAGGTTTTGACATGTGTCCTAATAGACGTGTGGGCCCACACAAGTATTTTTGAATTTTAAACCCTTTTGGCTCAAAATCTTAAACCTCTCCACCGTTTCATTGGCCCACATCCAATTACGTGCTGACACATGGCAATTTGGACCTCGGTGGGAGCACGGAGTTTCTTTCACCATTGAGATTTTAATTTTTAAAATCTCACTTTTCCTTTTTGCTCCAATGGTCTGTGACCCCCATGACCTATAGGAATTTGACACGTGGCATGGGTTTTCTCCTTGGCGGAGGTGCACAACGAATTTCGCCCTTGGGCTTTTGGCCTAAAAATTCAAATTTCTAACTTTCTCCGCCACTCCATTTTTTTCCCATGCCAATTGGGAAGTGACATTTGTCCTTCCAGACTCACGGGCACATGGAGGGAAATTGTGCTTTTGCACTCAAGAAAGGAAAATTCCCAATTTTCCTCCTTGCCCTGCCAACTCGCTCAAGGGAAAAAATTTCTCCCCAAAACTACATTGGGCCATAACTTGAGATTTATAAGGAGTTAGGAGAACTTCTTTATATGGTTGGAAAGGTGAGAAAATTTTCTATCCAATGGGAATTATTTGGGAAAGTTTTTATAACTCTAAGTATGTGAAAAATCAATTTGAACCATGTAAGCTTGTCAGAGCAGGGTTGAGTGAGAAATTACTCTCCTAACCTAAGTGATGAATTTAACCCCTTGTTTTGACCTTGTTCCTTGTTGTTAATGGTTGCTAGAGGAATTTATACAAGTCAATCTTTGATTGTTAATCTAAATCTGGTTTGTGCTAACTATGATCTTGTAACCCTCTTTGCAAACACTCTTAATCAAAAAAACATTATTCCATAATTTTCCTAGCTAATCCTAGTTTGTTTTTTGGTCTCAAGTGGTAGTTTGAAGTGGAAATTACAGTGACTTAATTTCTACCCCTAGGTGCATTTTTCAAGAAAATCCCTTGCTGTCAGATCGAGGACACATGGCATCACCTTGACCACTGTGGAAATTGATTTCCATCACATCCCTAAGGTCAGGGACATAAGGGACATAAAAATGCACCCAGATCCTCCATGTGCATTTCTTTTAAAATTTAAATCTGAAACTTCCGTGTTTCTTCCCTCTCATTTCTCCTTCATAGGTTCATACCTTGTCATGGCTCTGTGAATGATTGTCCAGACACCTGGTCCACCATTGTTTCTCCGAACCAGCTCTTCCATGGACACATAAACTCTCCAAACCATGAATACATAGTAGTATGCTGGCCTCAGAGAAAAATGAAGTGAAATGATGAAGAACGAAGAGAAAATGGAGATTTTTCGCGAGATAACTACGAAGCCACCCAATCAAAAACTCATCATATCTTGCAAAGTACAAGTTAGATCGAGATGCCATCTTTTGTAGAATTTCAAAAAATTTAAGACAATCAAGATGCAATAAACAAGAGGTCAAATGGTGCCCAGAATCATTTGTTTCAACAAAATCCTCACTTCGTGCACCGACTCGCATTCATTAGATTTCCCATCATTCCGACAATAGGAGTGAGATAAAAAATTACACATGGGCTCTAAATAAAAAACCTATCGGAATGGAGTTTTTTTCATTGAAAATGGAGACAAAAACTAGATCTGTAAATTTCAAGCTCCATTAATGGCCACCATAGTAGTTCTGTGCCCAAAGCCACTGCCAGGTCAAAATTTCAAAATTTATTTCTAATCATTCTAGACAAAAAAAATATGTGAAATTGAGAGGGTGTGATAATAATGAAAATATGATTCTAAAAAATTATGTTCCATCACAAATCGAGCACTGAAACCCACTTTCTAAAAATAACAAGTTTTCCTATAGAGACTTGTTATGTTTGGAAAGTCTTCATCAAAAGAATCTAAGAAAAGGAAAGGAGCATTGAAGATCATAAGGAAGTCATAATGAGTGTTCAGAGCAGAAAACAGTGAAAATGACCACTTACTAAAAATAGTAAGTCCCTTATATGTGTGCTTACTAAAAATAGTAAGTCACCCCAAATAAGTGGCTAAGGAAAGGGTAGGGTGCACAATATCGAATGAGGGAGTTCATCACATCATGCTGGTTGAGAAGAGGAAAAAATCACCTCTCACTAGAGCTAGTATATCATACGTAGGCTGGGAGTTGCGGTCATCAGCGGAACAATTCACTCAATTTGGAAAGCATTCAAGAGTTTATTTGAAGGAGATTCAAAGTGTGCAAGGAGTTCAAAGATTCAGAGTTTCACTATATTTGGAACTTTCCATCGACAAGGATCAACAAAATTCATCAAGAACGATGTCTCCTCTTCTTCTTCTCTCTCTCTCTCTTTCCCCTAACCTTCTCTCTTCTCAAATGTTCTAATTTTGCATTGGGGTTGCACTTTTTCTTATGTCTTAATGTTCATAATGTAATAAGTCAGCTTTATGTTATAAAAAGGGACTTAAAAGTTTCCTAGGAAGTTGAAAAGTTTTAAGTTGTGCGAGGACATATGAAAAGCCATTGGGGGTAGATGAAGAGTCATATTCTACTCTATAAATTGAAATGCCATTCCCATTTCAAATGGTTGGAAATTGATCTTGTAAAATCACGAGTACATTGTACTTAGAGAAATAAAAGGAGATAGCCATTTTCTTCTTCTTTCCCCCATTCTCAAATTTCTTCCATTCCCACATTATGTACAAGTTCTGTTTAAGCATCAATATAAGGAGTTTATAGCCTATTTGATGAGGGTATTTTAGAAACTTTGAGTTCATAATCTTATCTCATCTTATTTCCATTTTTAGGGTTGTTTCTTCTTATGAATGCATGTGTTAAAGTTTATAACTAATGTGTGCAGGAATTTGCTTTTCTACTTGCAACATTAGTTTACCTATCTCATTTCTCACTCCCTTTCCCACTTTCAGACAAAGTATTCCCTAGTAATAGATTGCTAGCTTTTTTGCAGGGTTAATGGAATGTCCCTGTTGGATCCCCAGTCAAAAGACCACCACAGAAATCCACCTTTTCACGTGCATTCATAAATGATAGCTGCACCGATTAAGTAGATGGATTTAGATTCCCAGAGCATTGGCAAGAAATCTACAAGTTTATCCACCTGAAATTTTTTCTCACCAACAAGGGTTATGATTTAAATGATATAATTAATTTAATTAATTCTAATGGGATGTATTATAGTAGGATAGAATTAATATAATTAATTCAAATGGGATGGAAATAGGTTAGAAGTAGGTATGTAGTTAATTAACTAAAAATGGATAAATGTAAACTTTTCTTATTTTATGAGTTAATCTAAATAGAAACTAAATGCTATACTGAAGTGCTAGATATAAATATTTTATTTTAATAATTGGATGTATTAAAATAATGTAAATGAGAGGGATACGGTACTAACCTTAATTTAGCTTACCTCACTATGTACTGGACTGTAACAGGTTGATGTGCAGACTGGGAAAGATGTGACCGAACAACCTTAGGAAGGACATGAACTAAGTATTTAACTATACTGAGGCACCCTAAAGGGTACTGGGGCACTCCAGGGTGCCTTGGTATATGATCTAGGTGCTGTAGACTATAGAAAAGCTCAAGATCTGATTTTGGCACTGTTACAATATTTTAGTAATACCTTGGTTGCTATCATACAAGTGTCGCAATAATGTCTCCTATGTCATTGTAAATGTTGTGTGAAGATCTACCTGCAAAAACCTATTCAAAGCATCAATTCCTAAAAATAAAAATGCATATGAATATGTTGGACTGACTTCAACTGCCAAACTGGTGGTCTTAAAACTGAGAAGTGCACTACATTTCAGACCCCATGTAGTTCTATATGTGTGTGTGTGTGTGTAATTCTTTTTCCTAGGATTCCCTAGCACCAATGACGCAGAAGTAGGGGGAAATAACTAGATGTAAAGATGCAAATGGTGGATGGAATGGATAGAATACAACCCTTTCCCCCTATTCTTATGTGATGTAGATGTAGAATATGACCAAATGCAGTCCCTTGCCTTAGTAGATAGCTTCCCTTGATAGTAATATGTCCACGCATAATCTAGTGAGTATGCTATGTTTATATAGGGATCTCTTGTTCAAATTAAGACACTAGTGACTGGAAACTATAGAATACAACCTATGGGAATGCACAGGGTAACAAAAAAGAATGAACTCAAACAACTAAATTAAGACCAAAAATTACGATGACATAGGTGCCTATAGTATAACCCTAGGTTCCCTAATATAGGATTGGAAATGATAAATGAGGAAACTATGAAACCTAAGACCTTCTAAAATGGGCCCAAAACTATATAGACAAGTGATGATTTTTTGGATTTTAAAATGATACTTTTAAAAAACCACAGTCAGGGGATAACAAGTCCCTCCTCTTTAATGGGAGAGGTTTCCTTATTGAAAGCAAGAAAAAAACTTATATACAAATGTACAAATTTCAAAGTGTGGATTCCTGATACTTTGAAATGTTTTATGCCCAAATATCATCAATACAAAAGAATGGAATAATTAAGGAGATGAGGAAGGAAGAACATAACAATACCTTTAGGAAATGTAGATAGTAGAGTATAACCTTATACGTATTGAACCAGGGAGATGTAGAATAAAATCATTCACTTTCATAACCAATATAATTCCACAGATGCAAATTTCTAGAAATCATATAAACAAGAACACAAAGTTTCCTATCATAAAAGATGAATGATTCCCAAATATTCAGACAAGGAAAGAAGGAAAAGTATAGGAAGAAATGGGAAAACTTATGTATTGATTACTTCGAATCTATTAACTTTATAGAGTATCAGGATCTAACCATAACAATGGCATGGAGAAGCCATTAAATAGTTTCCAATAATGATTACATTCAGTTACAAAAATGATGAAAACTGATTCAAGAAACTGACATTTGAGTCTCTCCAATGCCTCGGCCATTTCCATGCCTAGCGGAAAAACCAGACGCACTGAATCATAGCCATTCAATTTGCCTTTGCAAAATTTGAATTTGAGCCATCCACGTGGGAGAGATTAAAACTGAAGTGGGCCTGAGGAAACCTTTTTCATTTTGTTCCTTTTAGAGAAATGGCACTTCAGAACATTTTGGCCCACCCACCCATTTTTGATACAAGCTTGACACGTGGCTTTACTTGAGTGGAGACAAAGTCATGGGTCACTTTTATAATTTTACTTCTTTTCAACGCGGGCTCAAAAACTTAAATTTCTCCACCGACCCATTTCCCCACTTTGAATTTTGATACGGGATCAACATTTGACTTTTTACCTTGGCATGGGTGGGGCCGCAGGTCACTTTATAACTTTAAGCTCTTTTATGGAAACAAAGCTCAAATTCTCAAATCACCCCGACAACCCGCTCTTGCACTTTGTATTTCGATGCAGGCTTAATATTTGACTTTATCCCTTATGGAAACAAAGCCAAAATTCCCAAATTGATCTGACATCCCACTTCCCGCTTTAACATTTTGACGGCATCAAAACAGAAAAAGGTCCCACTTCCCACCGACACTTGAAACATGGCCACGTGTCCTTTGTGGGCCAGTTCAATATTTTTGTGTTTTTTAACTAAGTCCCTTTTGTTTTATGGGGTTGTAATCTGACCCTAGACACGTGGAGGCTCAACGCACATTTGAGACCTAACTCCAGATTTTGCCTTTGAAGTTGTGCCAAGATGACACGTGGAGGCTTCTGTAAACCCTTCTATACTTAGCCAATTTGGGCCTACTTTCCACTTGACTTATGTTGAACCCTAAACATGTTGAGAGTTGGCACTCATTTGGGTTTCCACTTTGGATTCACCTCTTGAAAGGGCACCGAGCTGACGCGTGGCTCCTTCCGCTGGTCCTGGATTTTTCAATAGCCAACTCTTTCTCTCCTTTGAATCTGACCACATGGTGAGCTAGTGCTCATTTAGAGATTGGACTTTTGGTTTTACTTTTGAAATTACGTTATTGAGGCACATGGAGGATTCTTCCAACCCCCTCAAACTTAGTCAATTAAATGATCGACTCTATCTTTTTTTTGGACATGGGACATGTGGAGGGTTGGCGCAAGTTTGGGATTCTTTGCCTTGGGCTTTGACCATCTTGAAATTGTGCACTAAGTTGAGGCACTTGGCACCCTTCGCATTGAACCTTGAAGAATTTTCCAATTCAGGCTTAGTTCTAAATTCATTGGGGTTCTGGGGATGTGTGGAAAACCTGGCGCTTGTTTGAGGACTATCCCTTTTGGATTCAATGCCCTTCGAAGATGTGCATCATTTGGACACTCGTGTAGCGTCCGCTAACTCTGCTATCCACTTAGCCAATTTTTGGGGCTCATTCTACAGTCCATTTCAGAGCCTGACGACTTTGAGCCTTTTCCATTTCTTCTCCTTTAAGCCTCTAGTTCTTTGACAGATATGTTTTCTCCTTCCTCGACCCTGGGACTATTCCATTTTAGAGAAAACCCCACCTTTACAATCTGAATTTGCTAGATTTGAAGCCATGGGTTCATTCGAAAATTGCAAACATTTTTTGAATTTCTTCGATGCACAGGGTCCATTTGATCTTTCGTAGGCCCTGCCGACTTCCAAATTGTAGAGTCCCTCTGACTTACCTAATTGTAGGAATTTCAATGGTGATTTATCTGATTGGCTCTTTCTATGCGGGGTAGTGGCTGAACAAAGTTTACCCAGGGGGAAAAATATGGATAACAATTATTTCATAATCCTCTCATTTGATATGTAGACCAGTGCCTTATGTTGAAAGTTTTGAGGCAAATAGAGTCATTGGTTTGAGGCATCAAAACTAGACAAAACACTTCTAAACCCTAACTGTGACTGTATAAGTTTGAGAGGTTTAAACACTTCTATACAACGATGGAGATTTCTTGATTTCAAGACTTCCCACTTAGCATGGAGGTTTATGTACAACCTATTAAGAGGATATTCTATAGCGGACCAAATGAGGTTTACAAGGAACTCTCAAGATCCAACTATACGTGATTGGATGACAAAAATAAGTACCTTCGTGTAATAACATGGTGAAAGTATCAATCACACCATGTATTGAAGATCAGTACTTCAGGCATACCAATCAATATCACAGGCCAATTACTAATTCTTCCTTGAAAAGAAAACATTGAGGAATGAAGATCATCTTGTTAGTGATACTCCACACTACATAGACATACAAGATCACTATGAAGAACTTAATATCTACTTGAGGCTCGTCTTCCATGGAGAAATAGTGCCATACAAAAACTATGTACGAACCTCAACTAGGGTCCATACTAATGTTTTTGCACAGTCACTATAGAATCTTGTTTAACCTTCAGAGGCATGGGCAAATCCAATCCTAATAGTTTTAACTCCTTAGCTTGAAGTGAAATGACATCTTCATGCATATGATTGTTGAGGTACAATTATCATCCATGTAACATCCTACATGAGTTAACAAACACTTACACATTGAATCTTACTTGTAACCTATCTCTTACATAAGGAATTTGGCAAAAGGTACTAGAATGGTCTTAAACCTACTATAACTTGTCCAAAATTAAGCCATGGAGTCTCTCTCTTAATAACTTTACCTACTGAGTACTTACACAATCAGCATCTGATTCTAAAAGATCTGTGACTCTTAGATACAATATGCATTGCTACTTTAGAACTTCATAAAATAACAGTTCCATTGACTATGTTTCTTACAATAATTTCAGTCTTGATCTTCAACTTCATTGTCTTTCCTTTTTTTGAATATCCCCTCGAAGGAATGTGATAAGACAGGACTCCCATAGTTATGAGGATCCTAACTAACTTCATTCAGACATTACAATCCATTATATCTCTTTAATCCGAAGGACTATACCAGAGGCTCATGTGTGCATGATCTCATCCATATGACCTTTCATATGCCTCTTAGTGATATCATTATTAGGAATTCTTACATCATTTGGGTACAAGCATTTATTGACTCATTAGGACTTATGAGTAGATAGATAGGAACATACAAGGGGACTGGTACTATAATCACCTTTACATCATTAGTGAAGTTTGAAATCCTTCAGTAATATGGAGGGAGAGTACATCAAATCCATTTTGTCTCATGGCTTTAAGATCTTAATCCCTCTAGCTTAGGGTCATATTTATAAACATGACTAGAAGGATTCAACCTTGAGATTTTATAGGACATATCTTTCCATTATGTTCCTGCATCATACTCCTAAGGAGGAGAAAAACAACCTTGCACACTTGTGTTGAAAACTTGTTCATTTTTTCCTTTCCTCCAACTCTTGACACTTCCTTAAATGGAGCAGTAAGAAGACTTTCATTGGTGGACTTGAGATAATGTCCTGAGATTAAAAACTTTGATCATACCAAGGTCCCACAACTTGGTTCGTTATCCTTGCATTTTATTTGACAATGTGTATTCTATATTTGTTGACTTTCACCTTCTTCTTTATCATGTTCCAATAGTTTTATCAGCTACATCTTGGTGAAAACAAATCTTGGACATATAACCCCATAGAAGTTCTACAGAAATTTAGCTTCTTCTAGACTGATCTAGGATGCTTGATCCATCTCCACATAAGGCTCTTTCTCATCTTGTATCCTCATCACTATTCCTTTCACTCAAATGGTGATGTGGAGCTTCAACAAGTATTCTTCATTCTTACTCTTTCATCATCCTGGGAAGGTCCTATTTATCAAGAGAATTATTCCTGAAAGAAGTTAGACCCTTGGTGTATACCATAGAGTCAACAAGAACTTCATCATATGATTCTTCAAGTTCTTCTCTTTCATCTTTCTCTTCTCTTTTGAAATCACACTCTTCATCAGAGTCTTTACCAAAAACTCTTGGGTCCTTGAGGCCCTCACACTCTCTTCAACAAACCTACTTTCAGGGGACAACAAGTCCCTCCTATTCAATGGGAGAGGTTGCTCTCTTCCTCTCGAAATTTCAAGAAACAAACTTATATACAAATGTAAAACTTTCTCAAGTGTGGATTTCTTGATGCACTATGAACTTGTTTGTTTGCCATCAAATTTCATGAATACAATAGAATGGAATAATCTAAGGAGATCTTCTAGGAAGACCATAATCAATACTTCTTCTAGGACATGTAGATAGTAGAGTACATCCTTATACTGTCACTTGAACCAGCGTTTTGTAGAATAAAATCATTTTCTTTCACTGATGTACCTACTTTCCTAGTTCTCAACAATAATCTCTTAGTATCCTATCATCATAGATGGATGATTCCCTATAATGATTTCTTTATTTTCAGCATGTGATTCACACCATTCTTTATCACTTACAAGTACTATCAAGATTTTTTTATTCATCTTTGTATTAGTATCTACAATCAAGAAACTATTATTTTTACAGAGTTGAAATGGATTACATACCTCTTTAACAATCTACTCTACTGTTGTTGTAGCCATTAAATATTTTCCTCATCCAATGGTCTAAATTCCTAGTCATAAAAAAATTCCTTGACAATCTCTTTCTCTGATTTTCTTTCGATGTCTAAGTCTCTCCATTTTTCTTAGGCCTTTTCTCATTCTTATCTAATGATCTCAGATGTAATTGCATCCTCTAGTTCCTCTTCAAAAAAAAAATTATAGGCCATTTGACTGTTGATTTGTCCATGTGGGACAGATCCCACTTCTTTAGCAATCTTTCATTACGCATCTTTCCAAGTTTCTCTACATCTTCTCTAGAACTTGCTCATTGGAACATCTCTCCATGTCATGCCCATCTAATGTATTGATTACTTCTTGATCTCTTGGATTATAGGCTTGATTGTATATTTTCTTGCGGGTCTCTTTTATAATCCTCTCCTTCTTTCCTATCATGGGCTCCAATAATTCTTCCACCAACTCTTCTTTATCCTATTCTTCTTCTTTTCGCTCTTCACCTATCACTTTGATGCAATCACAAACAACTTTCACAATTCTTACCTTAGCAATAAAAAAACCAAACGGGTCACTTCTATGATACTTTAAGCTCTATGTATGGATATACATAACCATTCACATGCATTCATCAGTTCAGAAACAATAAATGGCTCACTCTCATCCTTTGAATTATTGACTGCTAGTTTAGTAGTCATCTTGAACTAGTTATAACAATTATGGAATTAAAGCTAAAATTAGGAATTTTATTTTTATTGCCCGCCTTCCCACTAGTTAACTCTTCAATGGCATCAACACACAATGAGGGCCCACCTAACCGCTAACGCTATGAAACATGGCCACGCATACTTTACGAGTGAGTTCAATATTATTTGCATATTAAATGAATTAAAGTAAATGAAATGAAAGGGGCCGTAGAATACTAACCCTTGACACGTGGAGGTGCAACTTACCTTGTTGTGACATGCCTCCAGACTTGGACATGTTGATGTGTGGGCATCAAGCTGACATGTGAAGATGTTGCTTCCAGAAACCCTACAGATAGTTGGCTGATTTGGTCCTAAACTAGGGCACCACTGGTCTGTATTTTGAACCTTAGATCTGGTTTGCAGAAAAGCTCAAGGTGCTAATTATGATAGTGTTTCTAATTCTTTGCAGTGTCTTCACCTCCTAAAATACACACGAGTTGTCACAATATGGCTTTTCTTATGTCAGTCCAATAATGTGATATGAACGATCTACCTATAAATCTCTCCATAAAATCTAATCAATGTCCAAAAACTTAAATGGTGCTAAATTGAAGATTGGTCAAACTGACCTTAGTTTCCACAGTGGTATACTTATGGCGTAGAGGCACATACAGTATTCATTCCAAGACCCTAAAACTGTAGTCAATTAAATGATAAGCTCTGTGTGTGTAATTTTGACTTGGGACACATGGAGGGTTGCCCCAACGCTAATGGGGAACATAGAAGTAGGGGGAAATAACTAGAATTTGTAAATGATGTAGGCACATGGTGTCGATTGTTGAACCTTCCATACTTAGCCAATACAACCATGTTCCCTATATGCATTGTCAGTGATACTAGGACATGTAGAAGATGCCTACGCTTATGTGAGGACTGTCCCTTGGTCCATAGCCCTTAGATAGTTTCACCATTGATAGATGTGTGGAGGCTTCCACTGCCACTAATGTAGTGAGTATGGCTATGTTGCATCCAATTAGGGATCTCCATTTTTCAAATGGGTGTTGGGGCACTAATTGACCCAGGAAAGATATGCCTGTCATTCACTACCTATGGGTAAATGAAATGAAAGGGTAATAACCCCACTTTTACTGACCTCGAAGAAACAAATTAAAAACAATGGAGTTGCGAAAACTGTAAGGCACATAAAATCACTTGAATGGGGCACCCCAGTATACCCCAATGGAGACCTGCAATCAATAAAATTACGACACCTAAGACTCCCTAAAAGATGCCAAAAAATTTTGAGGGCGATAACATGACTGAACTAGACAAATAAAAATGAGGACTGACTAACAAGTAATAAGACCAAGGGTTGGGTCACTAGTGAATACTTTTATTATGTAAGATCCATATATAAAATAACATATCTGACAGTATAAATGTAATAGTAATTGCATGAATTTTTACTACATTTCCCCCACTGTATGTTGGGTGAGTGGAAAGCTCGGTAACATAAAGTAGATAGAGATCCGTATTTGAGAAAAAGCCAGAGAAGACCTTGCTATAGAAGAACACATAGTTTTGTAGTAGAATCATGCCAATAGAACTATAAAATTGTGTCAAACCATGGATCAATGAGTTGATCCATGTAACGTAAAGAAAAATCATAATTTTCAGGATGAAATATGTTAAATGAAAAAGATGATTAGAATGTAGAATGATTTTGAATGTGGTTTAATAACGAATCAGTGGGTAGAGAGTGATCAATTTCCAACCCAAACACTTGTATATGAATGGAATAATCAGAGGATTTTGGCATCCTACCGCTAGAGGAAGAGTGTAGGGAGAAATGTGTGTCATTATCCAAAATTTAAGTACATCCTAAAGATCTAGCCGCTGCAAATGGACTCATTATCCAAAATTTTGAATAAACAGTTGCCACATATAGGAGTGATAAAGGAAAGGAACTCTTTCCCCCACTCCACTAGTGTTTCCAAAATGTGAAGGCTTCCAAGTTAGGTCATCTAGAAGGAAACACAATATGAAAGAGGAATCTTCCAAGTTAGGTCATCTAGAAGAAAATGTAAAATGAAATAAGGATTCCAAGTTAGGTCATCTAGAAGCAAACGTGAACATGTATGATGGCTTCCAAGTTATGTCATCTAGAAAAAAAGTGTTGAATATAGAATAAATTCCCAAGTTATGTCATCTGGGATAGAGTGGTGAATACAACTCCCAAATTAGGTCATTTGGGAGGCCATTTGTAGATTTGAATGATATGCTTTGATTTGAATGCATTGATTTTGATTAGTTACTCATGGAGAGATTTTGCGCTGATTACCCCTAGGTTAGGTCATTAGGGGGAAGCTGATGAAAATTGATGAAATTTCACGTGGAAATATTTTTAATCATTTTTTAACCCCAAGTTAGGTCATTAGGGGGAGTTGATAGGTTATAGCGTGTGATTGTGTTTGGGAAAATTGTAAATGATTATTGCCCCCAGATTAGGTCATTAGGGGGAATTAATGGTGAAATGTCATGGTATAAATTGCCAGATGTTGGATTCATGATGTTTTAATAAATGGTGACATAAGGGGGATTATAGGTGGACCCCCAATAATATGACCCCCCTTTAGTGAAAGAGGGAGTGATGAAAGGAATGCAATCTAAGCCAAAAGTAATGGTAAGATGTTAAAACTCATATGTGGTGAATATGAGAAAAATGTAAGAAGATATAACATCCGTGAAATGTGTACAATATGGTGGTAGGAGGAATTCTAAAAATAATGCTTCAAATTAGGTGTTAATCGAAGTAAAAACACACAAGATATGAGCAAAAACTATGTAACATGTATTAGTTGTGGTAATAATAAACGCGAAATAGGGACCATAGTAAAGGTAGTATTTGAAAAGTGATTATAAATAGTAAAGTGAAAAGGTATTTTATCACATCATTTGTCTTTTGTGTGAGTGTGAGAGTGTGGATGGAGTGAGTAAAGATGCCTCAAGCGAGACCATTACGTCCTAGCCGGTTTGAGAGAGTGGCGACCACTATAACGTCACTTACTACTATGGAGTTGGTAAGTGTGTTATTTTTTCCAAAAATGTAGGGTGTAATAGGAATTTTAGTTGAATTTTTTAAAATTTGGGGTTTTTTAATTTCTTGGCATTAGGGACCTAGACAAGAATGGTGAGGGTGCTAGTGACCCTATGGACTAGAGCATCTAGAATTAGGCGCTAGTGTCCTGCTCTGGGGCGCCCTAGTCCTACATCTGGGTGCCTTGGTCCAAAATTTGTTGATTTTTTAGATAATGGTAAAAAATGTGTTTTCCATTATATTGAATAAGTGTGTTTAGTTGTATAAGGTGTTCTAACACTTACATTTGTTGTTGTTTGGTGTTTGTGGATAGGGATATCCACTCGAGGGAGTTTCGTGGTGGCCGTCACTTGAGTACATTACTTGGACTAGGGTTTTAGGAAGATGAGTGGGATGTGATGGACTTTGCTGGCTTGGGACATATAGAACGGATGGGGGATGTTCCCTATAATATGCCTATGTTGACCACATTGTATGAGAGATGGTGTACAAACACATGCACATTTTTGTTTCTTATAGGGGAGATGACATTGATACTGGAGGATGTATATCACATATTGTGATTTTCTGTGATTGGGGAGATGGTATGAGTGATGGTAGTATTGGATATGGAGCAACATATGTGATTGTCATGGAAATATTTTGCAAGGTCCCAAGTACCTATCAAGGCCCATATCAGTTTGGATGTGATATTGTAGTCAAGAGTTCCTTGGTTGTGAAAATTCATTGCAGCGGTGATTGTGTCATATATAGATTTAGAGGGAGGGGGGTGTCAACATATTATATAAGATGTATGACATATGTCACTGGATAGAGGAGGATGGGAAGAGATACATGTGGTCACAGTGTGTGTTGGTCCATTTATACATGGACTTGTATCGGTTTATGTAGGGTGAGAATGGTGGGGGCATATGGGCCACCACAATGCTACATGTATGGGCATATGAGCACATATCTATATTGAGACTAGTTGCAGGGCCACGAGAAGAGTGGGATCATCCTGAGATATATGCTTGACGTTAGGTGGATATTCATAGTAGGAAGATTGATAACTGATAGTTTCAGAGTTGTGATAGATAGGATGGGGCCTAATTCAGTTATATAGAGGCCATATCATGATTATGAGGGATGGTTTGAGGATGCTACAAAGTTTCAATGTATTCGGTGGACTATGTGGTTAAATGACTACTTTTTAGGTGCGGTAGAGATTTTTCAAGTGGAGAGAGTGTCACGACAGTTTGGTATGGTGCAGGATGTTCCCCCAGAGCCATACATATGGTTGTGAGCTGTCAGATCTCCTAGAAGGGTGGGCGTTAGGCCAGGGCCTACATCAGGGTAGTTGATACCACTAGGGCCGGATGAGGAAAACCTAGTGATAGAAGTTGTAGATGGAGATGAAGTGGTGTGCATGAAGGATTATCGAGCATGGTGGCTAATGCATCGGTGGGTATTATTATACCTAGTATTTGTAGGTGCTATGGAGTTTCCACTGGGAGGAGTGGGTGAGGGAGGTGTCCCTGACCCTATAGTGGTAGTTGTGGCAGAGCGTATGTGTGTATGCTGATATTTTGGTTAATGAAGTGTCTATGTTGTTTTGTATGCATTTGGATAATGTGGGTTTATATGATGTGTTTGCAAGAGATTCTTATTGGTCATTGATAGTGGACACATTGATCCACACATTGATGTAGAATGTGTCGAGTAATGTACTATATGGAGGGATACTAGAGTGTATTGACAATATTACGGGTGAGCATGCCCATCTATTTGAGCCATTAGACATAGCAACGATGACATGTACGGTGCTTCTTGGTGAGATGGATGAGGCATGTGAGGGGATTCAAAACACTCAAGAGGTGGTAGGTGGTGGTCCCTTGGCCTAGGATGTGATTGCATGATATGTAGACTTGCATCGTTAGATTTTAGAGTAGAGTATGAAGATTTGGGGCTGCAAAGTGCGACGTCGCATTGCTGGTGACGAATCTAGTTCAAGGGCTCACATGGTACACGAGAGTGATAGTGACGATGAGGTTTGACAGTGATGTTTGTATATGATGTGGGGGCCTTGCCCCCTAATTATGAAACATGTTTTGTTTTTTTGGGATGATGACTATATGAATGATATATGTATGGAAACCTATTTTTGATATATGTTAGATCGATGTTGAGATTTTTTTCCATTTCGATGTAATGAATATGGTATAGTTCTATGGTTATTATTCTAACATGTGTATTATATTGTAGGTGATGAAGTTAAGTGCGCATGAGGATGTTAGCAATGGTAGATAAAATACACATGGTGAGTGATGATGTAGATAAATAATGTAATGTGATTGATAAAATATATAATGTGTAGGTAATGGAATGATGAAAATAAAATAAATGTGGAAATAGATGTATGAATATGTGATAATGTAATGTGATCATGATAGGATAAGGTGATGAAAATAGGAGGGGGAATTAACGATGCCCCCCAACATGTGAATGAATAGGCTCATGTAAGTAAGACCCCTCAGTAGTCAAGTATGAGCCGCGTAATCAAGAGTGTGTCATCAGGAAATGATTGAGGCGTGCTAGATGAATGCTGGAGCACTTGGTGAAAGGTTCTTATAACTAATCCTTCAACAGTTGTGTAAGAGCTGTAAGAACACAAGTACGTCATCAGGGGGTAAGGTGATAATAATCACCTACCAAATACCAAGATGGTGGGTGATTGTGGAAACATGTGGAATGGATAGAGCACAAGCGTATGAACCAAATAGAATGTCATGTGTAGTGATTATGGGGTATGCAAAAACTAGTGGAAAACCATAAGATGCATCAACATGAAGCAGTGGATAATGTGGATGGAGTGGATGAAATGAATGTGATGGTGGAAATGATGGATGAGGTGGAGAAAAAACATGTGGCAGTGGAGCATGATGAAAAAAAATGAGCACTTGATAGAGAAGAATTAAGTGGGGTACACCTACACTGACGGGGTGAAGGAGACAAAGGAGATGATTTAAGAGTCCACTAGTTGTTGTATTATTTCATGTAAGGAAAGGAAATCATTGTCCCTTAATGCAACCTAGAATTTATCAGTTAAAAGCCCAGGAGAGCTGACACATCACTCAGCCTAGACTGAGCACTCAATCGAAGTGCAGAAAGGTACAAGGACCCTCCTTAGGGTTTCTTTTGCAGGATGTTAGCATGATGAAGACTTAAAGAATTCAGATCCATGACTAATATATCATTCTACAGTACATGTTCAGATCTAGATCTAGAGAATAACAGACTTAAATGATAACCATGGTGAAATCAAACATGTAAGAACCAATTATACTCAAGATTTGATACTCTATTTCAGCTGATACACTCCATTGCATTAAAAATGATAAATACAAAGAATCTTATTACAATAGATAATACCATAGTTTATGCATACATTAGATTTGGCAGAATAACCTCACGATACCTCAGTTTTTACATAATATATATCTATCTCTGTATATCTCTCATACTACACAAACCAATACATATTTATAAGGGTGGGGACTTTCTCTTCACCGCTTATCTAGTCCCAAAATAGGTTGCATGCTATTATTAGCCACGTGCTGTTACAATAATAGCCTCACATGTAAGTGCACTAACAATAAAATTCTTCTAGTTAAATGTATTAGTAAATCTATTCTCAACCTATACCCATGCAAAGAAATTCATAGCTGATCCTCCAAAAATAGCCAATATGTGTTGAGCAGGTTTTTAACTAGTTCGTGTGTTTGGCACGTTATCTCCTAAAATAGCTCATCATTATGAAAATGGCTAAGTCTTGAATCTGTCTCTGTCCTCAGCACGTGATTCCTTCCCGATCCTCATGCACTTTTGAATGCGCTATGCTCTTCCATGCTAACCTTCCATATGCTTTTTACTAAGTTCCATATTTTGACTGACCAACATTACCCCACACTAATTAAATTTATACCCTGGCAATGGTTTTCTCCAAAATGAATCAAATAATATGAATAGAAGAATATAAAGAATTTTTATGAATAAAAGAATGACTTTACCCTGCAACATCTTCTTCTTCAACTGGAAGAATCAATTTTGGATATTATTATTTTATTTCTATCTCTAAATTTTTCCAATAATTGAGTGTGACCTTTGATTTTTTGGGGATGTCCACTATAATTGACTCTAGCCCATCTTTTACAATCTCTCCTTTCTCATTCTACAAGACCAAAACAATACTGGACATGGTAGTCATTCTTACTTTTAATAAGTCCATATTTTGCGTGATGAGTTTCCTAAGCACATCTATCCTTTCCTTGTGTGGTTATTATGCTACTGTAAGGGCCTCACACTTCTGCGTGACAAGCACTAATCATTATGCATGGCCAAAAGTCTCATCCTTCATGGCTTTTAAGACTTAATTATCTTCCATAATGGTCCTGGTTCTTATAACAGCTTCTGAGGCTGTAAAAATATTCAACACTGGATCTCCTTTCTTCAGTTCATCCTAGAAGCTTTGGATCAATCCCTCATATGATGCAATATTCCTCATCACCGAAGCCTTTTCTTTCTCTGCTTCCTACATAGGATTCTTTGGTTCTAGCATGTGTAGAGGTTCATCTTCAAGCACCAAATCCACCAAGGTTTGTACATAACACATTGCCAAAGGAATTTTTTTGGGTACCTTAGGCTTTAAGTGTGGCTTTGATTTCATGATATTTGTTGATTAGAGAATACTTGACATAAATAACACAATAATTATGTGTGGGAAAGCGGGTTATATTCAAAGGTGTGAACGGATAGGAAGAACATGCATACGGAGTAGAAGTTTAACTTTCAAGACATAGTTTTTTTTGCTCATGAAGGTCTATTTTTAGAGATGGCATGCAGAGCACATAAACAAGGTAGAGATGTGTGGTGCCACACATTGGATATTTTTGAAGGATTGGATACAAATTATTTTTCATGGATATAGGATAGGAATAGGATTATCACTGTAGTTAACTACCAGTAGTCTATTATTAGCGCACTTGCATTTGTGGTTATTTTTGTAACAACGCATGGCTAATAATAGCATATGACCTATTTTGGAATGGATAAATAGTGAAGGGAAATTCCCCTCCCTTATATATGTAGTATATTGCGTAGTAGATAGAGAGGTATGATGGTGAATATGCATACATAGGGAGATTATGCTACTAAATCTATTACACGCATACTACTGTTATTGTAATGAAGCTTCTGTATACTTATTGAATTTAATATAATGGAGGATATTGGCTAAATTTGAGTGTTATTCTTATGTGTAATTTGATATTACATGTACTTGATTCCATCATGATTATTGTTTAAATTCTAGTCTTCCTTAGATCTAGAACTATCGTGTATCGAAGAATGATGTATTAGTTATGGATATGTAAGCTTTAAGTCCTCATCATGCTAACATCCTGCTACAACAACCCTAAATTAGGGAGCCTGGTACCTTTGTGTGCTTTGGGGTGAGCGCTTATTCTAGGTTGAGTGATGTGTCAGTGCATCTAGGGTGTTACTAATAAATTATAGGCTGCATCATTGGTTCTATTTTTGGGATCTCATTTTTAGTTGTTTCTAGGATGGTTCACGATGAAGACATACCACTTAACTATAACAAGTGTTGAGGAGTGGATACATTATTTGGAGGAAGAATACACACGTAGGTTCAACACTGGATTGGAGTTTAATGCATGCATATGGGTGGAAAAAAATCTATATGATAGTTTATATAGAGATTTTTTTCTATCTTTCCAGTAGAGCTATACGAATGGTTGATTTATTACAAATCTAAGAGGAATTGGAGGTATCACACACTTATCTGGATGTAGGAATAATTTCAGGCCCTTTATGATGCCGATCTGATTTCGACTCGAGTTGTGGATACGTGGTTATGTGGTGTCTTGAACAGTTATATCTTTGTTGGTGAGAAAATTTGTTTGGGGTGAACAAACTTATGGATTTCTTTCCAATGCTCTAGGAATCCAAGTCCCTCTACTTAACCGGTGTAGCTGCTGTATATACATGCACATGAAAAGGTGGATTTTTGTGGTGGCCTTTCGACTGGGGATCCAATAGGGGCAGTCCACTGACCCTACAACAAAGTTATAAATCTCTTGCTAGGGAAGAATTTGTCTAAAGAGTGGGGAAAGGGGAGTGAGAAAAGAGGTAGGAGAACTAATGCTGCAAGTAGAAAATTAGATTCTTACACACACATTAGTTAGAAACTTTAACACATGTATTTATTAGAAGAAAAAACTCTACGAATAGCAACAAGACCAAATAAAATTCAATGATCACCAAGTATCAAGAAACCCCTTAGTTAAAGAAAGATAGAAACTCCTTCTTGTATTGATTTCTCAAATCAAAGTTGTACATAATGTGGGAATGGAGGAAATTTAGAAAAGGGGGAAATAGAAGAAAATGGCTATCTCCTTTGCTTGCTATAGGTATAATGCACTCTTGAGTTTACAAGATCAATTGCACCAACCCTTTGAAATGGGAATGTCTTTACAATTTATAGAGTAGACTTGACTCCTCGTCTTCCTCATGACCTTTCAAATACCTTAATATGACTTAAGATTGTTCATATTCCACTTTAAATATTTAAATCCCTTTTATAATAGCAAGGTGACTTAATTTACACTATATTTCTAAAGTCACTTAAGTCATATTAAAAAGTGCAACCCTCAACGCAAAAATATAACATTGAAGAGAGAGAGTGTCGTATGAGGAGCGAAGAGAGAGAGAGAAGAGGAAGAAGAAGAAGAAGAAGAATTATGTCAAAGGATGAGTTACTGTAGTGGACTTGGCTCCATTCTCTGATTTTTCTCCACTTCATGATCCTAAGAAGGCTTCTAACCCGTCCACTTTGGCTTCATATCTCCCTTAGGTAAAATCAACTTACTATTTTTAGTAAGTGTGAGAAATCAAGTCCCCGATCTTCAATTGGATGTTGTGGCTCAGTTTTCTTCTTTCTCCCTTACGTTCCTTATTATTTCTGGATCAACTTTATATTTTTAACTAGGTGCTCGAGGGCCCACTTACTATTTTTAGTAAGTACAAAAAATGTCCGTTCTAGTGAATTCTCAGCTGTAGTGCACCTCCAATGTCTTCGTCTCCTTCGCAGGTTCTTTTGTTGATGACTTTCCTGAAATAGCAGTTCCTATGTAGTAGACCTGTACTATTTTATAGAAAGTTGGCTTCTGGGAGTCCGATTGACGTGGAATAAAGTTTTTTGATATGGGTTTTTTCCCAATATCACCCCTCTGAAATTTCGGGCCCGCTCGCTTAATAGTCCAGAAGATTTTAAAGTCTTAAATTTTAGACCTAGACAATGCTTCTGGATGCGACAACCATTAATGGACCTCAAAATTGTAGGTCTGGTTTTCTCCTCCATTTTCAAATAAAATTATATATTTGATATGGTTTTTTTTTTATGCTTCACGTGCAATTCTAATTTGTTTCACCCAACGGTTTGACAGGAAATTGGATTTTTTCTTCGTTGAGCTAGAAGTGGGATTTCTTCACTATGGATGCTCTGTTGCATGAGAGGAGGGTTTGAAGGTGTCTTATCTTGATGGACTTGGGTAGAGTAAATGAATATAAAAATATATCTTGTTGTTTCACGCATCCGTTTGGGATATTTCTTCAACTTCTCATTTCATGGTTATGGAGTTTTCTCCTTTTTCTCCTTCTGTGTTCTTCGTTTCTCCTTCTTAGCTTGATGAGAATTCCTTCTGAGACCTGAACATCACTATGGGAAAGGTGATTTAGTTTTTGGGGAGTTTATGTGGCCATGGTGGACCTGGTTTAGAGAAATAATGGTGGAGTGGGTGTCTAAACAATCATGTACAAAGCTATGGCAATGTATGAAGCTGTGAAGGAGAAAATGAGGGAGAAGAAATGGCTAAGTGCCAAATTTAAAATTTTCAAAACATGCACATGGAGAGGATAGGAAAATTTTTTTTTCCTTAATGTCCCTTGACCTTAGAGATGTGAGGGACATCAATTTCCATGGTGGTTAAGGTGATGCCATGTGTCCTCGATCCGATGACAGTAGGGGATGAATGCTTGAAAAATGCACCCGGGGGCTGAAAGTCGGTCACATGGGTGTAAAAATGACTCCCCATAAGGAGCTGGGAGACATTTTTTCAAGAGTTTGATGGCCCCCACTTTAAGGTAAATAAGGGACATCAGTTTCCATGGTGGTCATAGAGGTGACATATGGTGCACCTGATCCAATGGCAGGGGATTTATGCTCTAAAAATGCACCTGAGGAGCTAAAAGAATCAGTCACATGGGTGTCCAAAATGACTCCCCATAGGGGATGGGTACATTTATTCAAGGTCTGATGTCCCCCACCTTATGGAAATAATTGATATCAGTTTCCATGGTGGTCCTGGATCTAACACGTGGTGCCTAATCCAACGACATGAAATGGATGCTCCAAAAATGCACATGGGGGTTGAACTATCAAGTCTGGAGGTCATCATGAGATTCCAATAGGTCATTTGGAAGCTGAGAGGTTGGGGGCTGGGACAAATTTTCATGGGCTTGATGTACCTGACCTTGAGGGATGTTGGGGACATGAAATCCGGCCAGGCTCCTGGTGTTGACATGTGTCCTCTCGAAAAATGACTAAATCCTGAACTACCTTTGAGAGTGAACTTGGAACAAAGATAACTTGAGCTCCCGGTGGAATTTTCTTGGTGAACATTTTATATGATCCTCACTGGAAATGGACTTTTGAATCCAATGGTTTGGGTATCATGTGTTTATTCATACATCTAATTCCTAAAAAATATGGATTTGTTGATTTGATACTCCACTTGTACTTGATACAAAAACTACCTGCCAATACTACGTGCACCAAGTTGTTGTGAAAAATATTATTTCACCATCATGTAGATATTTAAATCCTATTTCCAGTGGTATTTTTGTTTTAACTTCTAACTCCATTTGAAGCTCCCAGAATCATCTTCTGAAGCCCAACAACTATTTTAGGCCTGTGTACTGCCTAGGCTTGTGAACCCTAATTTTCACTCAACTTACTCCAAGTTTCTCAAAACTTCCCAAAACCTTCCAAAATAATTTCCATGATGTTTTAAGGTCTTCTATTCACCTCCATGTTGAATTTTACCCTTCTGTTCCACCCAAGGGGTTGATCCAGTCCTGGGAAGGCCAGCGATAACCCTTCCCAATACTGCCAGAAGATAGTATCTTTTCAGAAATCCATAAAATCACCTAGGGAGAATGAATATACTTCTCTAAATCACCTAGGCGGATGAGATAACATTATTTAGGAGGTCATTTGGACTGATTGGATAGACCTGGGGTGTCTTGGAATGATGGGACTTGAAAAATTTAACACTGGGGTATCATTTTGTCGTGCTTGGAAATTGTCAATTTCCCTGTTGCACATTTGCATGACAACAACTAGCTCTAGCTTGGGGACATGACATGGACTGAGTGCAGTGAAGACATGACATGGGAATCCAAAATCTCAATCTTAGACCATATAATTTGTTGACCAGTGTCCTTATCCATTGGGCCTTGCAGAGTCATGTACAACCTCTACAAAGATAGATTGGAAGAAGGAAACACACATACACACAAAAATTGTTGGAAACAAAACACATGACACATGACAAAAGGGAAAAAACACACATAACAGAAAGGGAAACACACCTATCAATCACCTATGGTACAAGACAGGGGAAAATCCCACTTTCACTGAAGAAATTTTCAATCCTTAAGATTCAACCCCTGAGCTGGCAAACACTAAGTGATGTTGATCTACAAAGCTGTTGACGGGCTCTAGAGAAGTAACCTCCGTCTCCTCAACTTCTTATGAAATCTAGGTGCTTTCACAATTGTTTGTGTACTTGGTAGTAGTGAGTCTATGTGAGCTTCTTGATTTCCAGATCCCTTTCTTAGAAATTCAACTTCCTTCATGTTATTCTGAAATTGGTTTCATCGTGTCAGTTGCCTTCCATATTTATCCATATAGCTGATTCTCCATCGAGCATCTCATCGCTACCCCAAAGCTGATTTTCCCCATGTTCTGAATAAATTTCTTCAATGTCAAATCAGCTCAATGTTTTCCCTATTATCTTCTTCCATGGTGGAGGTGTTGTCTTCAAAAATGGAGATGTCCAAAGGAGATACATGAAATTTTATTCTTTTGCACTCATGAACTTCTTCACACAATGTGGAAGAAAAAAGCATGTTTTCATGTTTATTCTTGTCAACCAAAGTATTAGAGAAGTCATCAAGCTTATCCAACTACTCCATTTCAACATCAAAAATTGGTGCACCAAAATAGGAATCACAAATTGACTCATACTTTTCTTGTATCTCCATGGCCCAGGTCAAGAGTTCAAGACCAAGTTGAGGATCCTTAGTTTCTTCTGTGGCCTTCAAGATGTCTTGTACATGGATAGTTCTTCTGAAATTTCCATAGGATATTTTTTATCTTTAATGGAGGAATCTTCTTGTTGTGCCTCTAGGAGATGGTTAAAAATCTGATCCATAAGGGTCCATGATTCATTTTAAACATTGTCATTCACCTCTTTCATGATTTATCATTGCCGAAGATTAAATTTCTTGCACACATGAGCATACTTGATTCATGACACCTACTGACAAGGAGATGATTTCCAAGCTTCAAGGGAATAGTGCTCCTTTAAGCTCAAAATCAATATCATATTATCCTTGGTAAGAAGTAGAGAACTTTGTTGGGGCAGTAGTATCAGAATAATTTTTAGGTATATCTTGATCATCCATTATTAAATCCTCTTACATCAAGTGAAAGATGAAAGGCTATGTTTTCACAATGATGATGATTCTGCTCCTCGAGGGAGTAGAGGTTGTGTTTAAAATTCTCACTCTTCTTAGATTTTAAAATAGCGTGGGCTTCTTCCATTTGATCATCCATGATTGCATTGGGGAGAGAGTTTGATTCTTGGAATTCCTTCATTTTTTCATGCAACATTTCTATGCCACAAGAGGAATAAAATTAGGAAGAAGGATTGGCTATGACCATCTTGAATTCATCATTTTTTGGGCCATGATGTCAGCTAAGTTTCTTGCACTTCTTCACATATCTCCATTTCATCATTAATTGAAATATAAAAACTTGAAAAGAGATAATCCATTCTTACTTTGAATTGACCATCTTCTTCGTCATTGGTGGAGTCTTCAGAGAGCATTGGATCATGTGTGATGCAAAAATGATCTTCCTTTACTAAATATATTATTCCCCCCAATGGGCTTGTGACTTGATCCAAATGGAATTTCTGAATGGTGATTTTATCTTTGTCTCATTCTACTTATTTCTCAATGACATTTCTTTGGCTTTCATTGGGAGGCTCCATGAAAAGATCTTCTTCAGAAGAATACAATAATCTTTCAGAGAATGAGAACCTCATAGTATGGGCAGCAATCTGAGTCTTCTTCCATAGGATACATCTCATCTTCTTCCTCCATTTGATGCAAAGTTTCAAAATTTTCATATATTCTCTATAGAGCTAAACCATACCTCTAAATTTGATGAAATACTTCGGGGGTAAGAATTTCCTTTTATTATGATCTCAAGTATTTCCACATATTCCTCTTTTCAACATGTTTATTTCTTCATCACCATATGTAATGAATTCATTTAGAGAACGGTGGAAGAAGGGATAATGTTCTCAATTTTGTAGTGAGTTGTGTTAGATTGCAAGAATCTTCTTTAGTGAATCTTACATGTCGTCCTGTCTTTTTTCATATTCTTCAATGCTCATTTTATCTTCATTAGAAGGCTCAAGGATAATATTTTCATCAGCGAAATTCAAGAACCTTTTGGGTATGAAAACCCTATGGTACGAATGATCTTCAAGGTCTTCCTCTATAGGATGATTCTCCTCTTCTTCTTTCTCGCTATGGTCTGTTTTCAAGTTAATCATTCATCTCTTGAAATAATTTGGCATATTATCGAGATTCACACCTTATCTTATCTCTCCTTTGAGGTCCATTCTTCTTCATTGATGATAGGTTATTTCTTCTTTCCTTTGTCAACATTATTTTGAAACCATGGGCTAATCAACGATCTTCTTTTTCGGGAAGACATCTTCTTCTTCTTCTTCTTCTTCACTTTCATTCATTGGTAATTTACTCCAATTTGGGAGTTTATTCATGATGTGGGAAATGAATGTGAAAAGGGTTTGTTCCTTGATGAATTTGCCTTTTAAAAATGATTTTTCTTCGAAATCTAAATTTTTTTAGACCTTTTGGTCGTATATTGGGTGCAGATGCTACTAAATCTACCCCACAATGGGCGCCAAAAAATTTTGGCTAGAAAATTTTTCGGGTGGAAAAATTGTGGATTTATTTCCAACTCTCTATGAATATAAGTCCCTGTACTTAACCGGTGTAGCTACCATACATGCATGTGCACGTAAAAAGGTGGATTTCTATGGTGACCTTTTGACCGGGGATCCAACAAGGGCACTCCACTGACCCTACGGAAAAAGCTTGTAGATAACTTGCAAGAGGAAGAACTTTCATCTAAAGAGTGAGAAAATGGGAGTGAGAAAATAGGTAGGAGAACTAATTTTGTAGGTAGGAAATTAGATTCTTGCACACATACTAGTCAGAAACTATCATCACATGCATTTATCAGAGAAGAAACAACTTTGTAAATCATTATTTAGACCAAATAGAAATTTTACTGAATCACAAAGTATCAAGAAATCTCTTAGTTAAAGAAAGCTAGAAACTCCTTCTTGTATTAATTTCTCAAACAAAAGTTATACATAATGTGGAGAAATGGAGGAAATTGAGAAAAGGGGGAAAGTAGTAGAAAATGGATATCTCCTTTTCTTTGTCTAGGTACAATGCACTCTTGAGTTTACAAGATCAATTGACAACCCTTTAAAATGGGAATGTCTTTACAATTTATAGAGTATACTTGACTCCTTGTCTTCCTCATGACCTTTTGAATACCTTAATATGAATTAATATTGTTCATATTCCACTTTAAATATTTAAGTCCCTTTTATATTAGAAAGGTCGACTTAATTTACATTATATTTATAAATTCAGTTAAGTCATATTAAAAATTGCAAACCCTCAATGACAAAAATATAACATTGAAGATGAGATAGTGTCGTATGAGGAGTGAAGAGAGAGAGAGAGAGAAGAAGAGGAAGAAGAAGAAGAAGAATTATGCTGAAGGATGAGTTACTGCAGTGGACTTGGATCCATTCTTTGACTCTTCTCCACTTCATGATCCTGAGAAGGCTTCTAATCCCATCCACTTTGGCTTCATATCTTCCTTAGGTAAAATCAACTTACTATTTTTAGTAAGTGTGAGAAATCAAGTTCCCGAATCTTCAACTGGATGTTGCAGTTCAATTTTCCTCTTTCTCCCTGCATGTTCCTCATTCTTTCTGGATAAAATTTATATTTTTAGAAAGTGCTTGAGGACCCACTATACTATTTTTAATAGGTGCAAAAAATGTCCATTCTAGTGAATTCTTAGCTGTAGTGCACCTCTAATGTCTTCGTCTCCTTCGCAGGTTCTTCTGTTGATGACTTTCCAAAAATAGCAGTTCCTATGTAGTAGACCTGCTATTTTTAGAAATTTGGTTTCTAGGATTTGGATTGATGTGGAAAAATTTATTTGGATATGGGTTTTTTTCCTAATATCACCCCTCTAAAATTTCGGGCCCACTCACGTTTAATAGTCTAGGAGATTTTAAAGTCTTAAATTTTAGACCTAACAGTGCTTCTGGATGTGGCAGCCATTAATGGACCTCAAAATTGTAGGTATGGTTTTTCTCCTCCATTTGAAAATAAAATTATATATTTGATATGGTTTTTTTGTTTTTATGCTTCATGTGTAATTCTACTTTGTTTCACCCAACGGTTTGACGGGAAATTGAATTTTTTCTTCGTTGAGCTAGAAGTGGGATTTCTTCACTGTGGACGCTCTGTTGCACGAGAGGATGGTTTGAACGTGTATTATTGATGGCCTTGGGTAGAGGAGGGTTTTAAGGTGTCTTCTTTCATGAGAGGAGGGTTTGAAGGTGTCTTCTTCTTCAACTTCTCATTTCATGGTTATGGAGTTTTCCTCCTTTTTCTCCTTCTGTGTTCTTTGTTTCTCCTTCTTCGCTTGA
This sequence comes from Taxus chinensis, assembly GCA_019776745.2. Taxonomy (NCBI): domain Eukaryota; kingdom Viridiplantae; phylum Streptophyta; class Pinopsida; order Cupressales; family Taxaceae; genus Taxus; species Taxus chinensis. The sequence continues at coordinate 928,206,274 of CM034148.1, read as the reverse complement.
TGAGAATTCCTTATGATACATGCACATCACTATGGGAAAGGTTATTTAGTGTTTTGGGAGTTTATGTGGCCATGGTGGAGCTTGTTTGGAGTAATAATGGTGGATCGAGTGTCTGGACAATCATGCACGGAGCCATGAAAATGTATGCAGATGTGAATGAGAAGTGAGGGGGAAGAAATGACTAAGTGCCAGATTTAAAATTTTCAAAACATGCACATGCAGAGGATGGGTGAATTTTTATGTCCCTGACCTTAGGGATGTGAGGGACACCAATTTCCATGGTGATCAAGGTGATGCCATGTGTCCTCGATCCAACGGTAGGGGATGGATGCTCCAAAAATGCACATGGGGGCTGAAAGTCAGTCACGTGGGTGTCCAGAAGACTCCTCATAGGGTCTGGGAAAAATTTTCAAGATCTAATGTCCCTCACCTCAGGTACATAAGGGGCATCAGTTTCCACAGTGATCCTGGAGCTGACATGTGAATCCCAATCTGACAGTAGGGAATGGATGCTTCAAAAATGCACTTGGGGGCTGAAAGCTGGTCACGTGGGTGTCTAGAAGACTCCCCATAGGTGATGGTAAATTTTTTCAAGGTTTTATGTCCCTCACCTTAGGGACATAAGGGAAATAAGTTTCTACGGTGGTCCTAGAGATGACACGTGGCACCCGATTTGACGGTAGGGAATGGATGCTCCAAAAATGCACCTAGGGGCTGAACTATTCAAGTCTGGAGGTCTCATGAGGGTCCAAGAGGTCATATGGGGGATGACAAGGATTCAAGGGGTCTGGAAACAATTTTCCAACCTTGATGTCCCTGACCTTGAGGGACGTCAGGGATATAAAATCCCACCAGGCTCCTGGAGCTGACACGTGTCCTCCCAAAAAATTGGCTAAGTCTTGAACTTGTGATAGTGATAACTTGAGCTCCTAATGGACTTTTTTGGGAAAATTCTATATGATATTGACATAAATTGACTTTTAAATACAATGGTTTGGGTTGGATGTCTTTATTCATGCATATGATCCCTCAAAAATAGGAGTTTTTATTTGAGACTCCACTTGTTCTTGATAAAAACTGCCTGCAAATTTTATGCGCCAAGGTGTTTTGAAAAATATTATTTCACCATCATGTAGTTATTTGAATCTTCTTTTCGATGGAATTTTTTTTCTTCTAACTCCATCTAGAGCTCCCAAAATTATCTTCTGAAGCCCAGTAGCTGTTTTAGGCCTGTGTACACTGCCTAGGTTTGTGAACCCTAATTTTTCTCAAACTACTCCAAGTTTCTCAAAACTTCCCAAAACCTTCCAAAATAATTTTCATGATGTTTTAAGGTCTTTGAGTCACCTCCATGTTGAATTTTACCCTTCCGTTCTACCCCAAGGGGTTGATCCAGTCCTGGGAAGGCCAATGATAACCCTTCCCAATACTACCAGAAGATAGTATCTTTTTCAGTAATCCCTAAAATCACCTAGGGAGAATGAATATACTTATCTAAATCACCTAGGGGAATGAGATAACATTATTTAGGAGGTCATTTGGACTAACTGGACATACCCGAGGTGTTTTGGAATGATGGGACTTGAAAATTTTAACATTGGGGTATCGTTGTTGTGCTTATAAATTGTCAATTTCCCTATTACACATTTGCATGACAACAATCTTGGAATAATCAATTTCCACTTATTCATTTCTAGAGGTATCTGAATTCTATTTTTTATGATATCCAAGGGGAACTTACCTATAAGGAATTCCACTGAAAATCAAGATCTTGATGGTAACTTTGAATTTGGAGAGTAAACCGATGGCTATCTAAACCCCACCACGTACAGGGGCAGGAGCAGGTTTGGTGAAAGATGGAAGATCTAGTGGTAGAAAGGTAGAGAGAGGAAAGGAAGATTAAGTATAATGAGGTGTACGAGAGGCGATAGAGAAGCTACGTGATGTTGCAGAGTGGATGGAGTTGAGGAGAGGGATGGCTCGTGAAGGATTTGGAGCTCATGTAGAAGACATGGAGCCAGAGCATCAAGAACTCCCCCATCTAGGAAAGCATGACAGGGAACCCTCCTTGACCTCACAAGGAAGTGCACCAATAGAGATGACCTAGGCTACGGGTGCGCATCTGAACCTACCTGATAACCTAGCACTTGCACTTGGTTTTCCGGTATCTAGTATGAAAAGTAATCAAAAAGTGAGTTTGGGAAGTAGGAGAGAAAATACATCATGGCAGGGCAAATGGCTTCATTGTTATTTAGAGGTACATTTTTTAGGTGCATCTTTCGCAAAAAACATGAGCACATAGAATGTTGGATTCACCTCTAGAATTGTAACTACTTCACATACCATAGGGGTTCAGTATAGTACTACTGTCAGAGCATAGGCGAGTACATCTAAAGGTACTATTCTAACTACAATTAGAGGATCAAGAGGTATGGGTGGTTCTAGTTCCATTTGACCTGGTGGTTCTGGAGGTAGAGGAAACACAGGAGGTTCTGGGTCAGGTAGGTAAGGCCTGCCGCAACCTAAAAATATTTACATGGAGCTGTCTCTTCATCTCCTAGAGTATAGAGGAATAGAAGATGTTGCTGAACATGTGCACATGTGTGAAATACTATGGTGTGTAAAAGGGATCAAAGCTTTAAAGTGCAAGGCAAGCCAATTTGCTACCACATTATAGGGACATGTACACAACTGGTACATGAAGTTTGACATTGATCAAACTTTCATGGATTATGCAACATTGAAGGATGATTTCTTGAAAGATTTCTATATCCTAGAATTTGAGCAGAAGAGTATAAGCGTGCTCAAATATATCAAGAAAGGCACTACTAAGAGTGTGTGTGAGTATGCTATCCATTTTAAAATGCTTCTATCTAAGATTTCCTATGATATTCATGCAAGCCAACATGCCTAATGGTTCATTGGAGGATTGATTACACCATTTAGAAGGGCGTTGTCACATAAGACATATACTGATCCATGCAGAGAATTAGAGGAAGCCGTACATGATGAGGTAGTTAGGAGTATTGACATTGGCATTAACCCATTCTTAGAGGCATAGATTGCAGCTATGACAAAGCAGTTAGAGAAATTATCAGCAAATTCAGCCCATCAAACACACTCAAGGATTTGGTGTACAAATTGTGAAGTGGAGGGACACACCAAGGATAGTTTTCCTTGCAGGTCCATACATTCATTGCTGTTAGACTTTGAGATCTGTCATTTGAATCATGATGCTAGCCACTATCCTTTACTACAAAACATGATAAGAAAGAACGTATCCTGCTATTGTAAAGTTTTCCAGTCCATGACCCATGCTACCAAAGATTGTAGATTGATTGGTTAGATCCATGATGTTATAGACATTGTGGTATGACAGAAAAGTGTAACGCATAGTTCTAAAAAAAAGAATGAGCACCAGGATTGGGATCACAACCAACCACGCTATGATAGGAATGAGGGGTGTTTTGACAGAGGTCATGGAAGAGGACATGGATATCAAGGTGGATTCGGAGGATGAGGCCATAGTGGTGGGAAAAGTGAGTTCCCTTGTGGAACATGTTATACATGCAGATCTCTTGATCACTAAAGGTGTGGATTTCCTCAGAATATTGCATGTTATTTCTATGGGAAGAACCGTAGCTATGAGGAGTGCCCAGACTTATATGAGCATCTGAGTAAGCAACATAAACAAGAAAACAAAGGTACAGGATGGTTAGGATACAACACGGTGTTGAAAATCAATGTATGCCTAAGATGGAAACAGAATATGAGGCACTACAAGTGAAGATCATGACTTGTGCTGAGGAAATTTTTTCCAAAGAAGCATTGCAGTAGAAATATACCATCACTAAAGAAGAAGTTCTTCATGCATGGTACAAAGATCCTGCCTATCAGAAGGAGGTTTATCAGGAAACCATGGAAGTTCTAAGGAATCTTCAGGGTGAGATATAAGACTTAAAGGGGTAGAAGAAAGCATCAAAGATGGTCCAAATTAATATAGATGACTTAAGGGAAGTGTGTAAAATGTTGCACTAGGAAAACATCATTCCACTATTAGGTAGATGTTTAAAAGGAAACACTCTGCACGCAAGTAATGAGACTGGACAAAATATCTTGCATGAAAATATTCCCCCTCGTAGCCTGGATTATGAAAATAAAATCAATCTAAATGTTGTTGTGGATGGATGGCTATTGATTAATATACTGATTGATACAGGTGTGAAAGTCAATGTTCTTACCTTAGACGCATGGGTACAAATGGGAAGACCCCCATTGCAGTCATCCTCTCATTATTATTCATGGATAATCAAACTAAGGCCACTCCTGTCAAAGTTTTGAAGGATGCATCCATTACTATACAAGGATCCAAGTTCACTGGAGACTTTGAAGTTTTAATGCTAGCAGAGTCAGATAGCTTCCTAGATCTATTGGGGTGTCCTTGGTGTTATGCTAATAATGTTGATCTTCGGTTCAACAAGGGATATATCTATTTTGAAAATGAAGAGGAAAGAGTTATTATCCCTTTAAAAGATGGAAAATCTATGCCATCTGAGATATGAGTTATTAGCCCTTAAGTGAATAAGATCTGAATAGGATTTATGTACATGCCATATGAGATCTAGAGATGATTGAACCAACCAAAGAAGGACTAATTCAGTGGGAGGATGCACAATCTATTAGTGATACTACAAGTATTGCTTCTGATAATTGGGCTTATAGCACGTATGATTTTGTAGGGCATGAAGTAAAGAGCATATTCCCTTGAGGCATAAAACCCCGTTCTATCAGGAGGATAGGTAACAACTTGGTACCTTGTTACATAGGTGAAGGGGATCCCATGGTATTCTTGCGTGCCATGGAAGAAAAGTGGATAAACCCACTAGAAAGAAGAAATATGCTAACATAAACACTATGTGGGATAACAACATGTTGATGGGTGACCCACAAGGATACTCTTATAGGATGGAATGAAATTGGGATCGCTCTTACTACTAGTTTTTTCAGGAGTAATGTACCTACTCAAATCATTACTTATCATGGTAATCAACCTATTCAGCACCACATTCAGAAGTGTAAGAGACTCTAAATAGAAGGTCAGGAAGCTTTACCACCTTTTTTATGGGTGCACCGGTTCTATTCCACTTTACAAGGTTACAGGTGTGCTTGGTATGTCTATGCAGAAGTCCATAGATAAACTAGAAATTGGTAGAATTTAAATGTAGGAATGTCCTAGGCATTTGACTTCTTCTCTACGAAGCCTCTAGTGGAAGAAGCATTGAAAGTCATAAAGTGCTTAGCTATGGGAGATATTGCCAAGGCTGAAGAAATCCTTTAGAAGTTATTAGGTAAAGAAGACTCGAGAGAGCATCTTGATGAAGAACCAGAGGATGATGCAACATTACTTCAATGCACTTGCCTTGAGAAAGAGAAAGGAAAAATGGTCTACTTAGTTGACGACGAAGTAGTAGATAATCTGGAGGTAAACCATTCAACATGAAGGCAAGCAATATTAGATAGTATGGATAAGACCACACGCACCTATCATGAGCTGATGAAGACAAAGAGGGTAAATATTATAATAGATACTGAGCCTAAGGAAGTCATAATTGGAGACTATTGGTTAGACTCTGAAGTGGAAAAAAACATAGAGTTACTAAGGGATTACCAGGACTTATTCTAGGGGTACCATGAACTTAAAGGCATGCATGAATGCTTAGGGGAGATGAAAATAAATCTTAAAGAGGGTACACACCCAGTTATAAAGAAACCTTACAGAATGAACCCCAATTTACATGAAAGGTCAAAGAAGAGATTGATAACATGTTGAAGTTTGGGATTATCAAGATCCTTGATGAGTCAAAATGGGTTAGTCCAATGGTGATCAGTATAAAGAAGGAAGGATGGATTAGAATATGTGTGGAATACATGGAGATGAATGCTGCATGTGTAACTGATCCATTTCCTACGCCATTCACTGAGGAAATACTAGGAGTTGTAGGGCATGAAATATATTCATTTACAGATGGGTTCTCTGGGTATCATCAAGTTCAGATTTCCCAGGAGGATCGAGAAAAGAATACGTTTACTACTGAATGGGGTAACTTCACCTATAATATAATGCCTTTTAGTCTGAAAAATGCACCTGCTATATTTTCACGGATAATTGTCCAAGCATTCGAGGAATTTATTCACAACTTATTACAGGTATATTTAGATGATTGGAAGGTGTATGGATTAGTTAAGGATCACTGTGAAAATATGTGCTTAATGTTTGAATGGTGTAGACAATTGAGTATCTCTTTGAATATAAGGAAGTGCATATTTACTACACTATTTGGGATACTCTTAGGACACATAATCTCCAAGGAAGGTTTGTTGGTTAATCCAACAAAATTTGCAGTCATTATAGGCCTAAGGGAGCCTACCGGTCAAAATGAGGTGTGTAGATTTCTGGGTCATACAGGATATTACAGAAATTTTATCAAAGGCTATGCCAAATTTGTCACACCATTAGAATTGTTATTGAAAGGGAAAGGTATGTTATACTGGGGAGAACAACAGCAATGCACATTCGAGACATTGAAGGAGAAACTTACTACCATGCCTATTTTACATTTTCCTTCATGGGACAAACTATTTCATGTACATGTTGACACCTCTGGCATGGCCATTGGTGTGGTGTTGGCTCAACTTGGAGAAGGTATTGTATACCATCCTATCTATTTTTTCTAGTAGAAAGATAACTCATGTAGAACAAAATTACACAACTATAGAGCGCAAAGCTTTGTCAATGATTTATGCGCTTCATAAATTCCACCAGTACCTACTAGCTACACCATTTGTCTTTTATACATATCACATGACATTGAAGTATTTGGGAAATAAAATTGTTTTACAAGGGTGCATATGTTGATGGGTTCTCTTACTTCAAGAATTTCATTTCAAAGTTGTGGTAAAACCATGAAAAAGTAATTTTGGACAAGACCATCTATCAAGAATACAGTCAGGAGAAGAAGCACAGGCAATATAGGATACCATACCAGATGCATAGTTATATAGGTTAAAACACGCACAATCAGAACTAGAGGACATTGTTGTCTTTCTACAAACATGGATGACACTAGAAGGATTGAAATCCTTGGAGAAGAAACAACTTGCTATATGCGCTGCACCTTATATTTTAATCAATGGTGACTTGTAAAAATTGGACCAAGATGAGGTATTGCACCATTGTGTATTGGAACATGAGTGCACAAATATTATGGAAGAATCTCATGGTGGTATTGCAAGTGGCCACTATATCAGTGATGCAACAAAGTGAAAAAATTATACTCATTGGATTATGGTGGGAGACCCTCTATAAATATTGTAAGGAATTTTGTAAGGCATGTGATCATTCTCAACATCTTGGAAAACTAGTTACAACGAGATGAAATTCCTCTGAGACCTACTACTAGTGCAGAAACCATTTGAGAAATGGGCTATAAATTTTGTGGGTCCTATTTCACCAGCTGTGTGCAGAACTGGATCACAGTACATTATAACTTGCACAAACTATCTGACAAGGTGGGTAGAAGCAACACCTAAAAAGGATTGTACAATGGCTACAATAGCTCAGTTTCTATGGAAAAATATTATTACAAGGTATGGATGTCCTTTTAGTTTGGCTAGTGATAGGGGCACACATTTTTCTTAATGAGACAATCAGAATTTTATTGGATGAGTTCATGATTGCATACCATAAGACTACACCCTATCTTCCTCAGGAAAATGGAACTACTAAGCCTTTCAACAAGATTTTGAGCTAGACATTGACAGAGACCTATGATTTTGGAAGAAAGGATTAGGATGATAAAGTGTCTGCTATTATTTGGGAATATAGAACAACTTATAAGAGATTGAACAAGGCACACACCATTTTAGTTAGTGTTTAGCATAGAATCCATTCTTCCTATAGAATTTATGTTACCTTCCTTGTGTATTGCACATGCTGGAGGTCTAGCTAATGAACAAGATTTAGAAGAACGGATTGAAAAGATAATTAAGATGGATGAGTGATGATCCATAGCACGTTGGAGTCAGAAATAAGAAAAGGCCATGCAGAAAGCTTGGTATGATGGAAATATAAGGGACAAGAAGTTTGAGATTAGAAAAATGGTACTTCTCTATGACTCTAAGTTGTGCCATCCATGCAAACTTAAGGTACATTGGTTGGGGCCGTACGTTATCACTTACATCCTTGAAATAGGTACTTTCCAATTAGAAGCACTTAATGGAACATGGCTACCTAGTTAATTCAATGGGAGTAGGCTGAATCCGTACTATAAATAAGTCTTCTTGGTGTTTTTAATAAGAAAGTATTGCCATTTAGATTAGGTTTTCAATTCTACATTCCCTTAATGGGTTTCCTTATTTTTTACTATGCTTTTTCAATTTAGTTATTGTTCTTGTGTAATAAGCACGCTTGTGCGCATGAAGCTAATTACTATATAAAGCATGTTTATGCGTAGAGGACTACACATAATTTTAGTGTGGGGTGGTTGTCAATATCTAGGTACAAAGATTATGGGAATTGAAAGGTGAAAGGAATAGGCTGCGACGAGTGCTTTTCAAGTCAAAGGATTTCTTTTAAAAAGTGACCAAAGATGGAGATGGATGAAGGGACAATATAGCACAAGGTAAGGAGAGGCCATAAAAGCTACTAGAAGAAGGTGCAGTGATGAGGTACTCGGGTGCAAGGATGCACACTAAGAGAAGTTTGTGACCAAAGGGTAGGAAGGCACACTAGAAGGTTATAGCTAGGGTGTAAATATGTACCACACAAAAAGAATGGAATTGGCCAATTAATGAGACGATATTTAGTAGGTGAAGGAGTAATAAATGCATCAAAAATTTAAAAATCTATATAAGGATAGGATGCGAGTTCATTTTTACCATTGCAATTAAGAGTATTTGAAAAAGAAATAAGTACGAAGAGTCGAGTGATGGAATTGAGGTGTGAAAGGTGTGTAGCCAATCATGACTAAGAGATTTGTGCATAGAAAGAGCTTGTACATCCCCGGTGGTGAAGGGTTTGAGTGAAGCAAGGAAATAGAGAGGAGCGAGGGCACATGATTTCACCTAGAGCACGCTTAATTCAGCTAGGGTTTGATTTACACATTGCAGAATTTAAGAGGTGAGTATTCAGAAAGGATTGCACGGTAGAAATAGAACCCATGAAAGTAGTTGCAGCAGGAGTGAAGGGAAAGATGAAGGTGGTCATAGAAGAAGAGGAGATGGCTCCAGAAAGATTTTTTTTGAAATGAAATATCTAGATGGGGTCATCGTAGGCCAAGAGTAGGATTCTCACATAAGGAAAAGAAAGGTAAGTGAGTAAAACGACCATACTACAAAGAATACGAAGGATCTTGATGAACACAAAGATGAATAAACACATAATGAAAGACATGCCAGTGTACGACAATGCTGGTAAGAATCTCTTAAAGAAGTTTACTAGCTATACGAGCTCCCTTACTTTGGGAAATATGAGCCCTTGTACCAGTGGCTCATGAGAAGAGTGTACGAATATTTTTTCTACTTTGTAGGATGGTGGAACTAGAATTTTAGCCGTGTTAATCTCCATGGTAGCATGATTGAAGGGCACAGGAGAAGATTTGAAGAATGATTTGACAAACAAGGCCATCATCTTGGAGAACAGAAAGGGGCTAGGGTACACAAAGATTCTGCATGACATGGACATAGATAAAATGAAGAAATACCTAGCTGTGCAAGTAGCCACACACCTTGTGACAAAATTAAATGACCAAGAGAGGTGGTCACAAGTGAACACCATGTGGCTGCACATTGCTAAAAGGATGTCTGAAGGGGTGATCTATAATATTACAAGTTAAATTTGTAGAAAATATTGTTGAAGAAGTGTGCACATGAGGAAAGATTAGCTTTGGAGTTTTTCTATTGTTGCTGGTGTTCATGGAGGATCAGGGTAACCTAATGGACCAAAAGAGAAGATATGGGAGTATTCCATGGAACATAAGTCATCGGTGGAGTAATTCAACAAATACCTATATGAAGGATCCATGATAGAACCAGTCAAGTAAAGGGATGAGAAGTGGTATGATAGGCTTTTCGCAGCCTTTGAAGAAGAATGGCACATCCCCAAGGAATTTCCTTCGGTAGTTGGAAAGGCAGTTCAGTTCACTGTATACTAGCACTTTTTCATAACATGATTTGCCATGAGGGATGGAGCATTGAGCCCTTGGTGTAAGTTACCATATGCCTTCACAACAAGGTATTTCCAGAAATTAGTACATAGGTTCACAGATGCGCGATGCCTAATGTTCAATGTAGACAAGGTAGATTGTGACTACCAAATGCTAAGGAAGAAATATATGTATCCAAGATGGGGTGCATATATTGAAAGGCTCATTTTAGATGTATTGAGCATTAAACCAATAAGTTCTACTATGGGAGATGTTGGAACAACATTGCTGTACCTTCAACTGAAGCCTGAGTTGGAGAATAACAAGTATGTGGAGAATGAGTTTGCACTCCTATGGCCGCCAAAGGGTAATCATACCATGGAAAACATTCCAGTGCCTAAGCCCATATGAGAAAATTGAAGTGGAGGATGAGTGAAAAGATAGTGGTGGTTTGGAACATAGAGGTTGAAGACATTATAAGAATAAGGATGAAGTTGAGAACACAACTACACCACCTAAGCCACAAGAGGGGGATGATGAGGACTTAGACCGTAGTCCAAGGAGAGCACCAATTTAAGAGAGTGTTCAAGAGAACAAGGACCCAAGGTGTTACTCTGTAAACAGTTTGTAGATCACCCAGAGTCTCTCCATAGAAGGAGACAACCGAGAAAAGGAGAAGGAAACTAAAATTGAATGAGGAAGTGGAAGAGTCAGAGGAAAGCACACCTAATTCTACTACATTTCCAGAGAATGTAGAGGGACAACCAGATAAAGAAATGAAGGAGAAGAGGAAGAAAAGAGAAAAGATGAGATAGCTACAGAGACTTCTCCAGATATGGATACACAAGTTCTAAATCTAGAAGCTCAAGTTCCTAAGCAGCCTAGGTCAAGAAGAACAAGTGGAGAGCACATTCCACCAGCCATGGGTTATGTTGAGGATGCAGGTAAAATTTTCCACACCTGTTTCGAGATCACACTGACACAAAAGGATTTATATGGCTAGGAATTGATGGATGAAGATATGGCTAAACTGCACACTAGGAAGAAATTATCATGGTCAATGCACACACACATGGATGAACCATATTTTGATGTGTGTGAAGAGTCATAAGTGTCGAGGAGATTGAAAAAGACACCTTAGTCTAGACACATAATAGTAAATCCTACTGTTATGTCGGATGAGCAAGTGAGCAATGCATTGATAAAAGTCTCAATAGAGGTGGCAAGGTGAAATATGGACAAGGATGCCACAATTAGGGTGCTAAGGGAAGAGATAAAAAAATAAGAATGGGGAAATAGCGCACCTAACACAAGAAAGAGACTTAACACAAAATAAATTTGTATTTATCAACATCACAGAGGAAATTGGTGATAATGTCATTAAGAGCCAGGCCACATTTAGAGCCAAAGGTACCAAATACATTTCCTTTGGCAATACACTATGTAGTTACATTGGTGGACCTTTGTGCTTGAAGATGAACCTCTGTGCATGCCAGCGTCAAAGGATCCAACATAAGATGTAGAGTGAGAAAAGGCTTCAGTGATGTGAAAGATTGAATCATATGAAGGACTGTTTTAAGCATTGTAGGAAGAAATGAAGAAAGCAGACCAAGCCTTAAACATTTGCATAGCTCCAGAGCCACTCATCAACATAAAAACCCTGGAGGAGAACAATGAAGTCTAGAAAGTGATGAAGGAAGACACATTGGGCCACGCAGAAAGATTAGCATTGGTTAAACAAAAATGCAAGGACCTTGTAGTAGCCAGAGAATAAAAAATTGGCTAGAAGAGCTTGGGAAACTCATTGTGTAGAAGATGAATTTGTTTAAGGGAAGGATGATTGCAATGTCCAACATTGTGGTTGGTCTTGTAGAATGAGAAAGGAGAAATTGTGAAGGAGGAACTGGAATCCATTACTGTGGACATCCTTCAAAAAGAAGAGGAAGCACTTGTTGAGTGGCAAACCTTGGAGGCAAAGATAAAGGAGGAATATCCTTAATTAATTTTTCAGGATGTAGAAGAAGAAACTACAGAATAAGAACATTCTTTCATTCATTCAAATTCTTTCTATTCTTCTATTCTTTGATTCGTTTTGGAGATAACTGTTTCACCCTTTTTCTTAGATCATTTCTTTAGAGTGTTGACAAAACAAATAGGGTAATGGGCGTAGGAGGAATACCTCTTCAAATGTTGGTTGATGGGTTATTGCTCACATATGACTTCTAAATCCACAGCTGATCGTGAGAGCTTCCTTTTGGCTAGGAGTAACTACCTGCAATGCAAAGCAAAACCACAAGAAGGAATTAAACAATATGGGCAGTGAACTGCCTAGCGTATGCCTAGATCTAGGAAGTGTGATACTTCTTAGATGGCTATCAGTCCACCATTTTAAACAATTTAATGATGTAAACAAAGTAAATCCTATTGTAATTTGAAATGATTTAGGTATCTCACTTAAAATGCAATAAGAAATAGATCTAATCTAACAGGATAAGCTAGAATAGAATCCAAAGGTCAAATGATTGGTTCTGGGTTCTGTAGGTTTGAAAGAGGTCTCAGGTAGATCACAGGTGGATGAGGGTGAGATGAAATTAAGTGGGTAGGTCTGTGTTCTGGGATGTGTGGGCAAATACAGAGACTGATTTTTGGTTAGGGGTGTAGACACCAAATTCATGTCTTACGACCCCTTGTGACCCGCATCCCATTTCGCAACCTAACCTCATTACCTAAACCTTACACAATTATTTATTAATTACCTTGTAATTGATAAATCCCCATCACCTCACCTGCCACCTCATTTTTCCACCTCATCATGACCTAGCCCTAATCCTAAACTAACCTAATTAAAACCTAAAACTTGGTCTACACCTACACCCATAACTAATGACCCCTTTCTCGCACCCAAAACCGACCTTCTAGTCACTTGACTAAGCCCGCAACTGATCTCTCGGGAGAAAAGCAGGGAAGGTGGGCTATTTTACTAAAAATAGCCTACTTTTTCCTTACCGATGCCGGTTCCTACTCGACCACCGTCGGTTACGCAACCGCCATCGGTTCCCTGTAAATGAGCTCCCCAAACCAAAACAACGGATTGGAATTTCATTTTGGATCAAAGGTCGAATGATTTTTGAATCAACAGAGATCATTGGGAGCGAGGAATAGAGTCCAGATCTTCACTTGACCGAGCAGAGACGAGTGGAAATACCAGAAGTGTTTACAGCAAAGGAGACCAGCTTGCATCTTCGTCAAAACTAGTAAGTCACATCTTGCATGTCCTCTGTTATAACATCTCTTATGCTTCTTGAATCTCAGTCCTCATAAATCCGTTTCTGGACCCACTACCCAGCAATATATTACATCTAGCTATCATTCATCTACCTCTCAGCACCTTATTTCCTAAATATCACCTATATACAGCCTTACAAACAACACAACCACTCCATAAAACAACCAACCCACAGATCCTAGAACCCACCGGTATCGGTTATCAGTAACCACCATCGGTTCCTCTGATCAAAACCAGAAATCCAGCCTTTCCCTTACCCAGTTCAATGAAGCAACTTAATTGATATTTTACAGTCTTTTGTGTTAATTCATATTAGTAGGGAAACTGACCACCTTCGAAAGGAAGTTTTATATTTCCTGGGCCCAAGGCAGTTTCCTCATTTATTGTTTAATCAAAATCTTGTGGTCTTGTGTTCTTATTTGTAGGTAGTCCTTCCAAGACAAAAAGGAGTTCTTCGCAATCAGCCTGATCTTTCTCTATGGTACGCGCACACCATCTCGACATTCTACAGGTATTCCTCCTAGCCCCTAACCTTATCTGTTTCTAAAAGGAACGAAACATTCCGAGTGAAACATTTTGGCACGCCAGGTGGAACCCATCTTGGGTCTTGCTTATTTTCATTTTAGGAAGCATACTTGCTGTTGCTGATTTTGTTATATATTTCGTAAAGAAATTGTCTTGCTTTCCTAGTTTCCCATTAGTAAAAGTCATCTCTCTTGCTTCATCGAACATAATTTTCGATTTGGGTTTAAAACACGTGCATTGCATTCCTGCTTGGTGTTTTTCAATTCTAGTGAAACGTAGATTAAGTAACAGGTCGTACACGTGGGGGTGATATCCACGGTATTGATAGGAAATTAATCTTACATTCACTGCACAACACATACCGAATCACTTCACAACTAACACAACAGATCAAACATCCCCCATTTTTCCGCGGTATTCCTCCGCCCGATTGAGGTAACCTTATAAGCCAAAACAACTTGACATTTCCCCTAAGTCTCTTGTTTAGGATTCTGACATCATTCTACATCTAAAGGCATAAGCCCACGATAATTAAAATTAACCCTAGGGTTAATCTTTGGATTTGTGTGTGCATCTTGCTTGTTTTTAGTCCTGCTTTCTTTCTCATACTCTGTCTTCTGTGATCAATAATTGGACAAGTATACTAAACGTTGTTAAAAATCAAATTAGCAGCCTTTTATATCTTGTTAACCCAGACTTCTTACACCGACATCGGTTACCTGACCGACGTCGGCTATAGTATAACCGACATCGGTTACTAGACTGATATCAGTTACTGTCTTTTCCAATTCCTGACAAACCAGCAACCTACCAATTTTACCAGTCTGAGTTTGTTTCTATTCCTGACAGATTGAAGCCTTACTGTGAACTCCTGTCCATGGTTGTTATCACTCGAAAGCAAGCCACCACCATGGTTTCACATGCTTGCTCTGTTTCTTTGCCTGAATCACCCCCTTCACATTCTGTGGGGAATCCTACGGATACCAGCGAGGTTCCTAAAATTCCTGTGGGAGATAAGGACTTTGCCAAGTTTCTGGATGCTAATTCTAGCGCTGTACAATACTATTTGTCTCATACCCCTGACCGTACACCTGATGGTTAGCTCCTTGTGGGTATGCCTATTAGTATAGCTGCTCATTTAGCTCCCACTCCACCTGATAACACCGCCTTACTTCCTGCATCTCTAGCCCCGTCCCCCAATCCGACGGCTTCAGAGGTTCATACGGCTCAGATTAGCTTTCCTTTGGTTAATCTCAGACCCCACATATCATTACCACTGACCGCCCCTATCTCATCTCTCTTGCAGACTGCTCCGTTCGTGACTTGCTCTCTGCCACCTATCCACACGAGCTTTCCTTCTCAAGCTCCGCCTACCTTTTCATTCCCATACACGTATCCAGTGACCTCAACATCCTATATGGGACATCCCTATTCGGTCGCCTCAACATATTCATCCTCCACACCTTATCAACACTTAACCCCACCAATGTCTAGCGGTGGTCCTTGGTCCAATTTTCCTCCGTTTACCACAACCACACCATCATCTCATCCAACTACTGATCTAATTAAACAAATGATGGACAAAATGCAAAACCTGGAGGCTTCTGTTTCAGGAAGTCGTAGTGCCTTGACATACGAGCAAGTTTGTCGGGAGCCCATTCATCCTTCTGTCCCCCTTCATTCATATCCTCCTCAATGGGAGTTGCCAAAATTTACTCGTTTTAATAGTAAAGAGGATCCTCAACAACACTTGCGATCATTTAGACATGCTTGTTATTTGATTGCCCATGATGATGCCTTGTTACTCCACACCTTTCCCATGTCCTTATCAGGACCTGCCTTGGAGTGGTACAGTGCTTTAACCCAGCATTCGATCTTCTCTTTTAACCAGCTAGCCCAATCTTTCTTGGATCATTTCTCCATTAACATTGCCAAGAAATTATCTATCACCGACCTCTATGCCATCCGACAATTTGAGGATGAATCTATCGCAGATTTCATTGGATGATGGCGGGGCCTTATCAACCAACTTATGTATGCCTTGCCTCAAACCAAACTTATCGAACTGTTTACGCGGGCCTGCGCTAAGCACATCTCCCCTACCTCCAAATTCAAACTTTCCGTACATTCGACGAGGCCTTTACTATGGCCCAAAAATTAGAAATTCGAGCCTTAGAGGAAGAGAAATTGCGGTTGCGCAACAAAAACTCCACTTTCCGAACTCCTGATTCTACCAATAAACCAAATACCACCACTCCTCATGCGTCCACTTCTTCTAAATCAAAAGGAGCTGTCCACGCGGTGATGGTCAAATCCCAACCACCGTCCAATACTCCACCAAAAACCACCTATAAGTACAAAGCAAAACCCATCAAATACACTCCCTTGGGAGAAACCTATGGTGTCATCTTGGAAAAATTGCTCAAAGCAGGAGCCATTACATTACCTCCTATTAAACCTCATTCTGGGTTTGATTCCACTCGCGCCATACCTTCCTGGTACAAAGAAAATGACTTCTGTAACTTCCACCGCGTGAAGGGACACAGTCATGAGAAATGCAAGATGTTGAAAAACATAGTGCAGGAAATGGTTGACGTAGGGGATATAACCCTCGATAATCCTAATGCCCCTGCTAACTGAAATTTGAAAATCTTCAACAAACCATTCCCGAATCACTCATCCAACAGTAACGTAAACCAGGATATCTTAACCGAGGACAGTGTTCATGAGATCCATGCAGTCTTCGACTCCCAGCCAAAAGCCTCTATCGAGAAAATTTTGAATCAAGCCTCTTCACTAACACAGGAGCCCGAACCTCCTTTACCACCAACGAACCAAAGTGAAATCATTCCTTTACCCATAAGGGAGTTAACTGCCCAGACTCCTCTTCCCATCGATGAGTTTGCTTATACCACATCCCTACAAGACTGCGAATAGATGTTATCTAATCTATCTATTTCCCAGACTTCCCCTTCTACCACTCTTGTTGCACAAGAGGAAGGTACACCACTCCTTTTGACATCCTTAGACGAGAAATCTCTTGCACCGACATCACAAAATTCTTTAACCATGACGGATCCTCTCGAACACGCCCTCCTACCTATTAGTCCCTCATCACCTAAATCTTTTCAACGACCAGTCGACCTCTTAACATCTATTGATACAGTGCCTCATCTACCCCCTATATCACACCTACAGTGGACTGGAATCACAACCCGTCTTTCTTCCTTACCAAAAGTTACATATTCACAGCGTGAGGACTGTCATTCTCACAGAAGATAGACAGGCCCTATGGGAACATTTGAGTACGCCATATTCTACTCAAATGCAAATGACCGATCCTGATGCCTCCACCATATACCCGAAGTGTCTTACAGAAGCTTAAAATGCCCATGTTCTCACCTTCACCCCCCTCACCTCTACCAAATGCCCCGTCTACTTCTATCAACTTAACCAAATCTTCCCCTACGCTTGGGACCTCACCAATGCCTAGTCTAACACACCCGCCTAAGCGACTCGATTTACCCAAAAATAAATCCGCCCCGCCACCTAGGAGACAAACTCAATCCATGCCTCCATCACAATCAAAACCCTCATCGTCACACCCACCTTCCATATTAGGACCTCATCCCTCTACCTTACATCAATATATCATACCTCCTGTGTTTTTCTTCAAAACGACCTACGCCTTCCGCACCTATACAGAGATCAAAGGGTATAACAACACCGTTACCCCCACGTATCCTGTCCACCCATCAACCCTAAACAAACTCCATCATCAAAGGATTTATTTTCTGTCACTCCCCTTTCTCCATGGTTGTTTCCCGCTACCACGTCATCTGTAGCCTCATCATCTAATCAGCCGAACGTAACTTCTGTGCCAAAGAGACCACGTTTAGTGAAAAACACGTGTCAACACCCCTCGGCTAAACCACCACCCGTTACAAACCAACCACGCCCAAAACATTACCAAAACCCGCACAACCAATACCCTCATCCTCCTTCGATTTTGACCCACTCAAAGGATCTTACGCCAAAATCCTTGATATGTTGGTGGAGAATGTGACCATTTCCCTACCCCCACTTAGACCTTATGACTTGTCTAAACCTCGACCCACAGGTTATGATGAGTCTAAAATCTGTGCCTATCACCGCACACCAGGACATGATGTGGAGGGATGCAAAGCTTTAAAAACCATCCTTCGTCAGTCACCTCTCCCAGATAGAAAGGTTAAGAAAGACAACTTACGAAGGGAGAGACCTTTAGCTTCCATTCCCTCTCCTCTACCATCTGTCCCTACCTCACCAAGATCTATCATTATTACAACCCCACCTCTTGAAGACCATGAGTTATCCCAACCATCTTCCTCATCTCAGGTCTACGAGATTAATATGATTAGTGTCGCTACTCGAGGGCAGAAAAACAATGGGAAAGCGAAAGAAAACACACCTGCGGCATCTCTTTCTCCTTCAACCATCCCGATTGCACCACCACCTAAAGTGGTTATTCGCAGACCCGCCTATCCCGTCTCTAATGGAGTTTCCCACCGAACTATGATCAAACAGCTTCATCAATCACCCGTAAAAATGACACTATATGATCTCATTCAGAATTCTGAATCTCATCGACAAGCTCTCGTTGAAATTCTTCACGGGATCGAGGTCTTACCTAATGAAACCCTACCCGTTTCCTCCATTCTAACACCCAATCACGTTGCCTCTCTCACCAAACAATCCATCTCCCCCACCACTTCCGTCTCTGTACAGCAAGCCGCTGCTGTCAGTTTCTCCGAAGATGAAATTATCGACTTTGGTACCGAAGATCCTGACCCTACCCTTTTCATCTCAACTTACGTCCGGGATATCTGGGTACATCGTGTTATGATTGACGGGGGCGCCAGCCTAAACATCATATCTTCAAAAGCCTTCCAACAAATGAATATCCCTTCTAGTTGCATGTGTGCCAACCCCATCATGTTGTGGTCATTCAATGACGCTATTACCTCTACCTTAGGCACCGTGATCCTCAACATTCGGGTAGGGCCACGTACTTTACCCGAACTCTTCTATGTCCTTGAGGGAGAGTTCCAATATAATATATTGCTGGGTCATCCTTGGATCCGGGCCATGGGATGCGTTCCCTCCACCTTACATAGATGCATAAAATTTGAATACGAGGGGAATTCCTACACCGTAAAAGCTGATCCTCCCCCCTTTAAAACCTGCAATATGTTATACCGCCCTAATGATGTGCTTATACCAATAAAGGCACCCATACATTCAGCCCAACCATCCTCTTCAAATGTACCTCAACCATCCACCTCAACTGCACCTATGCCTTCAACTGATGAAACCACCGTCGCAAAAACCACTTCCCTTCCCACAGCTAACATCCCAACCTCTGACCCCTTAGTAGATGTTTTTCAACGCCTTACGCTGGGGGAGTACCGCCTATATAACGTTATTTCTTTCCCTACCCCACAGGAGTACGGACAATTACATGGACATCCCACCTACGACTGTCGCATGGGGGAAGTAATCTCTTACGGACCACCCCATTGCCGCACCAACCTAACATATGGGGGTGTTGACGCATCTTCCATTACCCCTGAACCTCCTCTTGGTGTGGTTCCCTTCCAATCCGATTTTTAATATTTGACAAATCGTCGTTTCGCCCTCACCTTCTTGACTCGCTGTGCTTGGAAAGGCTTTGGTTTTGGTCTTTACGAACAATGCCGACATACACTCATCCCCATCACCACACGCAAACATAATGATCGCAGTGGTCTCGGTTTTCCTGAAACACCTACATAGGAGACACCTCGTGTCAGCTGTATTCTAGAAGAAGATGACGTCACCCCTACCAAACCATCATCACCCACTTTGCCATCATCACCCACAGAATCTATAGACCCTGAATCTATCCCTCCTAACTTTTTTTTTTCATAAATGCTATCTTCATAGGTCCCCTCACTTATCAACGCGATAATGAGGACCCATCTTCTCTTCCCCTTCTGTATCCAGACATGATCGAAGAGGATTCACCTTTGATTAATGTTGTTGAGTGTCAGGATGACGACTCCATCCTCACTTACCTTGGCGCAGATGATTCTTATATTCAACGAGCCTTACCATCTGAAACCCAAACCATGCTGAACGAATCTACTATAGAAATCAACATCCACACGGAGGAGGATCCTCACATTGTGAAGATCGGACAATCCCTTAACACATCAGAACAAGCCGCCTTTACTACTTTCCTCCGTGCTCGCAACCAAGCTTTCGCTTGGTCCTACGTAGACATGCCAGGAATTGATCCTACCATTACCGTCCATAACATCACTCTAAACCCCGATTCTAAACCAGTCAAACAAAAACTGAGAAAAATGCATCCACGCATTGCCGTCTTGGTCAAAGAAGATCTTCAACAACTTCTTTCTGTTTCCTTCATCTTGCCTATTGACTATCCTCAATGGATTTCTAACATCGTACCTGTCACTAAAGCGACGGGGGGACTTCGGATATGCATGGATTTCTGGGATCTTAACCTCGCTTGCCCTAAAGATGACTTCCCCCTACCTAGCATTGACCAACTTGTTGATCTCACTGCAGGCCATGAGATGCTCTCTCTCATGGATGGCTTTTCAGGATACAACCAAATTTTGGTTGCCCCTGCCGATCAACACAAAACTACCTGCATAACTCCTTGGGGAACCTTCTGTTACTGTGTAATGCCGTTTGGCCTTAAGAATGCTGGTGCTACCTATCAGTGGGCTATGACTTACATTTTTCATGACATTATGCACACTATCCTTGAGGATTATGTCGATGATCTTCTGGGAAAATCTAAACATCGCAGTGAACATCTCGATGTTTTAACGATTATTTTCGATCGCCTGTTGCAATATTCTGTTCGTCTTCAACCAAAGAAATGTGTCTTTGGTGTCCTTTTGGGGAAACTTCTTGGTTTTATTGTCTCTTTGCATGGCATTGAGGTCGATCCATCTAAAGTAAAAGCTATCCTAGAAATGCCCCCACCCAAAAACCTCAAACAATTACGTAGTTTGCAGGGTAAACTTCAATCCATCCGGCGTTTCATCTCCCAACTCTCGGATCGATGTCACCCTTTTCATCACCTTCTTAAAAAGGACGTTACCTTTCAATGGAGTGAGGAGTGTCACCAAGCCTTCGAAGCTCTCAAAACTTATCTCTTGCAGCCACCCGTGCTTATCCCACCCCAGGACGACCGCCCTTTCTACCTTTATCTTTCCGCCACTGACCATGCTATAGGAGCTATGCTCGCACATCGGGACTCGGCACGACGAGAACAGGCCGTTTATTATATAAGTCGTACCCTCATGGATTACGAGACTAGGTATACACATGTAGAAAAATTGTGCCTAGCCCTATCATTCATAGCCACCAAACTCCGACATTACCTCCTGAATCACAAAACTTTTGTCATCACCAACATGGACCCCATTCATTATATGTACACCAAACCACATCTAAACCAATGCATGGCTCGATGGCTCATGCTCCTCGCCGACGTCGACCTTGAGTTCATCCACCAGAAATCAATCAAAGGACAAACCATCGCAGACCAACTTGCGGAAGCCCCTTTACCTGGGGAACAATTTACCAATTTTATATTCCCCGACGAACTCATCACCACTCTTTCACTCGGGGAAGAGTCATATCAAATGACCCTCTTCTTTGATGGATCTAAATGCCAATGCGGTGGAGGAGCTAGCATTGTTCTCGTTCCTCTTGACGCCAAGCCTATGCCTCTTTCATTCCTACTCGATTTCCCTTGCACTAATAATACAGCGGAATACGAGGCCCTTGTTCTGGGTCTCCAAGTTGTGATACACTTAGGTATCAAATCTATCAATATTTTTGGCGACTCTCAATTGGTAGTCAATCAAGTTATGGGCATCTACCAATGTAAAAATGAGGAACTTCAAAAGTACAAACACTACGTGGACTCACTTCTAGCCTTATTTACTCACTATTCTATCCAAACCATTCCCCGCTCCACTAAAAAATTTGTGGATACTATGGCTTGCTTAGCCTCGCAAATTCCAGCCTCATCAACTGACTCTGACATTTTTGTCTTGGTCCAACAACTCTTTGCCCCATCTTATTCAGCCCCGGTTGTTTGTACGATAAATACTGTGTCTACTAACTCGCAGGATACTTGGTATCACCAATTCCATGACTACCTTACAACCTCTGTTCTCCCTTCTGACCTTACTAGTACTGATAAACGTGCTTTTCTTAAACATGTTTCTCGTTATGTAGTTATGGGGGGACTCCTTTATAAATGTGGCTTTGATGGCATCCTCCTTCGATGTCTCACCGGTGTGGAGATCACCCATACCATCCAACAAGTCCATGATGGGATTTGTGGTGGACATTTTAGTGGCCTTGCCGTGGCTAAACGAATCCTTCACCTTGGTTATTATTGGCCTACTCTCAATAACGACTGCTACGAATATGTTAAGTGTTGTGTTATGTGTCAACAACATGCCAACCTTCAACATACTCCTAGCCACCCGCTCCAGGTCGCTCAAGATCTTTGGCCCTTCTCACAATGGGGTTTAGACCTTATTGGTGAGATTCACCCATCCTCTTCACAACGTCACCGATGGATAATCACAGCCACCAAATATTACACAAAATGGGTGGAGGCCATTCCACTCATTTCGATCAAAAAAGAAAAAATTGTCGAATTCATTAACCATCACATTATCTGTCGTTTTGGTATTCCTCATCGCCTAATAACAGATAATGGTAAATCTTTTAAAAACAAGTTGTTACAAGACCTTTGTGACAACTTTGGTATCAAACTTAGTTTCTCATCGCCTTACTATCCGCAGGCCAATGGTCAGGCTGAATCTTCTAATAAAATCCTAACCAAAATCCTCATGAAAGTTGTCAATGAATCCGGAAGAAATTGGCACGATCACATTCCCTTTGCCCTTTGGGCTTATCGTACTAGCATTCGTACCTCTACTAATGCCACACCTTTTTCTTTGGTATACGGTACTGAGGCTGTTTTGCCTCTCGAAATACAAATACCCTCCCTTAGAATATCTCTTCAGGATATTCTCACCAACGATTATTTCCGCCAAGAACGGTTAGCCCAATTGGAGCTTCTTGACGAACGACGTCTTACAGCTCTCGATCACCTTCAAATCTATCAAAAACGCATCAAGCGTGCTTATGATAAGTGACTTCATGAGCGTACCTTTAAGGTTGGTGATCTTGTCCTCAAAGAGAATCAACATGTCACCAAACTAGAAAAGAGAAAACGTGGAAAATTTGCTCCCAATTGGATTGGGCCTTATATAATCACTCACACCTATGGATCAGGAACTTATTGTTTAGCTTCGCTTAACGGTAAACCTGAGCCTGAACCCCTTAATGCCTTGCATCTTCGACCATTCTACTATTGAATCTAGTGTTATATCACTTCTTATCTACCTACTACTCGTCCCTTGAGCTCATTTACCGCTACATACACTTTGTTTTCTATATCTCAAAATAAAATCAAAATCACTTCTCACCTCCCCTTGATGATGCCTTCCCCTTTTTAATCTAGTCCATGACTTCAAAGTATTAAAATAAGCCGTATTCTTATGGGATTTTCTTGAGTCAAACTTCCTACTCAACTAGATGCTTCACGCTAAAAGAACATCTAGTCATCTAAATTAAATATAGACTGCTCCCTTGAAGGACAGCTATATGCCGAACTATTGCTGCTACTATAAATAGACTGCTCCCCCGAAGGACAGCTATGCACTAAAATCATCTCTGCTACTATAAATAGACTGCTCCCTCGAAGGACAACTATACACAGTCAGCCTTTATCAGAAGCTTCTAGCATTGATCAGCTTCATGAAGACCTCAAGCATAAAACAATCAATATCCCTTGTAGACTTCCCGCATCGATCAGTCTATATTCAATCAAATAAAAGCCTCATTCACAAGAACTTTTTGGGTCATGGACTTGTCTATTTAGGGTAGGTTCTCTCTCATCATAACACTCACATTGTAACAAGTTCTCTGTACCTCAGCTATATCATCCACCTCACCTCACCATTTGTTTCAACTCAAGGGACGTAACGTACGCTCGATATATTGTGATCATACAACTCTTTTCACCTATTGACTTCTCGTCTATGCACGGTACCTAGGGCTTCAAGCTCGTTCTACGTTGTGTGGTTTGTTTATCTCTTTTCACCTACGGAGAACTCTCTCCGCTTTGCCTCGCATCTAGGATTGTGTGTTGATCTTAATCAGGACATGGTTCTCCTCGACTTGGGTAGGCTAACTTTCGCTTCCCTTATACCTTTTACTACATCACCAATTCATTTACCAACACCAATAACCTTACCTTACCAATATTTTTACCAACCAACCAATTGCCTAAACCATACCAAATTGCCTAAATTCACCTCTCCCTGGTCCTAAGGGAGAACTATATCGGTCTGAGGCCCCTCCTTGCTTTGTGCAGTGGGCTATGTAGGCAGCACTTTGGAGACATAGGGTCTCCCAAGGTTAGCTCGACCATCCCCTACCATAACCTATCATGTGTGGTAAATATAAATATTTTTGTGTATTTCTATTTAATCACATTCCTCTTTATCCTTTTTCAAAACATCGAAAGTCAAAATGAAAACATTCTTATTCTTATAACTCAAATCAACATACATATCTCATTTTATTTAGATGTTAAACAAATACATCTTCTCTATCATCGACATGCAGGTCGGTACTCTTATTTATTCTTATACCTTGCTAACATTTATTTAGACCCTCACGCCTCATCCCGAACTAGGCGATGATCGTGATCGTCGACCCCTCTCGCCAGGCCTCTCTGTCCTCAATGGTACCACGGCTATTGGTACCGCCCACTAATCTTCCAATCTCTCCTGTAACATATGAATATGCCCTCTCGCATGGAGGACTCCAGCCCCTCCTGCTCCTCCTGCCTGTGCCATAGCTCCAATTCTGATCTGCTGGGTCCCCGGCCAATCAACTGCTGCCTCCTCCTCACACGGGCCTGCAAACAACTCACTACTCCAGAAAAATAGCTCCACCTCACTCAATAAACCTCCAATCTCAACTCTCCACGTCAGACAAGTCAATTTGGTTTTCAAACTAACAAAGTGACAATGACAAGCCGTATTTTTCTTTTTATAGGTTTTTCACCCATAACCGATATCGGTTTCATTTTGCCCTAATGAACTGGTATCGGTCCCTTAACCGATATCGGTCATGTAGAATCGACATCGATTTTTCTGCGAACTTTCCCCCAATATTTTTTTTTTGCCCCTATTTACCATTTGCCCCTTTTTAACCACATATCACCTATATCCACCTTTGCTGAACACCATTTGTTTACCCATTTGGCCCGACCCAAGGCCTCAACCTACCTATTTGGCCCAACCCAAGGCCTCACCCTACCTATTTGGCCCGACCCAAGGCCTCGCCCTACCCATTTGGCCCGACCCAAGGCCTCGCCTATTTGGCCCGACCCAAGGCCTCAACCTACCTATTCGGCCCAACCCAAGGCCTTAACCTACCCATTTGGCCCGACCCAAGGCCTCGCCCTACCCATTTGGCCCGACCCAAGGCCTCGCATATTTGGCCCGACCCAAGGCCTCAACCTACCTATTTGGCCCGACCCAAGGCCTCTCCTTACCCATTTGGCCCGACCCAAGGCCTTGCCTATTTGGCCTAACCCAAGGCCTCACCCTACCTATTTGGCCCGACCCAAGGCCTCAACCTACCTATTTGGCCCAACCCAAGGCCTCAACCTACCTATTCGGCCCGACCCAAGGCCTCACCCTACCCATCCGGCCCGACCCAAGGCCGCACCCCAACCATTTGGCCCGACCCAAGGCCGTACTACTTCCATACCTTACCCAACATCACCAAAATACACTCTTATCCACCCATCCTGTAGTTTTTTGTCCAATCGAGCTCCCCTGTTTGTGTTTTAGCATGATTAGGGTCCTTGACTTGATCTGTCGACCAACTTTGCCTAGACCTAGACCGTGACGTTTATCTCAACCAAACCAACCATTTGGTACTGCCGAACATGCCTAAACGTTCCTGTACCTTACCTGTTATATACCCTGGAGCTACTTCCTATGCCTTGGATACCAGGATTATATCACCCTTGTTTGGATAAACTATCGACCTTTGCCTATACATTGCTGGTTTGCTCGTCAAATCATGTACCCTAGTCGTACTATTGCATTTCAACATGCGTCTACTTCCTTGGACCTACCCCACCGCCTTACCATCCTCTCTACAACATGTACCCTTTATCAACCCTATCCCTGATTTCCCGTTCACTCAATCTGTGATAGATTTGAGGGGGATTACCTATATCCTTAACATGAGAAACCACTTCATATTATTGTCCGCGCAGCTTTACAGAACAAGCTACACGACAATAAGGGGCTAATGTAGACACCAAATTCGTGTCTTATGACCCCTTGTGACCCGTATCCCATTTCGCAACCTAACCTCATTACCTAAACCTTACACAATTATTTATTAATTACCTTGTAATTGATAAATCCCCATCACCTCACCTGCCACCTCATTTTGCCACCTCATCATGACCTAGCCCTAATCCTAAACTAACCTAATTAAAACCTAAAACTTGGTCTACACCTACACCCATAACTAATGACCCCTTTCTCGCACCCAAAACCGACCTTCTAGTCACTTGACCAAGCCCGCAACTGATCTCTCGGGAGAAAAGCAGGGAAGGTGGGCTATTTTACTAAAAATAGCCTACTTTTTCCTTACCGATGCCGGTTCTTACTCGACCGCCGTCGGTTACGCAACCGCCATCGGTTCCCTGTAAATGAGCTCCCCAAACCAAAACAACGGATCGGAATTTCATTTTGGATCAAAGGTCGAATGATTTTTGAATCAACAAAGATCATTGGGAGCGAGGAACAGAGTCCAGATCTTCACTTGACCGAGCAGAGACGAGTGGAAATACCAAAAGTGTTTACAGCAAAGGAGACCAGCTTGCATCTTCATCAAAACCAGTAAGTCACATCTTGCATGTCCTCTGTTATAACATCTCTTATGCTTCTTGAATCTCAGTCCTCATAAATCCGTTTCTGGACCCACTACCCAGCAATATATTACATCTAGCTATCATTCATCTACCTCTCAGCACCTTATTTCCTAAATATCACCTATATACAGCCTTACAAACAACACAACCACTCCATAAAACAACCAACCCACAGATCCTAGAACCCACCGGTATCGGTTATCAGTAACCGCCATCGGTTCCTCTGATCAAAACCAGAAAACCAGCCTTTCCCTTACCCAGTTCAACGAAGCAACTTAATTGATATTTTACAGTCTTTTGTGTTAATTCATATTAGCAGGGAAACTGACCACCTTCAAAAGGAAGTTTTATATTTCCTGGGCCCAAGGCAGTTTCCTCATTTATTGTTTAATCAAAATCTTGTGGTCTTGTGTTCTTATTTGCAGGTAGTCCTTCCAAGACAAAAAGGAGTTCTTCGCAATCAGCCTGATCTTTCTCTACGGTACGCGCACACCATCTCGACATTCTACAGGTATTCCTCCTAGCCCCTAACCTTATCTGTTTCTAAAAGGAACGAAACATTCCGAGTGAAACAAGGGGTAACCGATGACGGTCAGGTGTGACCAGTGCCGGTTACTCTAAAATCTAGAAATGTCACAGAACAAGCTTTAGGTCTCTTTTGTGATTACACAAAGGACTTTGGTTGGTCGGGACAAGGTATTGCGTGACTAGGGTAGGATTTGGTGAGGCTCTAATGGGTACATGGAGGTGGAAATGTTGGAGAAGGTCAATAGGTGGCTAGGTAAACAAAAGATGATAAAATGATGATGAAATCAAATAAACCAGAAAAGTATGACGTTATACTTGCTGATGAGTGAGGGATGGAGGTGCTGATGAAAGGTTTGAAGGTTACAAGTCATCACCAGCTGAAGAAAATATTCTGCATGGGCTGCATGTGCATTCCTCTGTGCTTGGTTAGATCAAATCATGGTTGTGATGGCTATGTAGGAAAAGATTTTTGGTCTCCTTCCTTGCATGTGTGGTCTTGCTGAAATTCACTCTCTGAAGATGTGTTATCTCTATAAGATGTGATAATGCTCACCAACCTCTTTGCTTCCAACTTCCAATTTCCAACCTCCAACTTCTAACCTTGAGAATAAGGTTGTTTCTGGGTTAAAAGGGTAACCGACGATGGTTCTGGCCTAACCGGTGATGGTTAGGGGTAACCGGCATCGGTCAAGGTGGGATTTTCTAGGTTTAATAAACTAGGGAGATCCTATTGATTTTCTTAGATCTCGTGTCATTAACCTATGGATTAGACTGGGAGATTCTTGTGAGCATACGTGAATGTGGTTAGAGGGAATGTAGGCATTGATTTTTAGGGTTTGGGTAAGACTTAGTTAGTTATGACAACTTACTAAGAATAGGTATTAGGTTGAGTTGGCTTGGTGAGGTGTCTAAGTGAACTGTATGTGTGGATATTATTTAAAATAAGATATTTAAATAATAAATATAGTGAGGATAATTCATTAATTTAATTAAATTAATACTAGTGGGGTGAAAGGGGTCATGGCTAGGTGAATGTGATGAAGGGTGCTTATTTGTCGAGGGACCAAAGGGGAGTGTGACCTAATTTTAGTGTCTACATTTTGCCCCTTTTTGTTGCGTAGCTTGTATTGGTAAGAGACACTAACAAAAATAAGATGTGGTTGCCCCATGTGTGGGTGAAGGTGATCCCCCTTAAACTAGGAACTGATGAGGTAGAACGGAGGATTAGTGAGTGGTTTGATAAAAGGTAAATTAGAGGAAGAGGAAGGTGGGCACAGAGGAGAAAGGGTTAAAGGTATTTATGGGAAATCTAGGTAATGGGTCTGGGTCAAAGGTAGCAACAGTCAAATGTACACACACAAATAAACTGTAGCATGCTACCAGGTTGAAGAGCAGGTAAACTTTACATCATCTAAGGTCGATAGGTTTATCCAAACAAGGTTGAAGTGAATTCGGTATCCAAGGTATAGGATATGGTTAGGAAACACAATGTAGGTTAGGTGCAGGAACATTTAGGTATGTTCTAGTACACCAAAGGTAGGGTCAGGATAAATGGTCATGACAATAGGCTAGGTAAGGTCATTAGGTCAACAACACATGTAACAATGCCGCAAGGTATAATAAACACATGAGGTCAAAGGTCACTAGTGATGGTCTAGGTCCAAATATCGAGGTCATGTCATAGGTAAGGCCAAGGTAGGGGTAAAGTAATGAGTCCCCAAAGGAGGAAAAATAGAGGTAGTAAATGAGGAGGTCAGAAAAGGTAAGGTAAATGGGTTGGGTAAAGGATCAGGGTGAAGGGTGGGGTAAAGGATCAAGGTAAAGGGGCTTAATTGAGGGCAATGTGCAGGTGAGGATGACCGATGGCGGTCATGGAAAATTGACGTCAGTATAGGAAAATTGACGACTGTGAGGTAGGGAACGCGACCGATGTTGGTCAAGGGTAACTGACATCGGTTAGGTCGGATTAGTTATAAAAACAAAAAATCTGTGTTTTTATTATTCATTTGTTATTTGCGAAGTGAGAAAATGAAAAAAAGGAGAGAAAGGAGAGAAAAGTGTTCGAAGGAAATGGGATAGTGAGTTGGTAGTGTGATTGGACGAGGGTTGGGTTGGAGAGCAACGGGTCCACAGGATCATGACGAGAGATTTGATTGGTTGGAGGTGATAAGTAGCTATTCGGTGATGGTAGAGGCTAGAGAGGGATTTGGTGGGCCACCAACACAGTGGTCAGACATGTCACCGAGATGGCAGTTGTGCGATGAGGTAATCACCCAATGCTATATTGTTGATTAGATAGATTAGAAGTTTGGAGTATTGTTATTTTAGGTTTTTGTGGGTTTTTATTTTTTTTGGGTGGGTAAAAATAAAATTTGGGTATGTGGGGAATAACGGGATAAAAGAGGGAGGGGAAGGGTAGTAAATGGTATAGGTGGGGTGGGTAGAGGTCCAGGGGTAGTTTTAGGTCATTGTAGGTGGGGTAAAAGGGGAAGGCGGTGATTTTTTAAAAATGGGGGTTTTGGGAAGTCGTGGGATTTTCCGCGACAGTGACCGGTGTCAGTCAAGTTTGGTCGGTGTCGGTTGGGTAGAACTGGTATCGGTCACCAAACAGGTGATCGATGCCAGTTACATGGTAACCATGGTCAGTAAAGGTTAACTAGTATTGGTCACCAAATAGGTGACCAATGCTGGTTTAAGGGTGACAGGATTCGGTTAGGATGAACTGGCATCAGTTGGGATTTGAGGCACAAGTGTCCAGAAGTGATGTGGACTAGGTAGTTGAGATGGGTAGAGTGAAAATAGGGTGGAGGATAATGATAATTGGTGAATATGGTCATGGTAAATGTGGATTAATGTCGTGCTTAGATTGGATGCAGGGGAGATTGTAGTTACATATACGGGACAAGGTTCCACCTCTACTAGTGACATTGCATGGCATAACAACCCCTTTGAAGCTTTAGCATGTGGAGGAAGTGGGATTGAGTGGGATTCATCGCTACCGACATGTTGTTTGGAAGCCCAACTTGATAGTTGCACTCATCAATAGATGGGATCCCGTGACCAACACGTTCCACCTTCCAACAGGTGAGATGAATATCACCATGGAGGACGTGTTCTAGATCTTGTGGCTACCCATATTAGGTGTCCAGGTGTATTCTATCTACTCCAAGGCATCAGAGGAGTTGATTTGGACTATCTTTGGTGAGGGGGTGGCTGATTTGAGATTCCTTAGCACTAGTTTGAGCTATGGAGAGATGTACCTAGCCCATCCAGATGAGATGAGGCTAGTGGTTTTGTTGATGGAGGCAGTGTGCTGCTATGCACTATCAGATGTAGAGGGTGGACGCTTTCCCCAATCACTAATGGGGGTACTCCATGATATGATGGTGCATGAGACACACTTTATCTAGGCACCAATATTCTTAATGTAGTTATACAGAGAGCTGTGGGCATATGAGTGGTTGTGCAGGTTTAGCCCGTGTTGTACATTTATACTACAATGTTGGGCGTATGAGCACATTGTGTGCATGCAACCTATAGGGATGCTCTGAGCAGATGCATTCCCACCCAGATTTGTGTGGGTGGGATACAGGAGATGGGTTTTGGTGATAGGAGAGCGGAGATTGGATAGGTCGAAACATGATGTGGCCCATTTTCGATAGTTACTGGAGGGGTTGTCTAGAGTGGAAATTATCTGGAGGTCATATGTGGGATTCCCCTCATATAGGCATAGATGAGATGAGGGTCGCCATGCCGGGGAGGATGAGATGATCTCGGTAGACAGAGTCTGATGACAGTTCGGGATTTTACAAGACATTCCTCCACCCTTCCCACAGTATCAGAGAGATGACATGGAGAGGCCATTACCTCTGCCACATCCTATAGTACCCACAGGGGAGGAGCAGCCAGTGGATCAGCGGATAGATGATGCCAGATGTATAGAAAGATACAGGCAGTGGTGGGTGGCACAGTTACGAGCCATACCACCCAGACCGGGGCAGTTAGACCTAGCTACCATTACAGTGTAGAGAGACACCCTACAGGGGCAAGTAGCTATGTTGATTACCCAGTTGGGTATACTGCAGACATAGCTGGAGAATTATGAGGCAGAGGTAGTAGAGCTACACATATATGTGGCTAGCATGTAGGCCCAGATGGCAGATGGAGGAGATGGAGATGGTCAGGGGGGATGGTTAGGTGGTAGCCTTATAGGCTCAGGTGACAGGTTTACAAGGCCAGTTGGCCACAACATAGGCATAGATTGGGGCCTTACAGGCCTAGATATAGGCACAAGGGCAGGGGGCACCACCATAGGCACCAGGATCAAGTCCCAGTTCAAAGGCAGGCACATGTAAAATTGCTGTAGGGAAGGTACAGGGGTTGAGACCTATGGGACCACCACAGACCGTGCTTGTATCTAGGTTACAAGATGCCCTAGGTGAGGCGAGATATTATCAGGACCAACTTATGGCATCTGGGATAGATGTCATATCCTATGCCAAGTACAGGGCACAACAGGCATCCAGTGAGTGGACAAGATCCCACACTCATAGTGTGGAGAGCACAGGAGGTCAACAAGCTTCGAGGCCTAATCAGGGAGAGGCAACTAGCGCATGACGACTAACGCTAGGTGAGGTGACATAGAGATGGAGGACATTCGACGAGATGCTTGATATGCAGTCACTTGATTTTTGATGTATATTAGTTATTTTTTGATATATATATATGCCAGCCTGAGTTCCGAAGACAGTTGTATTTTGATCACATACCGGCCTGCATGCCGAAGATAGTGAGGATGTATGAGTGATTTGTATATTTTGAGCATATACCATCCTGCGTGTTGAAGAGATTTTGTATTGATTCATTCTTTCTTTTTTGTATATATGAGACTGACCTGCATGCTGAGGACATTTTGTAATGTATATCGGCCTGCGTGCTGACATTTTTTTAGATGATGGACATGATGAGATGGGCATGTATATTGAGATACACATTGATTGATTTATATGATGAGATACATGGTATTTCATTATTTGTTGATGTGTTTATGAGATATTGGTTTATGTCTTATGTTAGATGAGATATGGATTTTTTACTTTGATGTGGATGGAAATTAGGTGAGTTAGGCATGATGGAGTCAAGTTAGTTTAGGCATGGATCGAGTTGGGTTGGTCAGGAATGGTTGAGTTAGGTTTGGCTAGGCATGGATTGAGTCAGGTTTGTTAGACATGGTTGAGTCAAGTTGGTTTAGGCATGGTTGAGTCAGGTTGGTTTAGGCATGATTGAGTCAGGTTGTTAGGCATGGTTGAGTCAGGTCATTTTAGGCATGGTTGAGTTAGGTTGTATGCATGGATTAAGTCAGGTCTATTAGGCATGGTTGTGTTAAAAGTAGGTGAAGTTGTGATTTAATATTTTTTTTTAATTTTTTGTTCAATGAATGATACTATGGGTCATATGTGAGATGTGGTATAATCCATACATAGTGATGATAAAGAATTGGAAGGTGTAATAAATGTATAAGATATGTAGCAAATTGTTATGTATGTGGCTTAATTTCCATTTTTGTATATAAAAGGGGAACTAAGTGAAATGTGACGTAAATGATGAGTTAGGCATGGTTAATGAATTGTTTAGGGTAGAGAATGGCCAAGCTAACCTCCAAGGGCCCCATGCTCTCGGAGTGCTACCTACATAGTCTCGACAAAAAGGTACCTCAGGTCGATGTAGTTCTCCCATAAGCTAGGGAAGAAAATAAGGAGGTGTGAAAATGAGTAGGTAGGTGTTTCAGCATGTTGTGGGTTTAGGTTTGTTAGGTGTGGGTAGATTATAGGTAATATGATGTAGGTGAAAGTGATTGTGGTAAAAGAGGAGGATTACCCAAAAGGTAAGCATCGAGGACCAAGTCTTGTATAAGGTAATCAAAATGTAAACAAAGATGGTTAAAAGATAAAAGGGGGCAATAAAGCCACCTGATGGGGTAGGATCATATCGAGTAGATCATACCTTGGAGGAGGTGATGAACATAAGACCCTAAAGACATTGCATGATTGACATGTTATACAATGAAAAGTAGTCACATGATCACCAAATGTCTAAGTTCCAAGAAGTCCCTTGATGTAGTAAGAAATGAGAGTGGGAATGGTTCACAGGGTGAAGAGTAGGTAATTTTTAATTTTTATATGGTATGAGGTAGCAGACCCTTCAAGAAAGAGGTCCTAGGTCACAATGGGCAAGTCCATGATTAAAACTTTTTTTGTTTTGACTTATAGTTGAGATATAATGATTGATGCAGGAAGTCTATATGGGAAAAATTGAACTCCTTGAGGTCTTTGTGAAGCTGATTGATGCGGGAAGCTTTCGTTTCTCTCATTTTTTTTAAGATTTACATAGTTGTCCTTCATGGGAGCAGTCTATTTATAGCAGCAATTGGTCAAGAAGAAGATGTCCTTTTGAGGGAATCATCTTTTTTATTTGAAGTTTGACTCAAGGAGTTTGGTCCCATTGTGGGGTCTTTGTAGTCATGGACAAGACCAAGGTGAAAGGTAGGACTCTTGTTCAAAGGTCGAGGTGAAATGACCATGGGATCTCATCTAAAGGTAGATGAAATGTATCCATGAGAATCATGCTATGTGCAGCACCGTGGTACACATATTCAAGGGAAGATAACAAGTGATGGGTACTCACATGATTCTAGTTTAATTGTTAGGGAGGTGTATGGAGTAGGTAGCACTCAAGGGACGAGACTGGAGAGAGACAAAGGGTGAGGTAGGATAACGAGTCAACAATATAATGGTCAAAGATGTAAGGTGTTTAGGGGCTCAGGCTCAAGTTTACCATCGAGAGAAGATAAATGATAAGCACCTAATCCATAGGTATGAGTCATAATGTATGGTCCAAGCCAATTAAGAGAAAATTTTCCCCGTTTAATTTTTTCTACTTTGGTTACATGTTGATTTTATTTTAGGACAAGGTCACCGACTTGGAAGGTTCATTGGTGAACACATTTGTCATAAGCACATTTGATACATTGTTGGTAAACTTGAAGGTGATCTAGAGTGTTAAGACAACGTTCGTCTAATAAATCTAGTTGTGCTAAAAGGTCCTGACAAAATTCATCATCAATGAGCATGTCATGGAGAGAAATACAGAGTGAGGGGAACTAGAATTTGAGAGGTAGAACAACCTCTATACCATAGACCAGAGAAAAGGGCGTGGCCCCAATGGAAGTGTGAATACTAGTGCAGTATGCCCATAGGCAAAAGGAATGTGTGTATGCCAATCCTTCCCAATATCGTCAACCACTTTCATGAGAATTTTGCTGAGGGTTTTGTTAGTGGATTCAGCTTGGCCATTAGTTTGTGGGTAGTAGGGTGATGAGAAACTAAGTTGAATACCGAAGGTGTCATAGAGTTATTGTAATGTTTTGTTTTTGAATTGTTTTCCATTGTCAGTGATGAGGCGATGAGGAACAAAAAAGTGAGAAATAATGTGGTGGTTAATGAACTCATATATTTTCTCAGATTTTATGGAAATGAGTGGGATGGCTTCTACCCATTTTGTGTAGTACTCGGTAGCAGTGATGATCCATTGATGGCATTGGGAAGAATGAGGATTGATTTCTCCGACAAGATCCAAACCCCATTGAGAGAAGGGCTGTAACACCCTAAACTGTTGTTACTTTCTCCTTTACATTCAAGTGTTAATATGTGATTTTACCATATGAGGATATGTTCTTTTGGTTTCGAGAGGTCATGCTTGATTTGGTTGTCTTTTCTGCTCTTCAGATCTTTGATTGAACCGGAATATGCTTGGATTGTTTTTCTTTCATCCCTCACATATGAGTGCAATCTCATTTCTGGGAGATTGTAGACTTATCTACCTCTATGACTCGTCCTTGGATCAGTTGCATTGACCTAAGGAATGTTTTAATTATATTCGGGATGAACAATTATATATTGACATTTCATGAATTATTTAGTCTGATGGAACTTATAATGTACAAGTTCTTTTAAACCTCCTTCATATAAAAATATGTCCGTAGAGGAAAGTTTTGTTGGATTCCGGAGGTTAATCCTAGCAGATCATTGCAATTGGAATCTAGTTTCAGTAATTTTAGCATCAGAAAGGACTTGGACCTTAGGCCAGGTAAGATGTGTAAGTTTTCCATCTAAAGCTAATTTACTTGATGCAAAACTAGAATCTGATCTAGGAACATTATATTCTGTTTGAATTCTATATACTGATTTATCCTATTTAGTGGACCTAAACTAGAATCAGTAAGGTTATTAGTTTTAAACCTAAACTATAAACTATTTTTGCAAGGTTAGTTAATCTAACCTAGTCCTAAACTATGTACTTGATATTCCTAAGGGTTATCTAAACCTAATACTAAGGTGGGTGATTAATGTTATATCCTATGGCATTAAGATTAAATCTACCTATGATCTAACCTATCCTAAACTAATGCTATGAAAAGGAGCCTAAGGAGGGTTGCAAGTTTTGGGTGGTGATTTCAATGGAATTTAAAGTAAGGATAAGGATGAGTGGACATGGAGTACTGCCAAGGTTAGTGGAGGTTAATTTGGTAAGAGGGGGCTTACGTGGTAGCAGCTCTAAAAATGGAATCTCTTATTTATTGTAATGTGGAACTCGCCAACTTAGCAGGCAGTGGCAATGAAAAATGGGTGGGAGAAATATATTTAATGCAATTAATTTGCATGGGTTCTCGAGCTCGGATTGCTTTGGGAGGCATGTAAATAAAATTTTACTTGGTTGTTTTTTTTTTCATGCATTCCATTTTTTTGCTCTGCATGAGCACTGGTTTTTTGGACCAGCAGTTCACTCTTCGTTACATGGCAATTTTGAAAGTTTCTAATCTACTTTTGTGTCGTGGGGAATATATAAGGCATGGAGGAAGCAATATTTTTTTGTTTAATCTTTTGTCGAAAAGAAGAGAAAGGGAAAGCTCATCCAGAGGTATTCTTCAACTTTTAAGTGACACTATCAGGCATGATAGGTCCTAACTATTAAAATACTTATTTCCTTTAAATGTTTTCATTAGAACAACTCTGTTATGATGATATATGTGCATTTTTAACTTGGCTGACAAAAATAAATGATTTGTGGGTTTTTATGTTAACTTGGATTCTAGGTTGAACGTGGAAATTTTGGTTCTGTAAGAAACTTGTTTTCATTGTTTTCTTGTTCCCTTGCTGGGGATTAAGTTGGAGTTCTATACCCAGTTAGAACTGTTGCATTACCTTCCTTTGTTGTGTTTTTGTATCCAAGTAACCTTTACCAGACTTCATAGGGTTTTTTGGGTGATGAAATTGGTGAATGTGATCGATTTCTTAAGATTCTTATTGTGGTTAACGACCTAGTTGCATTCGTTGATCTGGGTTCTTGTGAACTGTTGTGTTTTCATACCCATTTGAGTAAATAGCTAACGAATACCGTAAGCTCTTGTCTGACTAATTTCTTAGATTGAAAACTTTTTCCATGAAAGGGAACATTTTTAAAGATTATGTGTTTTTAATGATATGGTAATCTCTTTTGCTTTGGCTGTGAAATGATTGTTAGATTGTTTGCTCCGCCATGAAACTCTGACTGTATTAAGTTCATGTTCAAGGAAACTGGTATATAATTTTGTGGACGGGTTGTTAGTATACTATGTAACAAACCTAACTGTTACAAGTTGAGTGTTTAGGAATTATTGAATAATTGAAACCGTATCACCTCTTGCGCACGGGTTTGTTTGCTTTTTAATTTCACAGGTACTGCAGGAATTACAGTTTATGGTTTAGTTGATTATTTTTAATGTAAACATGAATGTTGGCAATACGAGTTATTCTGAAGGAATAATCACTGAATGGATGTCATGTTTTTCTTGCGAATTCTTGGTTGATCTTGGAAGAGTTGAAATAGGAAATGGTGTTCATCAATTCTGTTTTTTTAAACATACTTAGAAATTGACATTAGAATTGAAATGGGTTGAGCTTATGGAAGACCTATTTTTAATTTGACTGCTATTATATATTCTCTATAATGTTTGATGTCAAAAGTTGATATTGGTTTCAATGGATGTATAGTGGTAGATCCTGTAGGGATCTAAGGGAAATTCTATATGGTGGCTCTACCTGAACCAAATTGTTGAATATACTTAAGTGCTAGGAACAAATTTTTCTTCCTTGATTAGGTTTATTAAATGGGTATTATTTCTTGGAATTTGGATTTAGTTCTAAAACTTGGTTACAACAGTGTTTTGGTCATCCCTGTTTTATCTTTGAGTTGAAAAGGAAGATTGGAAAGGGGCTTAAAAGAAAGAAAGTTATATTGATCTATTCTTGAATGTTAATGCATTTTTTTCTTGGAATTATTTAAGGAGCTCAATCAGAAAAGATATAGGATGGCAGATTATTACATTAAGATGAAAGAAACACTAGGATTAGGGATCCTAATCTGGAATAATCCTTTCATTTTACAACATATTAAGATCTTTTTTTAACTTACTGTTTGTTATTTTCTTTTCAAAGTTATTCGGTTTTTATTGTCTTGCATACTTGTCATGGATTGAAAATTAAGTATAATAAGATGAAGGACAGATTGGTAGGTGAACTTGCAAGTGGCGGTAATCCATCCTTTCTGTTTAGATTACTTTTGTATGAACTTGTTGGAATGAATAATTCAAATGGTTTAGTGTTAAATAAAGGTGATTAGACCATGATATACATTGTTTCAGCTTTTTCAGATGATTAGGTGCATAATAAAAAAGATGTTCCTTCTTACTTTCTTGCATGAAATGAGATGATTCATCCAAAATAGATTAAGTCGAAATTATGCCTGTAACTTAAGTTATGATATAAAGTTGTATTATAATTGGTAGAAAGAAAACCCAGAGTGTATAATGATTTGGGATCATGAAGTAATTGTTGGATTCAATTATACTTTAAATTTAGGACAAGAAGAATAAATTATTCCTTCTATCCATTTTGTTTTTAATAGTGTACTAGGACTCTTATATTGACTTCACTTTAAGTTGAAGGTATGAAGTAATTGATGTCATTATAACAGGGTTGTTTAATGGAAAAAATTAGTGGAATGCAATTGTTTTAAGGATTAGTGCTTATCATGCTCATTTCATTGAACTGACCCGTGTTAGCAATTTTTACAGATGGTCTTCCTAAGTAGTAAAGGTAGACAAATTATGATATGATGCATTGGCTGTTCTAAATTGGTTCTTATGAAGAATTCTGATTTGATTTCTAAACTGTATTGTGAAAGAAAGTTACCTCTTTTGTTTGAAGGTTATTTTCTTAAAGTATGCCGAAGTGCATAAGTTGTAATTGTATGGATTTGGAAATGAATGAATGAAATAGTGAGATAATACCTATGTGGTTTGTGTAACTTATTTTATTGGGATGATCTTCTTATTATCTATATCAATGAGTGAGCATTCTTATTGTTCTATACAATGGAATCTTGATGAATTTCTTAGGTAAGCCATAGCTAATTATATGGTTGAATACTACATTTGTGATTAGTGATTCTTTATGAATTATGATTGTGATTAAAAATTGTAAATAAGATCACTGCTTTTTTTTAGGGAACATCGAGAGTGGGTTATGTCCTAAAATGTAACTAGAAGAGGAAGAGGATTTTCCCCTCTTGTAATGCATTAACTATAAAAGTAATATATGGATATAAATCGCTAAGACATAATGGTATTAAGTCTGATATGTATAAGCCTATAAGGTTGTTACATTTCCTTCGTTGGATTAGTTAATTTCTTAATGAAAAAACTTAGATTGATGTTGTCCTATTTTTGTTTGGATAAAAGGTTGTTAGGTCCCAACTGACAACCAGGAAGCAATCTAGATTTAATTAAGACCCTTTTGTAAGCTAAACCCTAATTACATAAAGGTAACTAAAAGAGTGTTGGACTCGGGGTTAGGGAGGGCTACCTAATTATGTAGGTCCTGTAACCCAAATATAATTTAACGTAAGTAAAATTATTTGAGGTATGTACATCTTTCCGAGGCTGTCCCGTAGGATGTTGACACATGTCAATTGCAAGGTTGTACCTTTAATAAGATTAGGATCTTCTCGAGGATACAACAATGCAGATGACATGTGGAAACACCCTTTTGCATTGATCGTTAAGATTTACACACCTGGAACTTAATTAAGATTTCTCTCTGGGACCGGTTATGACCATAATCAGGTTATGAGGAAGCCCTTTGAGACTCAGGGTACCTTGACACACGGGGTTAAATTTGGTTGACCTAGTATGTCAATTTACCCTTAGTCTTTAAGATCCTCTTCATATCATGAACTATGATGTTAATATGAATTTGAGTCAAACCTTGGATCAAGGGGGACTGATAGAATTCAGTATAAGATGTTCTTTATAACAATATAGTGGGGTGAAGGATGTATTCCAGATTGACGAGTATGCTGTCAAGGAATAAGTAATACGAATAGTATGTTATAAATCTTTGGGCAAAGTATCGCAAGTTGTTGATTGTGTTGTGCTTTGTCACCTAGTCTAAGGATCATGATGATGATGAATAAGTGGTAAAAATTATTTAGATAGGTTCTTTGGGAAGATCACTTAGAACCCGGAATAGGGTAAGAGAACCATGAACATGAAGTAGTTAGTAGAAAACTTCAAGCTCAAAGTTACACATGAATAGATCGGTAGTTCATCGAGTCATGGAATGAATAGATCAGTGGTACACCGAGTCATTATAGCTACATATGGTTATCTATTATAAGAATGATTGTTATGATATGTGTGTTCTAAATTATATATTTAGAACAGAGAACATTAATCGTGTAAAGAAAAAAATTCCTTGTTCTAAAGTATTAAAATGTGAATGTTACAAGGGCCAAAGGTCACGAACGACCTTCAAGGCATGACTGGGTGTATGATGAAGATTGGAATGTTGTTGGTATTTTACACAACATTTGACATATTCGTAACAATCATGGTTAAGGGTCAGCTAGTAATAGCCTAGACGAAGGATACACTTAGCAACAACAAGGCCACTAAAGTGACCTCCACATATGCCATCATGAACCTCCTTAATGGTATAAGGAATTTCAGAACTTGTGAGGCATCGTAAGACAATACCATCAACCATGCTTATAGAGGATTCCTTCCAAGATAACATAACGAGAGACCTTTTTAAGGAAGGCACACTGTCCGTTACGGGTGAGATATGGAGGTAAGATGGAGAGAGAAAGGTAGTCGGAATATTGTTTATACCAAAGGTCACTCGGTCATGGGTATTGGTTTCGATCGAGTAAACATCATGAGGTAAATAAGAAGGTGAATAGAGGCATTGTACGGTAACAAAGACTTTGGAATCAGTGGGTGAAGTGGGTATTTGGGAAGCTCCATGGTATTTACAATTTTTTTGGTGGAACATGGGATGGTTTGAAGGGTGTAACAATCAAAGGTGGTCAAAATTATTTCTACATGATGTTTATACTTTTGAAGTATCTCGTTATGGAATTGGTACATACCATTGACTTGGTT
Organism: Taxus chinensis; assembly: GCA_019776745.2. NCBI lineage: Eukaryota > Viridiplantae > Streptophyta > Pinopsida > Cupressales > Taxaceae > Taxus > Taxus chinensis. The sequence continues at coordinate 928,165,079 of CM034148.1, read as the reverse complement.
TATGACCAATGAAGAATTACCAAAGATGTTGATTGATTTGACATCTAGGGAATAGGTGGCTTGGAGACCTAGTACGAGTGCTTCATATTCAGCAATATTGTTGGTGCATTCAAAATCTATTTTGAAAGACAAAGGCATGGGTTATCCATTAAGAGGAATGAGGATAATACCAGCCCCACCCCACACTCACACTTGGAACCATAAAAAAAGAGTGTCATTTGATAAGGAGGTTCATCCAGGGAAAGGGTAGTAATCGACTCCTCTGGAAAGTCAAAATTAGAGGGTTGATACCCATAAATAGGTGCATTAGCCAATTGGTCAGAAATAACTTGGCCCTTGATGGACTTTTGATGAATGAACTCGAGGTCAAGATCAGCTAAAAGCATAAGCCATCATGCGGCATGCTGATTTTAATAAGGTTTGGCATACATGAAGTGTAAGGGGTTGGTGTTGGTCACAACATAGGTTTTGTGGTTGAGTAGGTAATGATGGAGTTTGGTGGCAATGAAAACTAAGGCTAAGAAAAAAAATTCGGGATGGGTGTATCGAGTTTCGTAGTCCAAAAGATTACAAATGATATAATAAACCACCTGCTCCTTATGCTGTTCATCACGATGAGCGAGCATGGCTCCCAAGGAGTGATCGGTAGTGGATATGTATAGATAAAAAGTTTGATCATCTTTAGGTGGGATAAGTACAGGTGGTTGGAGAAGGTATTGTTTTAAGGCCTCAAACAATTTTTGACAGTCATCATCCCTATTAAAGGAGACATCCTTCTTGAGCAGATGATGAAACAGTTGGCACCGATCCAATAATTATGAAATGAAATGGTGAATAGCCTATAACTTACCTTGCAAGCTATAGAGTTGTTTAAGTTTAGTGGGCAGAGGCATTTCCAGAATGGCCTTGACTTTAGCAGGGTCAAATTCTATACCATGGAGGGAAATGATAAATCCCAGGAGCTTTCCTGAGAGAACCATGAAGACGCACTTCTTAGGCTGAAGGTGGAAACAATATTTAATGAGGTGGTCAAAGATGGTTTTGAGGATGGCAAGGTGCTTGGAGCGACGTTTAGATTTGGTGAGGAGGTCATCCACATAATCTTCCAAAATGTGATGCATGATGTCATGGAAGATGTAAGTCATAGCCCGCTGATATTTGGAACTAGCGTTTTTAAGGCCAAAAGGCATGAATTGATAGTAGAAGGTCCCCCATGGGGTGATGAATGAGGTTTTGTGTTGATCTTCTGGGGCAAGAAAAATTTGGTTATAACTCGAGAAGCCATCCATGAGTGATAGCATCTCATGACCAGTGGTTAGGTCAACCAACTGATCAATACCGGGTAAGGGAAATTCATCTTTCGGGAAGGATAGGTTGAGGTCACAGAAGTCCGTGTAAATTAAGAGTCCCCCTATTACTTTAGTAACAAGGAAAATGTTAGAAATCCAATGAGGATAATCAATGGGTAAGATGAAGGAAATGGAAAGAAGGTGTTGAAGTTCTTCTTTGACGAGAAGAGAAATCAGAGGGTACATTTTCCTCATCTTTTGTTTGATGGGTTTGGCATCGGGAACAATTACGATATTGTGGACCACTATGGTGGGGTTAATACCAGGCATGTCTATGTAAGACCAAGTGAATGCGTGGTTATGATCTCTAAGAAAAGAAGTGATGGCTTCCTGTTTAGCATCATCTAAAGATTGTCTGATCTTTAGGATGTGTGGGTCGTCCTGAGTATGAATGTTGATCTTGATAGTCGATTCATTCAACATGGTTTGCATCTCAGAGGGTAACGACTAATGAATATATGAGTCTTCTGCACCAAGGTCAGTGAGTATGGATTCATCATCCTGACATTGAACAATGTTAATTTTAGGTGTGTCATCATCAATCATTTTAAGATACAGGAAGGGAAGAGTGGAAGGGGCCTCGCCCTTGCATTGATAAGTCAAAGGCCCCAAGGAAATGGTGTTTATGAAAAAAAAATTTAGGAGGGATAGATTCAGGATCCATCGACTCCATCGGTGAAGGTGGCGATGAAGGTGGAGAAGGGCTAGTGTCCTTAATGAGTTCAATGCGGGCCTGTTTGGTAGGTGGTTTAGGGAAACCGATACCACTACGGTCATTATGTTTGCAGGTGGTACATGGAATAACTGTATGGTGGCCTTGCTCGTAAAATCCAAAACCAAAACCCTTCCATGCACAATGGTGTAGGAAGGCGTGGGTGAAATGGTGATTGGTAAGTGATTGGAAGTCAGCAGAAAATGGGTGGGTTTGTGATGGTAGTTCAGGTGTGTAAGTGGTTATATCAAGTCCCCCATAGGTGAGACTAGTATGAAGGTGGGGAGAACCATAAAGGAGATGTTATCCTATACAGTGATCATATCGAGGGTGTTGGTGAAGGCTTCCATAATCTTGTGGAGTAAGAATTGTGTTGACACTATATAGGCGGTACTCCCCCAGAGTGAGGCATTGAAAAACACCTTCCAAGGGATCATTGGTCGGCATATAGGTAGCTGGTATGGATAATGTGTCATAGGTCAATGCAGAGGTGGGGTTAACAGATTGGAAAGTTGACGGGTTAGCTGTGGAGGTTATGGCAGTGGTAGGAATGGATGAGGTATGTGCGGTAGAAGCAGCGGCTGTACTAGTAGGTGGTGTAGGTGAAGCAGTAGTGGTCACGGAGGTAGATGACTTGATAGGTATGAGCAAATCATTGGTTCGATAAATCATGTTGCATGTTTTAAAAGGTGATGGGTCAGTTGGAATGGTATAAGTGTGTCCTTCATGCTCAAACTTTACACAACGATGCAAAGTGGAAGGAATGCAACCCATGGCATAGATCCAGTGTCTACCAAGCAACATGTTATATTGGAATTCCCCCTCCAAAATGTAAAACAATTTACGAACAGTGTGGGGGCCATCACAAATGTGGAGGATGACGGTGCATAGTGTAGAGGTGATAAAATCATTGAATGAATGCAACATGACCGAGTGTTTATGCATGTAATTGTTAGGTATGTGCATTTGAGTGAATGCATGGGATGAAATGATGTTAATGCTAGCACCCCCATCAATCATTACAAGGCCTACCTGTATGTCATCGATGTGGACAAAGGTGAAGAGGGTTGGGTCTAGGTCATCGTTTTAGTGTGGCACGATCTCTTCATTAGGAATTAAACAATATGGGAAGTGAACTGCCTAGTGTATGCTAGAGATCCAGGAAGTGTGATACTTCCTAGATGGCTGTCAGTCCACTATTTTAAAAAAATTAATTTTGTAAACAAAGTAAATCCTATTGTAATTTGAAATGATTTAGGTATCTCACTTAAAAAACAATAAGAAATAGATCTAATCTAACAAGTTAAGCTAGAATAGAATCCAAAGGTCAAATGATTGGTTCTGGGTTCTGTAGGTTTGACAGAGGTCTCAGGTAGATCACAGGTGGATGAGGGTGAGATGAAATTAAGTGGGTAGGTATCTGTTCTGGGCTGTGTGGGAAAATACAGAGACCGATGTCAGTTAGGGGTAACTGATGGTGGTCAGGTGTGACTGGTGCTGGTTACTGTGAAATCTAGAAATGTCATAGAACAAGCTTTAGGTCTCCTTTGTGATTACACAAAGTACTTTGGTTAGTCAGGATGAGGTATTAGGTGACTGGGGTAGGCTTCGGTGAGGCTTTAATGGTTATATGGAGGTGTAAATGTTGGAGAAGGTCAATAGGTGGCTAGGTAAAAATAGATGATAAAATGATCATGAAATAAAATAAACTAGAAAAATATGACGTTATACTTGCTTGGATTCCAGTCCTGAATGCCTGTGAGTGAGGGATGGAGGTGTTGATGAAAGGTTTGAAGGTTGTAAGTGATCACCAGTTGAAGAAAAGCTTCTGCATGGGTTACATGTGCATTCCTCTTTTCTTGGTTAGATCAGATCATGGTTGTGATGGCTGTGCAGGAAAAGATGTTTGGTCTCCTTCCTTGCATGTGTGGTCTCACTAGAATTCACTCTCTGAAGATGTGTTACATCTCTGAGATGTGATAATGCTCACCAACCTATTTGCTTCCAACTTCCAACTTCCAACCTTGAGAATAAGATTGTTTTGGGGTTAAAAGGGTAACCAACAGCGGTTCCGACTTAACCGGTGATGGTTAGGGGTAACCGGCATTGTTCAAGGTGGGATTTCCTAGGTTTACTAAACTAGGGAGATCCTCTTGATATCCTTGGATCTTGTGTCATCAACCCATAGATTAGACTGGGAGATTCTTGTGAGCATGCGGGAATGTGGTTAGAGGGAATGTAGGCATTGATTTTTAGGGTTTGGGTAAGACTCGGTTAATTATGACAACTTACTAAGAATAGGTCTTAGGTTTAGTTGGCTTGGTGAGGTGTCTAAGTGAACTGTATGTGTGGATATTACTTAAAATAAGATATTTAAATAATATATATAGTGAGGATAATGCATTAATTTAATTAAATTAATATTAGTGGGGTGAAAGGGGTCATGGCTAGGTGAATGTGATGAAGGGTGTTTATTTTTTGAGGGACCAACGAGGAGTGTGACCTAATTTTAGTGTCTACAATAACCATTGTCTCTGAGACAATGAAATTAGTTTGGGGTAATGTTGATCAAAGAATACTTGACATTAAGCACATAAGAATTCCACGTGAGAAAGAAGGTCATATTCAAAGGTGCGAACTGATAGGGGGAACATGCACGCAGAGCAGAAGTTCAGCTTTCGGGTCTTAGTCATTTTCACTCATGAAGGTCTAGATTTAGAGATGGTGTGCATAGCACACAAAGAAGGAAGAGACGTGTGCACCATACATTTTCTATTTTTAAAGGATCGAATACAAAGTGTTTTGCATGGATACATGCTAGGAATAGGATTATCAATGTAGTTAACTACCAATAGTCTATTGCTAGTGCACTTACAGGTGTGGCTGATTTTGTAATGGTGCGTGGAAAATAATAGCATGAAAATTATTTTTGGAATGGATAAGAGGTGAAGGGTAAGTCCCCACCCTTATATAAATGTATTAGACTACGTAGTAGATAAAGAGGTATGATTGTGAATATGCATACATAGGAAGATTATGCTGCTAAATTTTGTACGCACATACTACTGTTATTGTAATGAAGCTTCTGTATACTTATTACATTTAATATAATGGAGGATATTGGATGAATCTAAGTGTTATTCTTGTGTGTAATTGGATATTGTGTGTACTTGATTCCATCATGATTATTGTTTAAATTCTAGTCTTCCTTATATCTAGAACTGTCGTGCACTGAAGAATGATGTATTAGTTATGGATCTATAAGCTTTAAGTCCTCATTATGCTAACATCCTGTTACAACAACCATAAATAGGGACTTGGTACCTTTGCATGCTTTGGTTGAGTGCTTGGTCCAAGATGAGTGATGTGCCAGTCTAGGGTGTTATTGGTAAATTCTAGGCTTCATCAATATTGCCCCCAATTTCCTCTTCCATGTTGATGAAAATAGTGTTCTTCTTCTATGTCAAGTCTTTTTCTTTCTTTAGGCACACTATATCTACATCCTTGGCCTTAATTTCTTCCCTCAGTGCCCTAATTGTTGTAGCCTTATCCACATTTTGTTGTGCCACCTTTGTCAAGACTTTCACCAAAGTATTGCTCAATTGTTCATCTGACATAACAATAGGCTTTAATGTTATGTGTATGGCCTAAGGTGTCTTCCTCAACCTCCTTGATACACATGACTCTTCAAATACATCAAATTTTGATTCATCCATGTGCATGTGGATAGACCATGAAATCTGCTTCCTTGTGCACATGGTTTCCATCTCTTCATCCATCAACTCCCACCCATACAACCCCTTTGGTGTTATTGTGCTTTGAAAGTAGGTGTGGAGAATTTTACCTATGTCCTCAGTGTAGCCCATGACAGATGCAACATATTATCCACTTTTTATTTTCGATCTTGGCCCTTTAGGAAATTTAGCTTCAAGATTTAGATTGTGTTCTACTATGCCCTGAGCAGTCTCATGTGTTGTCTCATCTGCCTCCTTTTCTCCTTCTTCTCTATCCTTAATTTCTTCATCCTTTATCTCTTCCACGTTCTCTAGAGGTGTTGGAGATTCAGGAACATTCTCCTTAGAATCTTCCACCTCCTCATTCAACTTCAACTTCCTTTTTATCTTCTTTGCTATCTCCTTCTGTGGGGAGATTCAAGGTGATCTGCGCACTGATTATGGAGTAGTACCTTGAGTCCTGGTTCTTCCTAATATCCTTTTTAAATGGCGCTATCCTTGTATTGCATCCAAGTCCTCATCATCTCCCTCTTATGGCTGGGGTGGAGTATTCATGTGCTCAGCTTCTACCCTATCTATAGGCTACCTCCTGCCTCTATGCTCCAAACCACCACTATCTTCATGCTCTTCTTCTTCATCATCTACTTCTATTGTTTCTATGGGCTTAGGTGCTGGAACATTTTCCATTGTATGCTTACCTTTTGGCAGCCTTGGGAGCGTGAACTCATTCTCCACATAATTATTGTTCTCCAACTTGGGCTTGAGTTGGAGGTACACAAGCACCACTCCAACGTCTCCAATAGCCAAGCTTATTGGATTCATGTGTATTATATCTGAGATAAGCCTCTCAATGTAAGTTGTCCATCCTGGATATACATATGTCTTTCTCAGAGTGTGGTAGTCATAATCTACCTTATCTGCGATGAATCTTAGGTGATGCACATCTAAAAACTGGTGAAATGATGCCTTGAAATATTGTGTTGTGAAGGCATAGCAATTTTTACACCAAGGGCTCCAAGCTCCGTCCTTCATTGCAAATCATGCAATGCAAAAATGCTGGTAGACTACAAACTATATTGCCTTACCCACCACCGAAGGAAATTCCTTGGGTATGCACCACTCCTCTTAAAATGCCATGTAGAGCCTATCATACCACATCTCCACCCTCTATTTAAATGACCCACCCATGGTCCCTTCACATAATTATTTATTAAAATTGTCCGCTAGAGATTTGTGTTCTATGGGGTACTCCCAAATCTTCTCCTTTGGCCCATCGGGCACTCCAATCTCCATAAACACCAAAGACAATAAAATAGCACCAAAAATAATTCTATCACCTATACACGCTTCTTCAATGATTGTATTTGATATGTGATATGAGATATTGTAGATCAATCCTTAAGACATCTTCCTTGTAACGTGTAACCACATTGTATTTACCTGTGACCACCTTTCTTAGTCATTCAGCTTTGTTATAAGATGTGCAACTACTTGCACTACTAGGTACTTATTAAATTTTTGATGTCCATGCCATGCGGACCCTTGGTATATCCCAAATCCTTCCTTGTCTCTAGGATTGCTACTTTATCTATTAAGTCGATCTCCAGATTTGCTCCTGAGGCCCTTAGTCTTGTCACTATTGAAATCAAGGAAGATGTGATTCTAACCCTTTTTCCAATGAAGTAGAAGAATTCCTCATGGACTCTATTCATCAACCATCGATACAATGGTTCATAATTTCCAAAGTATGACAGCTTGTATAATTGGTAGACTCTAGTCTACTTTAGTAACTTCTCACCAACATCATCGTACACTCACACATCTTTTGTTATGCACTTGTTTTTTTGTGCTCAGCAACGCATCTAGTTCCTTATTATTTTTCGATGTGTGATGGTTTTAATATTTGATCTTACATTGATGGATGTGGGAATCCCATTCTTGTCCCACAATCATGCCCTCTGGATACTACAATTATGATAAATTACACATAAGAGCAATTTATTCTTCCACTTCAACCTTCTTCTTCCCTTTTACTCATGTTGCGGGTGCTTTCTTTGATGCCATTTGAAAAATATCTCTTTTCTACCCTCTTTAATCGAGCAATTTGAAACCCTAGTTCAAATCGTCGTTCCCTAGTGGAAATTGCATTCCCTAGCTCTTTTGTAATGCGTCGTCTTTGCTCAAACCCTTCACCTATGGGAATGCAAGCTTCTCTTGTGCACAAATATTCTCTCCATGTCTAGTTTCAAACTCTTCACACCTCAACATGATTGTTTGGCTTGTTTGCACTTAGCTCTTTTCCAATTATCTCAATTACAATGGTAAAAAAGAACTCACATCCCATCCTTATATAGATTTTTAAAAATTTAGTGCATTTATTTCTCCTCCACCTACCAACAATCCTCTTTTTAATCGACCATTTTTGTTCTTTCCTCGCAGTACATATTCATGCCCAAACTATAACCATCTAGCGTGTCTTCCTCCCTTTTGGCTACAGAATTCTCTTCAATGTGCTTCCCTGCACCCGAGTATATCATTACTATGCCTTCCACTGGTAGTCTTCATGGCCTTTTCTTACCTCTCCTTATAATATTCCATCATTTATCTCCATCTATGGTCATCTTGTGTAGAAGAAATCTCTTTTCTAACAATTCTTCAACTTTGAATAGCACCCATAGCCATTTGTTCATTTCATGTGTACTTATTTTCAACAATCATGTACCTGGACATCAATAGCGACCCCACAATAAGGGTATGTGTAGTCCTCTGTGCATATAAATTCTTCAAAAAGTAATTAGCTTCTAGCGCATAAACATGCTTATTACACAAAAAACACCAACTAAATTGACAAAGCATAGTGAAAAAGAAGGAAATACATTCAAGAAAATATATAATTGAAAACCTAATCTACATGACAACACTGCCTTATTACAAACACAAGGAAGACTTATTTATAGCAAAGCTTCAACCTACTCGCATTGAAGTAACGAGGTAATAGTGTCCCATCATGAACCTCTAATTAGTAAGTGCATGTTTCAAGTATGTGAGTGATAACAAATGACCCCAGCCAATGTAATTTGAGTTTTCCTGGATGGTGCAAAAACTTAGAATCATAAAGGAGCACCATCTATCCAATTATAAACTTTGTACCCTTGATGTTCCTATCATGCCATGCTTTCTACCTAGCCTTTTATTATTTTTAACTCCAATGTGCTATTGATCATCACTCATCTAGCTTATTTAACTTGTTAATCTATTCTTCTAATGCTTTCTCATCCACTAGACCTCTAACGTGCACAATACCCAAAGATGGTAACATGAATTCTATAGGAAGAACTGATTCTATGCCAAACACTAACTGAAATGGTGTGGCTTTGTTCAAATTTTTATATGTTGTTTGATATGCCTAAAGTAATACAAATACTTTATCATCCCAATACTTTCTTCCAACATCACATATTGTTTGTCAATGTTTGGCTTAAAATTTTGTTGAAAGCCTCAGCAGTCCCATTTTGCAATCATAAATTCATCCAATAAAATTCTAATTTTTGCATTCAGAAAATGTGTGCCCCTATCACTGGTCAAACTTAAAGGGCATCCATACCTCATAATAATATTTTCCCATAGAAACTTGGCTGTTGTAGCTGCTATTAAATCCTTTGTAGGGGATGCTTCTGCCCACCTTGTCAAATAATATGTGCAAGTTATGATATAGTGCAATCTAGTCCTACAAATGGCTGGCAAAATATGACCCACAAAATCTATAGCCCATTTCTCAAATGTTTCTACACTATTAATAGTTCTTAGAGGAATTTCATCTCATTGACATGGTTTTCCAAGACACTGACAATGATCACAAGCCTTGTAATAATCCTTATAATATTTATATAGGGTTTCCCACCATAATCTAGTGGGTAAAATCTTGTGCATAGTGGCGTCACCTACATAGTGGCCACTTGTTCATGCTCCAGTACATAGTGGCACAGTACTTCATCCTGACCTACTTTGTATAGGTCACCACTAATCAACATATAGTGTGTTGCGTGTATGGAAAACTATTTCTTCTCTAAGGATTTCATTCCTTTTGGTGCCATACATGTTAATAGAAAGACAACAATATCCTCTAATTCTAATGGCACTTGTTGTAACCTATATAACTGTGAATCTAGCATGGTATCTTCAATTTCTTATGCTTCTTCTCTTGACTGTATTCTGGATAAATGGTCTAGTCCAGAATTACTTTTCCCTGGTTTTACCACAACTGTGAAATCAAATTCTTGAAATAAGAGTACCCATCTACATATGTGCCCCTGTAAAACGGGCTTGTTTACCAAATACTTCAATGCCATGTGATCTTTATAAAAGATAAATGGTGTAGCTAGTAGGTACTTTCTGAATTTATGTAGCACATAGATCATTGACAAAGCTTTGTGCTATGTAGTTGTATAATTCTATTATGCAGGAGTTAGCTTTCTACTAGAAAAATAAATAGGATGATCTATAATACCTTCTCCAGGTTGAGCCAATACCGCACTAATGGCCATTCTAGAGGCATCCACATGTACATGAAATGGTTGGTCCCATGAAGGAAAATGCAAAATATGCGTGGTAGTAAGTTTCTCTTTTAATGTCTCGAATGCGTGCTGCTGCAGTTCACCCCAGTAGAACGTACCTTTTCCTTTCAGTAACTCCTCCAAAGGTGTAAAAACCTTGGCATATACTTTAATAAACTCCCAATAATATCATGTATGACCTAAAAATCCATGCACCTCACTCTGACCGGTATACTCTTATAGCACAATAATGACTGCAACCTTAGCTGGATCAACCAATAAACCTTCCTTGTAGATTATGTGTCCTAACAATATTCCAAATGGTGTAGAAAATATGCACTTCTTGATGTTCAAAGAAATACTTAACTATCTATATATTTCAAACATTAAGCAAAGATTGTCACAATGGTCCTTGACCATTCCTTACACCATTAAATCCTCTAAATAAACTTGTAAGAAGTTGTGAATAAATTCTTTAAATACCTGAACAACTAGGTGCAAAAATACAACAGATGCATTTTTCAGACCAAAAGGCATCACAATATAGGTGAAGCTAACCCATTTAGTAGTAAAAGTAGTTTTTTCTTGATCCTCCTAGGAAATCCTAACCTGATGATACCCAGAGAACCCATATGTAAACAAATAGGTTTTACACCTTGCAACACCTTCTAGTATTTCTTCAGTGAATGGCATAGGAAAGGGATCAGTCACACATGCAACATTCAGCTCCATGTAGTCCACACAGATCCTAATCAGTCTATCCTTCTTGATACTGATCACCGTTGGATTAACCCATTCTAACTCATCCAGGGGCTTGATGATTCTAGACTTCAACATTTTTTCAATCTCTTCTTTGACCTTTTCATGCAAGTTCAAGTTCATCCTGTAGGGTCACTTTCTAACTAGGCGCACACCCTCTTTAAGCTTTATCCTCATCTCCCCTAACAATTCATGCATGCCTTTAAGCTCATGGAACCCTTGAGGGAATAAATCCTAATAATCCCGTAGTAACTCTATGATTTTTTCCACTTCAGAGTCTAACCAATAATACCCAATTATGGCCTCCTTAGGTATATCATCTAATCCAATATTCACTTTCTTTATCTTCATAGGTTCATGGTAGGCACACGTGGTCTTATTTGAACTGTCCAACACCTAACGCCTACCTGTTGAATGGTTTACATCCATATTTTCTACTTCTTCATCATCCACTAAGTAGACCATTTTTCCTTTTTCTTTCTCAAGGAAAGTGCGTTGAAGTAGTGTGGCATCGGCCTCTATCTCTTTAACAGGACGCACTCCTGAGTTTCCTTCATACAATAACTCCTAAATGAGTTCTTCAGCCTTGGTACTATCTTCCATAGTTAATTTCTTTATGACTTTTAATGATTCTTCCACTAGAGGCTTAGTAGAGAAGAATTCATACATCTGGATCATTCCTATAATTAAATTCTGCCAATTTCTAGTCTCTCTATGTAGTTTTGCATATACATACCAAGCATGCACGTAGCCATGTAAAGTGGAATAAAACTTGTGCACCGAGAGCGAAGGTGGTAAATCTTCCTGCCTCTTTGTCCAAAGTCTCTCACACTGATGAATGTGGTCCTGAATAGGTTGATTACCATGATAAGTTTAGATTTGAGTAGGTGTATTACTCCTAAATATTCTAGTGGCAAGAGAAATCCTAATTTCATTCCATCCTACAAGATCATCCTTGTGGACCACACACTAGCGCGTTGTTGTCTCACATAGGGTATATGCTAGCATATTCCTTCTTTCAAGTGGGTCTATCCATTATTCTTCCATGTCGTATAGGAACATCATAGGATCTCCTTCTTCGGTGTAACAAGGTATCGAGCTGTTACCTATTCTCTTGATATAATGCAGTTTGTTGACCCTAGGAAATATGCTCTTTACTTCAGGACCTACTAACTCATAAGTTCTATAAGCCCAATTATCATAAGAAACACTTGTAGTATCACTAATAGACTATGCATCCTCCCACTGAAGTATTCCTTCTTTACATGGCTCAAACACCTCTTGATCCCGAATGACGTGTTCATAAATCCTATTCATGTCTTCTTCACTCAAGGGCTCAACATAGGGTACATATTTTCCATCTGTTAAAGGGATAATAACTCTTTCCTACTTATTTTAAAAACTAATATAACCCTTGTTGAACTAAAGAACATCATTATTTTCATAGCACCAAGGACATCCCAATAGAGCTGGGATGCTATCTGACTCTGCCAGCACTAAAAGCTCAAAATCTCCAGTGAACTTGGCTCCTTTTACGGTAATGGATGCATCTTTTAAAACTACAATGGGAGTGGCCTTAGTCTGGTTAGCCATTAAAAATACATTAGACGACGGGTGTAATGGAGGTGTCCCCATATGTACACATGTATCTAAGGTAAGAACATTGAATTTCATGCCAGTATCAATCAGTATATTAATCAATAGACACTCATCAACAACAACATTCACAGTTATTTCCTTGTCATAATCTAGGCGATGAGGGGGAAGATTTACATGCAGGATCTACCGTTCAGTCTCAGTACTTGCACATGTATTATTTCCTTTTAATGAATTCCCCAACATTGGAATGATGTTCTCCTGGCGTAACAATTTGCACACTTCTCTCAAGTCATCCATATTAGTTTGGACCTTTTCTAATTCTTTATTTTACTTCATCTTCCGTGATTGCTCCTTTAAATATTGTATCTCACCCTAAATATTCCTGAGTACCTTCATGGTTTCTTGGTAAACCTCCTTTTGATGGGATGGATCTGGGTACCGTGAATGTAGAACCTCCTCCTTATTGATGGTAGGCTTTTGCTACAATGCATCCTTGACATGCGCTACTTCAATGTGGGTCGTGCTCTTTACCTGTAATGCCTCAGAATTTGTTCCAGCTTAGGCATCCACTAATTTTCCACAGTGCGTTGTATCCTAACCATCCATGCACCTTTTTTTCCTATTTATGTTGTTTGTTAGATGCCCATACAATTTTGGGCACTCATCATAACTATGATTCTTTCCACAGAAAGAACATGTAATATTCTAAGGACATTCACGCCTGTAGTGGTCAAGATATCCACATGTTTAACATGTTCCATAAGGGAACTCACTTTTTCCACCACTACAGCCTTAGCCTCCATATCCTCCTTGAAACCATCGACCTCTGCCGCAACCAAATTCAAAATTCCCTTCATTCCAATCATAGTGCATCTAATTGTGATCCCGATCCTGATGCTTATTCTTGGTTTTAGATTTATCTGAAAATCCTGTCTATCATACACTAATATCTATAGCATCATGGATCTGACCAATCAGCTAGAAGTCTTCCGTGTCATGAGTCGTGGACCTACAAATTTTACAGTAGCATGAAACATTCTTCCTTATCGTATGTTATAGTAATGGGAAGTGGCTATCATCATATTTTAGATGGCATATCTCATAGTCTAACAATAATGAGTGCACTAATCTACAGGGAAAACTATCCTTTGTGTGACCTTCCACTTCATAATCTATGCACCAAATCTCTGTGTGCATCTCATGTGCTGAATTTTCCGATATCTTCTCCTACTACATCGACATAGCTGCAATATATGCTTCTAAAAATGGGCTCACCCTAGTGTCTATACTTCCAACTTCCTCAATGCGTAAATATGCTTCAAGTGCTTTGCGTGGATCGGTGTATGTCTTATGTGATAATGCCCTTATAAAAGGTGTTTATTAGGCCCCCAATGAACCATTACACATTCTGACTTGCATGAATATCATAAGAAAGCTTGGATAATAGTGTTTGGAAATGAGAATCATACTCTTTGACACTCTAAGTAGTGTCTTGCTTAATATCCTTGAGTGCACTTATACTCTTCTACTCAAACTCAGGGATGTAAAAATCTTTAAGGAAAACATATTTTAAAGTTATATAGTCTATACTAGTTTGATCAGGGATAAATTTTCTATACCAACTATGTGCACGCCCTTGTAACCTAGTAACAAATTAACTTGCCCTCTTTTCTAAAGCCATGATTCCTTTTGTGTGCCACAATATTTCACACATGTGTACGTGTTCAGCAACATCTTCTATACCCCTATACTCTGGTGTTAGGTTTTGGAGCCTATTTTTATGAGAGGAAGTGTTGAAGACTGTACACTAAGAGTACTGTACACTTTCCACAGTTGTCTCACTAGGGTTTGGGGGTGTAGCCCCCAATTTTTTTGGCCTTAAAACGTGCCCGATATACTAGGAAACATGCTTTTCTCATATGGGTGGGATTTTTTAAACCATAGGTTTATGGGATGGTTTTGGCCCATGGTTTTGATACCCATAGTTTTGTAAAACTACTTAAGCAGTTGTCTGATTTATATGGTTTTGTGCATATGGTAGGTATAATGTAACATTGCAGATGTGTTTTGAATTTGGGTGTGAATTTTGTAGAGTTTGTTGAGCATAGATCCAAACAGATCTGGGTATTGTATTGAGAGAGTCGGTGTCTTGTAATAAAATATGAGCAAGTGATTCTTGTTGGACGTAGCCCAAATTGGGTGAAGCATGTTAAATACTATCTCTTTGTGTTGTGTTATTTTATTCTACACTTTTATTTGAGATCTATAATAATTTTTGCATATTAGTTTCTACTGTTGCGATTCTGTGAGGGATTATTCCACATCTTTTATCCCTTATTCTACTAAAAATTGGTATCAAGAGTCTTGGTTTGGTTTTTTGAAGTGTTGAATCATAGGGAAAGTTTTATCTTGAGTCGGAGCTATGGTAGATGATGGAAGATCTAGAGTTTATAAATTCAATGGGCAGAATTTCAGTCTTTGGAAGATGTAAATGGAAGATTACCTTTATCAGAAGGATCTTTATATTATGTTATCTTGAGAAGGTGAAAAAACCCTCGAGCATGAAATATGCGGAATAGAGATTTGTTGGATAGTAAGACACTTGGGACAATCCGGTTGTGTCTTGCATAATTGGTATTATTTAATGTTTCAAAGGAAAAGACTACAAAAGAACTGATGGATGCATTAGGGAAGTTGTATGAAAAACCCTCTGCCTCTAATAAGATATTTTTAATGAAAAATTTGTTTAATATGAAGATATCTGAGAATGGTTCAGTAGTAGATCATTTAAATGATTTTAATATGGTTGTAAATATGTTAGCTTCGGTTACAATAGAATTTGATGAAGAAGTTAGGGCTTTATTAGTTTTGCGCTCTTTACTTGAGAGTTGGAATAGCCTGGTAATGGAGCTAAGCAACTCGGTTCCAGACTAACTCAAAGTTGAAGTTTGAGGATGTTCTAGGGGTAATTCTAAGCGAGGAAATGTGAAGAAAAAGCTCTGGTGAATCTTCTACTTCAGGGAATGCTTTAACAATGGAAACTAAAGGGAGATAGAAGAATAGAGGAAGACAGTGGAAAATCAAAGGATCGGGACCAAGGTCAAAATCCAAAAGCAAGATAGTATGCTAGCACTATGGAAAGTTTACACATGTAAAGAAGGATTTTTGGGAGCTTCAAGACAAGAAGAAAAAACAAGAAGAAAACAAGTAGGCAAATGTGGCAATGGGTAATGTATGTCAGGATGCTTTGATTCCTTCCTTTGCACAATAATATTGAATCTTAGGTTTTAGATTCGGTGGTTTCTTTCCATGCTACTCCACATAGGAATTATTTTGTTGATTATGTTCAAGGATATTTTGGGCATGTTTTTCTTGGTGTTGACGAGCCTTACAACATAGCTGGAAATTTTTTTGTTCATGTTAAGATGCAGAAAGAGAATACTTGGTTATTGAAGGATGTCAGACATGTGCCTACATTAAGACAAAATTTGATATCGGCAGGGTAGTTGGGAAGTGATGGTTATTCTGTGATATTTACAACAGAATCTTGGAAGGTTACCAAGGTTGCTCTTGTGGTGGCAAGAGGTAATAAGGTTGGAACCTTGCATGTAACCACTTATAGCACTAATGTCTGTAATCTTGTGGCTTCAGAAGTAGATACAACATTGTGGCACTATAGGATCGATCATATAAGCCATAAGGGAATGGAGATAATAAAGAAGGATTTGCCTAGATATACAGAAATAGGTTTGGAGTTCTGTGAGGATTGCATCTATGGGAAACAGAAGACGAGTAAGGTTTCTTAAGGTTGGACCTACAAAGAAAGATAGTAAGTTAGAGCTAGTGTATTTTGATGTGTGGGGGCCAGACTTAGGTATCATCTCTCAGGGGTTCAAGTTATTATTTTGACTTTTATTGATGATGTAACAAGGAAAGTTTACGTTTATTGTATTAGAAACAAATTTGATGTATTTGACACTTTTGTTAAATGGAAATGCCTTGGTAGAGAATGAAACAAGTCTTAAGATAAAATGTCTCAGGTCAGAAAATGGAGGAGAGTATTGCAACAATGAATTTGATGATTACTGTTCTAATAATGGAATCTGTAGGCAAAAGACGGTTCTAGGAACTCCGCAGTAGAATGGGGTGTTAGAAAGGATGAATAAAACAATAATGGAACGTGCTAGGAGCATGAGGTTACATACATGACTGCCTCTTTCTTTTTGGGCAGAAGCGGTGAGCACAGCTGTGTACTTGATAAACAGAGGACCCTCAAGTGCCTTAGATGGAGGCATACCTGAGGAGGACTTGGTATGGTAAGAAAGTTGATTATTCATTTCTTAGAGTCTTTGGATGTGAGGTGTTTGTCCATACATAGACAAGGATGATAGGACCAAGCTAGAGGCTAAATCAGAAAAATGTACTTTCATTGGTTATGGTGGTGATGACTTTGGATATAAATGTTGGAGTATTAAGGACAAGAAAATCATTCGATCTAGGGATGTGGTCTTTAATGAGAAAGTCATGTATAAGCAGCAGTTGCAGGAAAACAGGGAAGAATCCAAGAAAGAATATGCAGCGGTAGAGGATCTTCTGGATGGGAAAGTGACACATGAATTAGTTCAGGAACCTCCTCAACAAGAACCCCAAACTCCTATATTGAGGAGGTATTCTAGGGTAAGAAGAGAACCTGAACGTTTTTCTCCTTCTCTTTATTATTTATTACTCACTGATAGTGGAGAGCCAGAGAGCTTTGATGAAGCAATGTAGGTAGATGCCAGGAAGAAGTGGGAGCAAGCCATGGATGAGGAGCATCAGGATCTCATGGAGAACTAGACATGGGATTTGGTGAAGCTACCTGAAGGAAAAAGAGCATTACAGAACAAGTGGGTGTTTAGACTCAAAGAGGAAGGAGGAAAGAAAAGATACAAGGCTCGGTTGGTGGTCAAGGGGTTTGCACAGAAAAAAGGTATAGATTTTGATGAGATTTTTTCTCCTGTAGTAAAAATGACTTCTATTAGAACTATTCTAGGAATAGTTGTAGCAGAAGACTTTGCACTTAGAACAGCTTGATGTAAAGACTGCATTTCTCCATGGTGATTTGGAGGAGGAACTATATATGCAGCAACCAGAGGGCTATGAGGTCAAAGGTAAAGAGGAGATGGTGTGCAAACTGAAGAAGAGCTTGTATGGCTTGAAACAAGCTCCACGTCAATGGTATAAGAAATTTGATAGCTTCATGATGGAGCAAGGTTATATTAGATGTCATTCTGACCATTGTGTGTATACAAAGAAATTTGAGGATGGAAGTTATATTATCATATGTCTGTATGTGGATGACATGTTGGTTGCAGGTAAAAACATGCAAGAAATAAAAGTACTCAAGAAGAAGCTAAGTGAATCCTTTGCTATGAAGGATTTGGGGCAGCCAAAAAAATCCTTGGTATGAGGATATCTTGAGATAGGAAGGAACGGAAGCTGAATTTATCTCAGGAAGAGTACATTAAGAAAGTCTTGGAGAGGTTTAATATGCAGGATGCTAAACCGGTTGGGACTCCTTTGGCAGGCCATTTCAAGTTATCAAAGGAGCAGTGTCCCAAGACTAGAGTAAGGAGAGAAACCAGATGTCCAAGGTACCTTACTCATCAGCAGTTGAGTAGTTTGATGTATGCCATGGTGTGCACTAGGCCTGATATTGCCCATGCAGTGGGAGCGGTGAGTAGATTTATGAGTGATCTAGGTAAAGATCACTGGCAGGAAGTAAAGTGGATCCTTCTGGTATTTGAGAGGGACCATGGGGACAGTTTTTTGCTACAGTGGATCAAACACCACTTTGTGTGGTTATGTAGATTCAGATATGGCTGGAGATGTAGACAGCAGGAGGAGCACGACAGGTTATGTTTACACTGTAGGTGGGACAACAGTGAGCTAGATTTCACGACTACAGAAGTCTAGTGGCTTTGTCAACCACAGAGGCTGAGTATGTTGCTGCCACAGAGGCAAGAAAAGAAATGATTTGGTTACAACAATTGCTTGAGGAGTTGGGGCATAAGCAGGAGGAAGGAAAGTTGCATAGTGATAGTCAGAGTGCTATACACCTAGCTAAGAACTCTACTTTCCACTCTAGGACGAAGCATATACAGTTAAGGTACCATTTCATCAGGAAAACTTTGGAGGAAGAGAAGTTGAAGCTGGAGAAGATTCATACCAGTAAAAATCCTACAGACATGATGACCAAGGTGGTCACAAGGGAAAAAATGAAGCTATGTTTAGCTTTGGTTGGTCTTCACGGAAACTAGTGAAGGGTTGAGAAGCTTGCTCAGAGGAAAACTATTCTCCAAGTGGGAGATTGTTAGGTTGTGGAGCCTGTTTTCATGTGAAAAAGTGTTGAAGATTGTACATTAAGAGTATTATACACTTTCCACGCCGGGGTTTGGGGCCGGGCCGGGCCCCGAGCGGGGGTTCGGGGGTTGCAGCCCCCGAATTTTTTTTTTTTAGGCGTAAAATTTTTTGGCCTCGAAAACGTGCACCCGATACATCGGGAAATGTGATTTTCTCATATGGGCGGGATTTTTGACCCATAGGTTTATGGGATGGATTTTGGCCCATGGTTTTGATACCCATGGTTTTGTAAAACTGCTTAAGCAGTTGTCTATTTATATGGTTTTGTGCATATGGTAGGTATAATGTAACATTGCAGATGTGTTTTGAATTCGGGTGTGAATTCTGTAGAGTTTGTTGAGCATAGCTCTAAACAGATCTGGGTATTGTATTGAGAGAGCGGTGGCTTGTAATAAAATCTAAGCAAGTGATTCTTGGTGGATGTAGCCCAAATTGGGTGAACCACATTAAATATTGTCTCTTTGTGTTGTGTTATTTTATTATGCACTTTTATTTGAGATCTGTAATAATTTCTGCATATTTAGTTTCTTACTGTCCTAACGATTTTGTGAGATGAAGATATATCTCCATGCAAATATTTTGGGGTTGGTGGCAGACCTTATTTCCTAACAGAATACTCACAAGAGCACATAGTGATTCACTACCTCACGGTACTGGACCAGATACATCTTTCTTTATAATCAGAGCCACCTATACCATCTCCGATATCATACCTATAGCTGGGGGTAAAATACCAAGTAAGTATTGTGATTCCTTATGTCCCATTTGTGATTACTACAAGTGTAGATCTCTTGAAAGTCTTTGAAGTGTTACTATTCCTTCCGAAGAGAGTCCATAAGTATCTGCACCTGAACTCTGTCCACACCATACCCACTGATTTAAAGGTACTCCTATATAACTTTGAATACTGTTTATGTCACCATCGTTGTGATTTTTACATGACTTTAGTCCTTCTCTAACAACTATCACTAAACTTAGGTTGTTGACCATCCTTTGTACTAGATATGTGCTATCACAAAGAGATTTACAAGGGCAACCTTTTTTTAATAGATCTCCCACCTACGTGCCCCTATCGACACCAGTTCACCTATGCTGGCGTCGGTCATCCTCTTATACTAGAGGAAATCACCCAGGTGATGCCAATCTCTGTGATTGATAAAATTTCCCTAATGAGAGAGTTCTTGATGCTCGGGTTCTATGTCCTCTTGCGTAAACTTCAAACCCTTCATGAACTCTTCTTCACTCCACAACATAATTCACCCTATAACCTCTCGCTGCTCACATGTATCAACCTACTTGCAACCACTCATTATACTTAAGCCTAGCCTTTACCTATATTTAGTAAATATTTTATTGCTATGTTGTTAGAGAATTCACTAAATCTTATAACTATCCCCATAGCGATGTTGCTTTTAAGTTCGCCATTAGGTTCATCTCGCTAAGTTGAGGGTTGCCATCAAAATAGAGGATTGACAGTGGAATTCCTTGTAGGAAAGTATCACACTCCCTAGGATATAGCTATCGCTAGGTAGCCCAGCTGACCTCTTGTTATTTAATAAGTGGATTTTGTGGTACTCTAAGATATAGCTGATTGTTATATACCAGTCGTATCCTCAGTATCATTTCAAAGGGAAGCTCACACAATTAACTAGGATATAAAATTCTATAACACGTGCGAATGCCAAACTATCGTTTGTGATAACATCAGGTATTCCATCCTAGATGCCTAAGTTACCTTCTTACTCTATTTTGTCTCTACTATAATATTGGTGAAGACAGCTCTTGGCACGCCTAGTGGGACACTTTTTTGGGTCCACCCATGTGTGTGCAGAACTTCAAATCTTAGGGCTAATTACCTCTATGTGTTTATTTCATTCTTGAAAGAGTTCACATTAAGCTTTCTCCCTGGGAACATTCTTCTTAAGGTATCTCGATACGTCTTCAGTGACGAATTCATATTTTGGACAATTAAAAAGAACACTTCTTTCTATTTTGCATTGCATTAGTGAAAGACATACTCTATAATCTTACCATTAATTGTCTCAGGCACGCTGGCACATCACTCAGCCTAGATTGAGTGGCTCACTGCATTAGTACGAAAAGGTACCATACCCCTCTTTACATTTGCATGTATGCAGTTTGTTAGTATTATGAAGCTCACTTAAATCATTTAGATCCATGACTAACGTATATGCTGGAGGTCATGACCAACTGCATGGTTCAGATCTAGATCTAGATGAACCATAAACGTCACTTTTTGCACACACTCCCTGAAACCAAATCATGCTAAGAACAAATTATACTCATTACTTAATACATCTTCCTTCCTGACAATGCACTCCATTAATGACTAATACATCGTATTAACGACAAATCCAGCTGGTTGTTCTGGCCAGTCATACATATCAGATTAGGGCTCACGTACTGAAAAGTCATATATTGGGGATTCCAAGCTAAAATTTGCATAAAACCATATGTCAGTTCTTACAATTTCTATAGGATAGCCTCGTTGACCAAAAATTCTACTCTACTCACAATCAGTCCTAAATGGCTTAGAGCCACACAACATAAAATATACTACGGTAGGGATTTTTGACATGTTTGTTAGCTTTTACTTGTCTTGTGTTTTGAGTTTTACAGGCTACGTTATTAGCTATCACACCATTACAACATATATCCTCACCTACGAGTGTGCTAATCTTCCCCATCATCCACATAATATGTAGTAGTAGAGATATTCTCACCTCATCGTATCCCTATTACTTTGCAACTTCGTACTATTGCGTCGACCCCATTTCAGAGTCTCATCATGTAGCCGATCCTCCAAAAATAGCCAATGTGTGTTGCGCAAGTTTTTAACTAGTTTGTGTGTTCAGAATGCTATCTCCAAACATAGCTCATCATCGTGAAAAAGGCTAAGTCCTGAATCAATCTTTGTCCTCAGCACGTGATTCCTTACTGATCCTTTTGTACTTTTGAATGCACTCTTCTGTTCTGTGTGAACCTTCCGTATGTTTTTCATGAAGTGTCATATCTTGACCAACCAACATCCCTATGGCTATAGATGTGATTGATAATTGTAATAATGTTTGTCATGTTGACATTACAAGAGTGGTGTGGGGGATGATGTTGGTTAGAGGGTAACCGAATCAATCGTTCATTTAGTAATATGCAAAGCACATCATGTGGGTCGAATATTGTTGGGCCCCAAAATATCAGCTAAGTACAAGAAGGTGCATGGGCGCATGAGACCTAGTTGATGAAGGGCAAAAGGGTTGAAGGTGCGTAGGGAAAGGGTCCTGACAGGGTTTCACATAACACACAATGCACGCGCAAGGAAAAATAGGCTTTGTACTTAGCCACATTCGGTAATCTAGGAAACACACGATAAAAGCATGACCCTTATGGATAAGGTGATAGCTTGGTGACTATGGATCAAAAATGGAATATTTCAGGAATTTAATAGAAGGTTCTAGAATACATCATTGCAATAAGTGGAGAGCTTAGATCAGAGAAGGAATGCTCCCATAGAGGACCACTTCGCCACTTGACAACTGATCTATCGTAACTTCTAAAAGGCATGGCGGTGGTTTCTGAGGCTATATATTCAAGCACCCAGTAGAAGAAGAGAAGAGAGATGTTGGTGAGAAAGAAGTAGAGCAGGGGAAGGAGAGGAGAGGTGAAGCTCTGCAGGAGTATCATGGAGAGTTCTGTGGGATGGGTTTAGGATATTTGTAGGAATAATAGAATGTCAAGGGGATGGGCCTGTGTTTTCTATGTAATATGAGGGACCTAATTCTAGTTCTGATGCATGAATGGCTGTGCATTATTATATGGGGGTCTATTATTAACCCAATGGAATGAAATGTGATTATAAAACATGTTGAATATGAATATATGTGGTTCCTTGTTTCCATACTTATATCTTTATGGATATCTTTTATGTATATTATTTGTGAATGTATGTAAATCCTTGTGCATTTTCTTTCTATTATGATCCATATATGTATTCTATTAATGCTTTCCTTGTTTGAACGTATGCATTAGCCTAGAAACCCGTCATAAGATCTCAAGATAAAAGCATGGTTCTTTTCAATTTTTCTACATTCAAGTATCTGTCATAGATGATGCATTCTCACACAACTCATACAAAAGAGGGGCTCGACACCCGTGCGTGCCTCAGGTAAGCACCCAACGCCTGCTTGGTGATAGGACGACACGCATGGGAGTTTCTTGTTCTTTGAAGGGTACAAAAATGACTACATCTTGGTTCTATTTCTGGGACCTCTTTTCAAATTTTGTGTGAGAAATGGCATGTATCTTTGTCCATGTGATGCGTGATCACAGAGTGCCTGACCTTAGAAAGTGTAGAAACATGGTTCAAGAGAACGGAGGATGAGTTTTCTCAAAGATTCATCACTATACCTAAGTTCGATACACATCGATGGGTAGAAGAGAACTTATACCATGATCTATATGAGACATTATTTTTATGCTTCTGTTAGGAATTAGAGAAAAAATATGTGGAAATAATTCCTCAAATCAAAGCAGTAGGAAACTATATAGCAGAAGTATACATGTAGAATAACAACATAAATAAATAATGCACAAAATAAGAAAAGAAAAGATTTAATGTGGGTCACCCAATGTGGGCTACGTCCACCAATAACTTGCTCAGATTTTACTATCAACAAGAGTAAAACAACTCTCAGTCTTCTCTAAGTTATGAACTCACAACAGAATTCCAAAGATGATAAACCACATCTAAAGCACAATTGATACCCAATTGCTTAACTTTGATCACTCTTGATCACCTCTTGATCACTAAGACTCAAGAATTATTCAACACACAAGATATCTTCAAGATACCCTAAAACCTCTATTTATAGGATTACAATCCTTTAAGAAGTCCAAAATCCAATCCTAGAAGTTTGAAAGTCATGACCTTTCATCTTCCCATGGCTGGAAAAGAAACTATCATGACCTTTCATCTTCCCATGGATGGAAAAGAAATGGTCAT
The DNA here is from genome assembly GCA_019776745.2 of Taxus chinensis. Lineage (NCBI taxonomy): Eukaryota > Viridiplantae > Streptophyta > Pinopsida > Cupressales > Taxaceae > Taxus > Taxus chinensis. The sequence goes on along the minus strand of CM034148.1, from coordinate 928,140,951 downwards.
GACCTTTCATCTTCCCAATTCAAACTCCACACTTCAATATTGATTTGAGAAGACCAAAAATAGGCTCCACACCCCAACAATATCCCACTTGGAGACTGTTCCAACTGAGTAAAGTTCTCAACCCTTCATTATCAACCATGAAGGCCAATCAAATTTGAACACAAATTCAACTTCTCCCTTGTGACCTCCTTGGTCATCATATCCATAGGATTCTAACTGGTATGAATATTTTCTAGCTTCAACTTATCTTCTTCAAAAGCTTCCCTGATGAAATGATATCTTAGATAAATGTGCTTTGTCCTAGAGTCAAAAGTAGAGTTCTTTACTAAATGAAAAGCACTATAACTATCACTGTGTAGTCTCCTAACTTCCTACTTATGACCCAACTCATCAAGAAACTATTGTAGCCAAATCATCTCATTGCTTGCCTCTATGGCAGCAACATCCTCAACCTTTATGGTTGACAAAGCCATAATATTTTGTAACCGTGAAATCCAACTCACCGATGTATCACCAACCATAAATACATAACCTTTCATGCTCCTCCTACTATCCAAATCTCCTACCATTTCCGAATCTACATAACCACGCAATGTAGTTTCCGATCCACTGAAACACAATGCTTCTCCCATGGTACCTCTCAAAGACTTAAGGATCCACTTCACTGCATGCCAGTGTTCTCTACCTGGATCACTCATAAACTTTCTCACTACTCCTACTACATGGGCAATGTTAGGCCTAGTGCATACTATAGCATACATTAAGATACCAACCATTGATGAGTACAATACCCTAAACATCTAGATTTTATCCTCCTTATTCTTGGGACTTTGCTCCTTTGATAATTTAAAGTGACCTGCCAAAGGGGTACTAACCAGTTTAGCATCTTGCATACTAAACCTCTCCAATACCTTCTTTATGTACTCTTCTTGAGATAACACCAACTTCCTCTCCTTCCTATTTTGAGTTATTCTCATACCAAGGATTTTCTTAGCTACCCCTAAATCCTTCATAGTAAAGGAGTCACCTAGCTGCTTTTTGAGTATATTTATTTCCTGCATGTTCTTCCCTACAACAAGTATATCATCCACATACATGAAAAAAATAATATAACTACCATCAAGAAACTTCTTGATGTATAGGCAATGGTCTGAGTGACACCTGGAGTAACCCTGCTCCTACATAAAACTATCAAACTCCTTGTACCACTACTGTGGAACTTGTTTTAGGCCATACAAGATCTTCTTCAATTTGCATACTAACCTCTCTTCCTTTTGACCTCATAACCCTGTGGTTGCTGCATTATACAATTCCTCCTCCAAATCACCATAAAGGAATGCATTCTTCACATGAAAATTCTCTAAGTGCAAGTCTTCTATTGCTACTAAACTAAGAACAGTTCTAATAGAAGTCATTTTAACAACATGAGAAAAAATTTCATCAAATTATATACCTTTCTTCTATGTAAATCCCTTGACCACCAATTAGGAATTGCATCTTTTCCTACCTCCATCTTCCTCTCTGATTCTATACACCCACTTGTTATGCAATGCTCTCTTGCCCTTGGGTAGCTCCACTAGATCCCAAGTCTAGTTTTCCATAAGAGATCTATGCTCTTCATCCATGGCTTACTCCCACTTCTTCTTGGCATCCACCTACACTTATTCCTTACAACACTCTAGCTCTCCACTATCAGTGAGAAATAAATAATTCAAAGATGGAGTAAATCATTCACGTACCCTTCTTACCCTAGAAGACCTTCTCACCTCAAGAGTTTGGGGTTCCTAATGAGTAGGTTTCATGAACTGGCTATGGCGGAACATGCTACACCTGAACCAGCCTCTTAAACACCTTGTTATCTGTAATGTCCTCTAACACCATGTATTCTTTCTTTGATTCCTCTTTTTGTTCCTACAACTGATCTTTATACATGACTTTTTAATTAAAGACAATATCTCTAGACTGAAATATTTTCTTGTCCTTAAGACTCCAAACATGGAAACTAAAGTCATCCTCACCATATCCAACAAAGGTGCATTTCTCAGACTTAGCCTCTAATTTAGTCCTATCATCTTTATCAATGTGTAAAAATACCTCACATCCAAATACTCTAAGAAATGAGTAATTATTTTTCTTACCAAACCAAGCCTCCTCAGGTGTACCTCCATCCAAAGCCATAGAGGGTCCTCTGTTAATTAGATAAACAAATATGCTCACCAATTCTGCCCAAAACATGAGTGGCAGCCCCACATGTAACATAATGCACCTAACATGCTCCATGATTTTCATGTTCATTCTCTCTAAGACTCCATTTTCCTGCGGAGTATTTGGAACTGTTCTTTGCCTGCGGATCCCATTTACTGAACAGTAATCAAGAAATTAATTACTGCGATACTCCCCTCCATTATCCAACCTAAGACATTTTAACTTGAGACCTGTTTCATTCTCAACCAAGGCTTTCCATCTTTTGAAGGTTTCAAACACATCATATTTATTTCTAATGGAATATACCCAAACTTTTCTAGTTGCATCATCAATGAAAGTGACATAATAACATGAACCACCAATGGCCCCCATACATCTGTATGCACTAAATCCAACTTACCCTCCTTCTTGGTAGGTCCAACCTTGAGGAATCTCACCTACTTCTATTTTTCATAAACACGGTCCTCATAGAAGTCTAAATTTAACTCCTTTAATCCAGGAAACCTATCCTTTATAATCTGGATGCCCTTTTGACTCATATGACCAAGTCTCTGGTGCTTAAAAGCTACATCTCCATCTACAGCAACTAAACTACAATAATCAACACCAATTGTTAAATACAAAGTACTATTTTTCTTACCTCTTGCAACCATTAGAGATCCCTTAGTAACCTTCCAAGAATCCACTGTAAAACTAATTGTACAACCATCACTACCTAGCTGACCTACTGATATCAAGTTCCTCCTCAACTTAGGCACATTCCTGACACTCCTTAAGTAGCCATGTGTTCCCATTATGCATTTTCACCCAAACACAACCTTTCCCTACTATGATGCATGGTTCATCATCACCAAGATATACATGTCCAAAATCTCCTTGAACAAAATCAGTAAAGTAATGTCTATGTGGGGGGGCATGGAAAGAAACCCTTGAATCTAATACCTAAGATTCAACAATATTATCTAAAGAAAGAATTAAGGCATCCCAAAAAACATCACCTACTACCAAATTTACCTCTTTATTTTCCACCTTCTTGTTCTTCTTATCCCGAAGAGCCCAAAAATATTTCTTAGCATGACCAACCTTCCCACAATGCCAACATTCTAGCTTACTCTTAGAATTTAACCTTCCACAATCATTCGACTTCCCATGGTTACCTTTCCCTCTGTTATTTTTTCTCCCTCTGCTCTCCAATGTCAAAGTGTTTCCAGAAGTAGAAGAATCTCTAGTGCTCTTCCTTCACATTTCCTCACTTAGGATCACACCTATTAAATTCTCAAACTTCAACTTTGAATTATTAGAGACTGAATTACTTGCATCCATAACCAAGTTGTCCCAGCTATCTGGTAAGGAAAAAAAAACAACAAATCCTTGACCTCGTCATCAAAGTCAATTTTTACCGAGTTTAACATACACCAACCGTATTAAATTCATTAAAATGAAAAATAATAGAACCATTCTCGGACATCTTCGTATTAAATAAATTTTTTATCAAAAATATTTTATTAGAGGTAGAGGGTTTTTCATATAAATTCCCCAATGCACTCATGAGACCTTATGTGGTCTTCTCTTGTGATATGTTGAAAGCAACTGAAGATGCAAGACATATCCGAATTACCCCGAGTGCCTTTTCAGCTAGCAACTCCCAATCCTCATCCGACATGGCTATAGGTTTCTTTACTTTTCTAGCCAAAGGAACATGGAGGTACTTTTTGATATAGGTAATCCTCCATTTACATCTTCCATAAACCAAATTTTTTTCCCATTGAACTTCTCAACCCTTGATCTATCCTCATCCGCCATAGCTCCCACTCAAGCTAAACTTTCCCTGTGATTTACCACTTCAGAAAAAAACCATCAAACCTATGATACCAGTTATTAGGAATTAGAGAAAAAATATGTGGAAATAATTCCTCAAATCAAAGTAGTAGGAAACTATATAACATAAGTATACTTGCAGAAATAACAACATAAATAAAAAATCCACAAAAGAAGACAAGACAAGATTTAGCATGGCTCACCGAATGTGGGCTACGTCCACCAATAACTTGCTCATATTTTATTATCAACATGAGTAAAACAACTCTCACAGTCTTCGCTTAGTTATGAACTCAAAATAAAATTCCAAAGGTGTTAAACCATATATAAACCATAATTGACACCCAATTGCTTAACCTTCATCACTCTTGATCACCTCTTGATCACTAAGACTCAAGAACTCTTTAACACACAAGATATCTTCAAGATACCCTAACACCTCTATTTATAGGATTACAATCCTTTAAGAAGTCTAAAAACTGACCCTAGAAGTTTTGAAAGTCATGACCTTTCATCTTCCCATGGCTAGAAAAGAAACTATCATGACCTTTCATCTTCTTATGTCTAGAAAAGAAAATTTCACAGTCATGACCTTTCATCTTCCCAATTCAAACTCCACACTTCAATACTAATTTGAGAAGACCAAAAACATGCTCCACACCCCAACAACTTCCCAGTAGAACTATATGAATGGCTTTTAGCATACGCATCCAGATCAAACTGGTACTGTAGATCATGCATGTGGACCCAAGATGAGTATCAGAGGCTGTAGGATGCAGATATGACTTGGATGCATGTTATTGATCACTGGTGGGAAGGGAGTACTAGTAAGTTATACTTTGGAATACACCATTTCGATGTATTCTTGCCCAAAATTTATTGATTTTTACTTTCTAAAGGAGCCTAGAGGATCATTTTTGTGTGCTATTCCTTTGGCTATGAATATCTTGGTCATTACTTTGTGTTAGAATCATTCTCCATGGCTGACTAAAACTCCTCTGAGATCTAGGAGAGGAAACTAGGGTGGAGGAAGATGGCAAAAATTGTGGCTGAAAAGGAAAGGGAGGGGAGATGACTCAAGTATAGCGAAGCTCATGAAAGGATATTACTAGACAACCATGAGGTTAGGAAGTGTGATGGATCTATGGAGGTAGACATTGGGGAAAGGAGTTGAGGTTCATGCAGAGGACAATGGATCCTAAGAAATCTCTACTACACCATCTTGGAAAGCACAAGAAAGAGGCCCCTTTAGCTTTTGATGAGAGTTTGTGGTATGGAGAAAGAAAATCCATCGATGCGCATCTATACCCACCTGATAACAAACCCTTGGTGCTTGGTTTTTCAGAGCAAGGGAGAAGTATTGTTAACCCAATGTAATATCGGTGGGAGTGACCGATCGGCACCCAAGAGATATGATTTTTTCATTTGGAACATCCCTAGCTGTGTAAGCCATTCCTTAATTTGGAGGAATCTTCAGAAAAGCTGTAAGTATGCAAGATTTTGGTGTGATGTCTAGGAGTGGCATGAGACATACAACTGGTAGTGGGACAATATCACAAACCATCAGCGCATAGTTCAGTGGGATGCTGGGAATACTAGGCACAACCACTTTGGGTCCCTTTACCGACTATAGGAGGTGGATTTGGTTACTCAGGAGGAACAGGACCTGGTGGATCCAAAGGATTTGGTGGGTTAGGAGGAAACACCAGAGGGAGAAAAGGCTCTAGATTTAGAGGAAAAGGACCCCAACCACCTCCCCAAGTGTTTTTCAATATTTTCTTTACACTTACTAGACTCTAGGGGTATTGAATATGCTACAAAGCATGTGCACAAGTGTGAGTTATTATGGCATGTGAAGGGGATCACTACCCTAGAATGGGAAGTCAAGTTAGTTTATAGCAATGTTGCAAGGGCACATGCATAGTTGGTATAGGAATTATGAACCCCATCAAACAGTGGTAGACAACACTGCATTAAAGAATGTCTTCCTAATAGAATTCCATATCCCAGAGTTTTAGAAGAAAAACATCAATGTTATTAAGGAGATCCAATAGGGAATGAACAAGAGTGTGTGGGATTATGATGCGTGTTTCAAGACTCTCTTGTCAAAACTATCCTATGACATTCATCCTTCTCAACATTCTAAATGGTTTTTTCAGAGGGGTGATAACACCATTTAGAAGGGCTCTATCGCACAAGAATTTCACAGACCCACATGAGGCATTAGAAGCTACCCTACATGTTTGAAGATATTGGGAGCATTGACACTTGTGTTAGCCCTTTTCCAGAGGCTCAAATTGTTACAATGGCCAAGTAATTAGAGATGTTATCTGTAAACTCAGCACATGAGGTTCATAGTGGGATTTGGTGTATATACTGTGAAGTGGAGGGGCATGTAAAGGATAGTTTCCCTCAGAAGTCAGTGCGTGCTATGGAGGTAGACTATGAGATTTTCCATGGGGATCATGATGCAAGTAGATGCCCCCTACTCCAGTGCGTAATCCGTAAGAATGTTTCTTGTTATTGCAAGATCTGCACCTCTGCAACCCATGATACCAAGGATTACAGACTGCTTGATCAAATCCATGATGCTATATATCTGGATGTACGCTAGAAAAACCTTGCAAGCAATTCAAAGGAGGATGAATGTCATTATGAATGGCACATAGATGGAGGAATGCATGGAAGAGGTTTTTGTAGAGGATTTTGTGGTTACAGTAACTTTGGAAGAGGACAGATTGAATTCCTACGAGGTACTTGTTATAATTGTGGATCTATAGAGTATTATAAACATGAGTGTCCTAGATTTTTACAATTGCTCAAGGTGTGGAAAGAAACATAAGTACAAAGAGTGTCCAAAACTTTTATGAGAATATGAACTAGCAACACTGGAATGACACAGGGCACTAGGATGGTAAGCATCAAGAAGGCCGATTCACATTGGATGCAATGAGTGTCATGTGAGTGAGGGCTAGAACATGTGTTGGTAACAACGCGAGTAGACGCCACGCGTGTTAAAGAGATACTAAGAAAAATGACACAAGTTTCAAGAGAAGAAGTAGTACATGGAAATTATTTGAAACCCCACTCATCAGAAAGAAGTATATTAGGAGACTATTGATGTCATTCGGAGTTTACAAGGGAAGATCCAATGTCTCAAGGATTAATCAAGGTAGTTGGAGCAAAGGAAGAATTCCAAGGTCCCAAAGGATGACCAGGATGAGGTCAAGGAGGTGTGCAGGATGTTAAGGCAAGAGAATATTATTCCCTTACTAGGAGAGTGGCTGAGAGAGAAGGTTACCACACATTTGGATTAGAGCGCGAAAGGAAAGTGTTGCATGCAAACCTTCCTCCTCACAAACCTTAAATATGAAATGGAGATTACTTTAATTGTGGTTGTTAATGGATGGATTTTGAGTAATATCCTTATTGACACTAGAGCAGAGGTCAATGTTCTTACCTTAGATGTCTGGCATCAAATGGGAAGGCCCGCATTATAGCCATCTTTGAATGTGTTGTATATGGAAAACAAGACTAAGGAAATTCCAATTGGAGTCCTAATAGATGTAATTATCACCATATCAAGGAGCCAAGTTCACTGGAGACTTTGAAGTCTTGGCACTCACATAGGAAGACAACTTTCCATCGTTACTTGGGTTCCTATGGTGTTATAAGAATAATGTTGGCCTACATTTTAAAAAAGGGCATATCATATTTTAGAACAATGAGGAAAGGGTGGTCATCTCCTTTAATAGAAGGGAAGTTAGTTCCCTATACCGAGCCCTTAGGAGAATAATTCATTAATAAAATCTATGAGCTCTCTATCATAGATCCTGAGATAATTCACCTCACAAAGGGAGTTATCCAATTTGAAGATGCTCAGTCTGTGAGTGATACCACTAGTGTAGCATGTGATAATTAGGTGCATGGGACTTATGAGTTAATTGGGTGACAGTTAAGAGGATCTGTAACAAGGGTGAAAAAGGGCATGCTCAATCAAGCACCTAGGAGGAAGAAGTTGCCAGTTACTCTGGAGGGACATATCCTAAAATTTTCTCACAAGACATGGAAGCTCAGTGGAAAAATGAGGATGAAATAATAAGAATTCTCAGTTACAACCTATTCGAAACACACACGCTGGTGGGATATACATTGGGAAAAACTCATGGAGTGGCATGAGGTAAGGATTGCATTCTTTGTAAGGTTTTCCAGGAGCAACGCGCCCATGGTCATATAAGACTACCATGGTAAAGAGACCACTTCATTTCAAATCCAATCATGTGAGAAGTCCTGAATAGGAATCACATAAGTGTTTCCATCTTTGTTATGGGTGCATACATTTTATTCCACCTTACAAGGTTATACACATGCTTGGTATGTTCATTCAAAGATGTGTCGTCAAATGGGTAATCGGTAAGAGGTGGTGGCTGATCTCATTCAAGATTTCAAGTATAGGATACCAAACCATCAGTGGATAAGGCGTTATAAGTGATCAAGAACCTTACGATGGGGGATAACACTATGGCAGAGGATAGGCTACTAGAATTTCTAGGTGAGCCGTCTTTGGAGATGCACCTTAATAAAGAAGAATCAAAGGAGGTACAAATTGATCGCACGTGCATGGGAAAAGAAAATGGAAAAATGGCCTATGTAATAGACAAAGAAGAGATGAAGACTTTGGATGTTAACCATTTAGAGGGTACGCATGAAGTCATATACAACATTGATGAGTGAGTACACACCTACCACGAGCCCTTAAAAACAAATAAAGTTAACATTAGGACATAGATAAAACCTAAGGAAGCTATCATTGGTAAATCTTGGTCAGAAAAGGAATTTTTAAAGATCATTGATCTGTTGCATAAGTTCCAATATTTTTCCCTCACGGGTACCATGAACTCAAAGGTGTTACCATTCCTTGGGGGAGATGAAGATAATTGAGGAAGTAGAAGAATCAAAGTGGATAAGCCCAATGGTCATCAATATCAAGAAGGATGGGAGGATAAGGATCTGTGTTAACTATAAGGACTTGAATGCTATGTGTGTCATCGATCCTTTCCCAACCCCCTTTACTAAAAAAATCTTGGAGGGAGTAGCCGGGTACAAAGTCTACTCTTTCACAGATGGGTTATCAGGGTACCACCAAGTCAGGATTGCAAAGGAAGACTAGAGAAAGAAAAATTTCACCACTGAATGGGGAATTGGATTAAAGAATGCACCTGTTGTGTTCTCACGCATTATGGTACAAGAATTTTAGTACTTCATCCATAAGTTTCTTCAAGTTTAATTGGATGACTGGACTATGTATGGATTAGTGAAAGACAATTGTGACAACTTAAGGTTGATGTTTCAAAGATGTCGAAAATTTAGGATATCCCTCAACATTAAGAAATGTGTCTTAGCTACTTCATTTGGAACCTTGTTAGGACACATTTTAAGAAAAGAAGGTTTGCTAGTAGATCCCACTAAAGTTTCAGTTATTGTGGGATTAGGGGAGCCTACAAGTCAAAATGTAGTGTGTGGATTTCTTTTGCATATGGGGTCTTATAAGAAATTCATCAAGGGGTATGCAAAAATTTCTGCAGCCTTAAAAGAATTATTGAAACACAAAAGTAACTTTCATTGGGGAGAGGTGCAACAAAAGGCATTTGACACTTTGAAGGATAGGCTTGTAACGGTGCCCATATTACATTTTCCTTCTTGAGATAAGCCTTTCCATGTGCATGTTGATGCCTCAAGAAAAACTATGGGAGAAGTACTAGCACAACCTGGAGAGGGAATTGTTGATCATCTTTTTGTGCTTTGCAAATAGAAAGTTGACACCAACAGAATAGAATTACACAAGTACTAAGTGCGAAGCATTGTCTGTGATCTACGTGTTGCTTAATTTTAGCTAGTATCTATTGGTGACACTATTTATATTCTACACGGACCATATGGCATTGAAATACTTGGTCAACAAACCTGTTCTGCAAGGGTGCATATTTCGTTGGGTCCTACTATTTCAAGAATTTGAGTTTACCATGGTCGTGAAACTAGGAAAAAGTAATTCAGGACCTGGCTATTTATTAAGGATTAATTTAGGAGAGGACGCACAAAGCATTTAGAATACCATGTGAGACACATAACTATTTAGGTTGTGGCACGTGCCCTCAGACTTGGAAGATATCACAGTGTTCTTAAAAATAGGTGTGGCACCAGAAGGAATGAAGGCCCTAGAGAGAAATTAGATAAAAATATGCACCACACCCTACATGTTGATTGGTGGGGATTTGTTTAAGTTATGTCATGATGATTTTCTATGCCAATACGTATTAGAACATGAGCACATAGCCATTATGGAAGAAGAACATGGTGGGATTGTAGAAGGACACTATGTAGGAAATGCTACCGTGCAGAAGTTTTTATTAGTAGGGCTTTGGTGGGAAACCATCTACAAATATTGTGTTGAGTTTTGTAAAGCCTGTGACCATTTCTAGTGCCTTGGAAAAACTAGAAAGAGAGATGAAATTCCCTTACGACCAATAGTCAGTGCTAAACCATTTGAAAAATGGACAATTGACTTTGTAGGGGCAATCATGCCGGCTGCGTGAAGGATTGGTTCATGGTATATCATCACTTGTATTGATTACTTGACACGATGGGAAAAGGAAACACCTACAAAGGATTATACCGTGACAATAATTGCTAGATTTTTATGAGAGAACATAATCAACAGGTATGGTTGCCCTTTAATTTTAACAAGTGATAGGGGTACACACTTTCTCAATGATACAATCAGGATGCTATTAGAAGAAATTATGGTGGCCCATCATAATACTACACCATATCACCCTCAAGAAAATGGAACTGCTGAAGCATTTAACAAAATACTATGTCACACATTAACTAAGATCTATGCCATTGGAGGACAGGATTGGAATGATAAGGTATTAGCCATTATATGGGCATACAAGAAAACCTACAAGAGGTTGAACAAGGACACAACGTTTCAATTGGTGTTTTGCATGGAGGCTATTTTACCAATGGAATTCATGTTACCATCTCTGCGTATAGCATGCACAAGAGGGTTAGCTGATGAACAAGCACCAGAAGAAATAATTGATAATTAGATGTAGTTAGATGAAAGGTGATCACTTGCTAGGTGGAGTCAGAAGATAGAAAAATCAAGATAAAAGGCATGGTATGATCGTAATATCAATAACAAGAAGTTTGAGTTTGGGAAGTTGGTGTTGTTGTATGATTCCAAGTATCTGCACCATCCTAGGAAGTTAAAAGTCCATTGGTTAGGACCTTACATCATTTCATACATTCTTGATTTATATTCTTTCTAGTTACAAGCACTGGATTGGATGAGGTTACCAGGTCACTTCAATGGGAGTAGGTTGAAGCCCTATTATAAATAAGTCTTCTTGGTGTTTGTCATAAGGCAATATTTCTAGTTAGCTTAGAATTTCCCCTTATTCTTTTTCTTTTCTTGTGTTTACATTTCTCGTTTCTTGTTTATTTCATTTTGTTTCATTTTGTGCCTTATGCACTAGTAACCACATTATTTTTCTAAAGTTGTGTATGCACAGAGGACTGCAAATCTATTTTAGTGTGGGGTGGAGTGATACAAAGTATAGGCCTATAATACAAGTTTGAGCTGGCAGTAGAAGTTGTGGTGAATGGTCCAGTTGAAGGATAAAAAGTGTGTAAGGTTAAGAAGCACGTAAGGTGGACGAGAATGGTTGGTGTTAAAAGGCTTTGCGGGAACCACATAAAAAAAGTATGAAGATCGTAGGGACAACATGAGATAGGTGAGGGAAAAAATTAGGTAAAGGACAAAAGAAGTGCCTTTGGTACTGTGGACGCATGTGTAAGAGTCTTTGGTCGGGTTGGAGTTTTGTGCGCCAGAAGGTTGAAAAAGTATTTTCACATAGGATGTAGTGCGTGGGTAAAATAGCTTAAAGACAACTTAATGGAAAAATATACATTTAATGTTAAAGTATGTTGGTAGGTTGTATAGCATTTAATAATGGAAAGAAGCAAAAACTATAAATACGAGGTTAGGTAAATAATTTTTTACCTTACTTCAACAAATTTGAGCAACGGTATCAATGGTTGATGTTGCGTGTTCATGAATATCACTTTTACTTCATGGGGCACAAGATGCACATCACACTTCAACTAATATCTAAGTTCACAGGCCTCAATTGTGAAGGAGATAGCGTTGATGATGACCTGGGTGACAAAGAAGTCATCAAGAAGATAATAGTAATATATGACTATAAGAAGAGTTTGAGTTACTTTGATATCGCAGAGACTCCAGACCCTGTTATGAGGATGCCTGTGTGCTTGGTAACTAAGCTCAATGATCATGAATGATGGACATAAGTGAAAAAGGCATGGCTAAATGTATGTTGGAAGATATCAGAAGGAACCATATACAACTTGTCCACTTTTATTACAGATGAAATTATAAGCAGTGCACAAGAGGAGAGAAGATACTATTTGGCAACATCCTCCTTACAAATTTTCTCAAAGATTGGAGTTCCCAACTGGCTAAATTTTTTTTTTGGGAATATCCAGAAGAGGATCCCTATCCCGCAAAGAGGTTTACAAAGTATACTTGTGAAACCATGATGGCCACTCACAAGGCACACCTAGAGAAATGGTATAAGGAAATGCGTGATGCATTCGGGGATGAGTGGAGGATCCCAAGGTAGTTTCCCACACTCGTGAGTGGAGAGGTAGAATTTGTCAGTGTACCAACACTTCTGCATTGACATATATTAAGATTATAGATGAGAACATGAGTTTATGGTGCAAACTACCATTCTCCTTCACCAGCGTTATACTTCCAAGCAGGATTTAATCGATTCAAGGAGGCCAAGAGACTAAGGTTCGACCTTAGCAAGATAGATATTGACCACCATGAGCTACACTGGAATCTAGTCTACCAAAAGAAGCTTGCGTACATGGAGAGATATGTATCCTACGAGATACAAATGATGAAGCCTTTAACGCTGCTAATTGTAGGAAGGACCGCAACACGGGTGTACCTACACATAAGGCCAAAATTTGAAAAAGGTGTATACTTGGAGAATGATGTCTCCATCCCTGAATACCCTACACAGATGGTAAGCATGCTAGAGATAAGTGCTAATCCTAGTACTTACGTGTGGAGGAAGAAGTCTCCAGTCAAATAAATGACCCCAAAAGAAGAGGCTCCAAAGCATGAAGAGCCCCTCACCCAAGAGGAATCAGAAAATAAGACATCACCTATCAGAGAAAAATAAATAGAAGAATCCCCTGTACTAGAATCCCTAGTAAGGAAGAAGAAAAATGTGTTGGATGAGGTCTATTCAAAAGAAAAAGAAGACCTAGATTCCTACATCGGTGAAAAATATGATGATGAGGATGATGAACCAGGAGGTGAATACCATCCCTTCTATGAGATACATGATTATGAAGAAGTAGGAGATGAGTATAAGGAAGGAGATGAGGAGGAGGATGAAGAAGAAGCTGAGACCCAAGGCAAGGGGGTAGGTGGGTAAGAAGTTACAAAATAACAAAGGACCCCAAGCCTCACGAAGGAACAAGTAGACAAAGCCACAGAGAAAGAAGTGGCAAAAATCATCAAGGACCTGGTAGAACAAGAAGTGGAACATAGTGCGGATGTGGTGATGAAGGAAGTTGAGGAGGAGAGCATAGAAAAATAATATGGCAGCATGAGAGGAGATCTCAGTTTGGCTGTGATATTTCCAAAGGTTACATGCATAGAGAGGAAGAGCATAGAAGCATCACAAGTTCAAGGAATGGGCTACATTGATTATTTGAGCAAGGTGTTGTGTGCACACTTCTAGAGCACCATGCTAACATAACAGATTTTAGCCATGGCTTCGTTTGATGAGGAGGGTGCATACCCTCGGACAAGGAAAATGATCTCATGGGAATTTGAGTCCCACATTGATGAGCGGAAATTTGAAGTAAGAAAATGGGCATTGATGAAAGTGCCAAATAAAAAAGGGATAAACCCCTTGGTGAATTCTCAAAGGCTATCAGATGAGAAAATATGCAACGTGCTCAACAAAGTCTTAGTTGAGGTTGAAGCGAGGCTCTTCGGGAGGAATGACAAGGTAAATTTTCTAGAGGTAGAATTGGAGAAAAGGGAAGAGGATCTCCTAGAGAAAATCTAGGATCTGAAGTAGAAGGAACTAATCAGTGATCGGTTAAGGTATGAGTTAAAATATGAGAAGGTACAAGTACATGAGGTATATAAGAATATATAAATGATCACGGATGTCATTGTCCTACAACATCCATACTTAACACCACCTGCACAAAATTATGGATCATCCTTGAAATGCTTAGATGACTTGAACCACATAATCACCATGGAGAGGTGACCACTTGCCACAGAATCAACAGAGGAGGCATTGGTGTGCTAAGAGAAAGAAAATAAGATGAAGGTGGTGGAGATTGTTTCTCAGTACAACAAGATCCTCACCGATGTAAAATCCATCATGTAAGTTGCTGAGGCTACCTATGAAAACTACACAGATAGGGATAGAGTGGAAAATATCTTAGTTTCCACCCATGAAGTGGAACTCAGGGAGTTCCAGGAAAATAACAAGGGGAACAAGGTGAAATGAGACAAGATCCTAGCTGAGGTAGAAAGGAAATCAAAGTCCATTGAGACCTTGCGAGGCTCAATCAAGAACTAGCTAAAGGAATTGTACCCTCGAATCACTCAAAGGATGGATGCACTCGAGGATTTAGGTAAGAAGTTGGAGGATATTGTGGAGAAAATGAGCATTAAGGGTGAGGAACTTAGTTTTGAATAAGTTATCACCCTGGTGGGTGACTGTTAGGAATTAGAGAACAAATATGTGGAAAATAATTCCTCAAACCACAATAGTAGGCAACTATATAGCAGAATTATACTTGCAGAAATAAAACAACATAAATAAATAATGCACAAAAGAAGACAAGACAAGATTTAATGTGGTTCACCCAATGTGGGCTACGTCCACCAAGAAATTGCTTAGATTTTTATTATCAACAAGAGTAAAACAACTCTCACAGTCTTCTCTCAGTTATGAACTCACAAATGAATTCCAAAGATATTAAACCACATCTAAACCAAAATTGACACCCAATTGCTTAACCTTGATCACTCTTGATCACCTCTTGATCTCTAATACTCAAGACCCCTTGAACACTCAATATATCTTTAAGATACCATAACACCTCTATTTATAGGATTAAAATAATTTTAAGAAGCCATAAAGACAACCCTAGAAGATTGAAAGTTGCAATATTTCAACTTCCCACGGCTAGAAAAATAGTCCCAATGTTGACAGCCAATTAACAACATGTTAACAGCAACGTCATAGTAGATGATTGCAGAATGCTCCTGAAGTCTCCAAACTTAACCGTTCAAGCTTCAACGCTTAAACACTAATTCAAGAAGACCAAAAATAGGCTCCACACCCCAACAATCTCCCACTTAGAGATTGTTTCCACTTAGCAAAGTTCTTAACCCTTCATTATCAACCATGAAGGCCAATCAAAGTTGAACAAAACATCAACTTCTCCCTTGTGACCACCTTGGTCATCATATCAGCTGACTAGTATGAATCTTTTCCAGCTTCAAATTATCTTCTTCTAAAGTTGTCCTGATGAAATGATATCTCAATTGAATGTGCTTCGTCCTAGAGTGGAAAGTAGAGTTCTTCGCCAAATGAATAACACTCTAACTATCACTGTGTAGTCTCCCAACTTCCTGATTATGCCCTAACTCATCAAGCAACTGTTATAACCAGATCATCTCCTTTCTTTCCTCTGTGGCAATAACATACTCAGCCTTTGTGGTTGAAAAATCCATAACCTTTTGTAACCATGAAATCCAACTCACTGCTATATCACCAACCATAAATACATAACCTGTCGTGCTTCTCCTACAGTCCAAATCTCCTACCATGTCCAAATCTACATATTCACATAATGTAGTGTCTGATCCACCAAAACAAAATGTTGCTCCCATGGTCCCTCTCAAATACCGAAGGATCCACTTTACTGCCTGTCAGTGCTCTCTACCTGGATCACTCATAAACCTGCTCACTGCTCCCACTGCATGGGCAATGTCAAGCCTAGTGTATACCATAGCATACATCAAGCTACCAACTATTGATGAGTACGGTACCCTAGACATCTAGATTTTATCCTCCTCGGTCTTGGGACTCTACTCCTTTGATAATTTAAAGTGGCATGCCAAAGGAGTACCAACCGGTTTAGCATCTTGCATACTAAACCTCTCCAAGATCTTCTTTATGTACTCTTCTTGAGATAATACTAGCTTCCTCTCCTTCCTGTTCTGAGTTAATTCTCATACCAAGGATTTATTTTTTCTACCCCTAAATCCTTCATAGCAAAGGAGTCATGTAGCTATTTCTTGAGTACCTTTATTTCTTGCATGTTCTTCCCTGCAACAAGCATATCATCTACATATAGACACAGAATAATATAGCTTCCATCAAAAAACTTCTTGATGTACATGCAATGGTTTGAGTGACACCTGGAGTAACTCTTGCTCCTACATAAAACTATCAAACTTCATGTACCACTGTCTTGGAGCTTGTTTCAGGCCATACAATCTCTTCTTTAATTTGCACACTAATCTCTCCTTCCCTTTTACCTTATAACCTTATGGCTGCTGCATGTATAATTCCTCCTCCAACTCACCATGAAGGAATGCATTCTTCACATCCAACTGTTCTAAGTGTAGGTATTCTACTGCAACTAAACCAAGAACAGTCCTAATAGAAGTCATTTTTACAACTGGAGAAAAAATTTCATCAAATTCTATACCTTTCTTATGTGCAAATCCTTTGACCACAACTCGGGCCTTGTATCATTTCCTTTCTCCATCTTCCTCTTTGATTCTATACACCCACTTGTTCTACAATGCTCTCTTTCCCTCGAGTAGCTCTACCAGATCCCAAGTCTAGGTTTCCATAAGAGATCTATGCTCTTCATCCATGGCCTACTCCCACTTCTTCTTGGCATCCAATTGCACTGCTTCTTCAAAGCACTCTGGCTCTCCACTGTTAGTAAGCAATAAATAATTCAAAGATGGAGTAAATTGTTCAAGTTCCCTTCTTACCCTAGAAGATATTCTCACCTCAGGAGTTTGGGGTTCCTGATGAGTAGGTACCTGAACTGGTTGTGCCGGAACATGTTGTACCTGAACCGACCCCTTGGACACCTTGTTATCCATGATTTCCTCTAACACTATGTATTCTTTCTTTGATTCCTCTTTATGTTCCTGCAACTGATCTTTATACATGTTTTTTTCATTAAAGACAATATCTCTAGACTGAAATACTTTCTTGTCTTTAAGACTCTAAACACAAAAACCAAAATCATCTTCACCATATCCAACAAAGGTGCATTTCTCAGACTTAGCCTCTAGCTTGGTCCTATCATCTTTATCA
Organism: Taxus chinensis; assembly: GCA_019776745.2. Lineage (NCBI taxonomy): Eukaryota > Viridiplantae > Streptophyta > Pinopsida > Cupressales > Taxaceae > Taxus > Taxus chinensis. Next base: position 928,123,447 of record CM034148.1, on the reverse strand, counting down.
ATGTGAAAAAATACCTCACATCCAAATACTCTAAGAAACGAGTAATCAATTTTCTTACAAGACCAAGCCTCCTTAGGTATACCTCCATCCAAGGCCATAGAGGGTCGTCTGTTAATTAGATAAATAGTTGTGCTTATCGCTTCTTCCCAAAACATGAGTGGCATCCCCACATGTAACATCATGCACCTAGCACGCTCCATGATTGTCCTGTTCACTCTCTCTGACACTCCATTTTCATGTGGAGTATTTGGAACTATTATTTTCCTGTGGATCCCATTTACCGAACATTAATCAATAAATTCATTGCTACAATATTCCCCTCCATTATCCAACCTGAGACATTTCAGCTTGAGACCTGTTTCATTCTCAACCAAAGCTTTCCATCTTTTGAAATTTTCAAACACATCAGATTTCTTTCTAATGTAATATACCCAAAATTTTCTAGTTGCATCATCAATGAAAGTGATGTAATAACATGAACCACCAATAAAGTTTACTTTAGTTGGCCCCCATACATCTGTATGCACTAACTCCAACTTACCCTCCTTCTTGGTAGGTCCAATTTTGAGGAATCTCACCTGCTTCTGTTTCCCATAAACAAAGTCCTCACATAAGTCCAAATCTAACTCCTTTAATCTAGGAAACCTATCCTTTATAATATGCATGCCATTATGACTCATATGACCAAGTCTCTGGTGCCACAAAGTTGCATCTCCATCTGTAGCAACTAAATTGCAATAATCAGCACCGCTGGTTAAATACAAAGTATCATTTTTCTTACCTCTTGCAACCACAAGAGCTCCCTTGGTAACCTTCCCAAGAATCTACTATAAAACTAACCATACAGCCATCACTCCCCAACTATCCCATTGATATCAAGTTCCACCTCAACTTAGGCACATGCCTGAAGTCCTTAAGTAGCCATGTGTTCCCATTCTGCATTATCACCTGAACACAACCTTTACCTACTATGCTGCATGGTTCATCATCACCAAGATATACATGTCCAAAATCACCTTGAACAAAATCAGTAAAGTAATGTCTATGTGGGGTGGCATGGAAAGAAGCCCCTGAATCTAACACCCAAGATTTAGCAATATTATCTAAAGAAAGAATTAAGCCATCTTGACAAACATCGCCTGCTACCAAATTTACCTCTTTAGTTTCCTCCTCCTTGTTCTTCGTATCCTGAAGAGCCCAGTAATCTTTCTTAGCATGACCGACCTTCCCACAGTGCCAACATTCTAACTTACTCTTGGACATTTACCTTCCGTGATCATTCGAATTCCCATGGTTACCTTTCCCTCTGTTCTTTTTCCTCCCTCCACTCTCCACCGTCAAAGTGTTTCCAGAAGTAGAAGAATCTCTAGTGCTCTTCCTTCACATTTCCTTGCTTAGGATCACACCTATTACATCCTCAAACTTCAGCTTTGAGTTATTAGAGACTGAATTACTTATAACCATAACCAAGTTGTCCCAGCTATCTGGAAAGGAGTACAAAATTAGCAGAGCCCTGACCTCATCATCAAAGTCAATTTTTACTGAGTTTAACATACTCACAACCGTATTAAATTCATTCAAATGATTCAGCAACAGAACCATTCTCAGACATCTTCATATTAAATAACTTTTTCATCAAAAATATTTTATTAGAGGCATAGGGTTTTTCATATAAATTCCCCAACGCACTCATGAGACCTTTCGTGGTATTCTCCTGCGATATTTTGAAATCAACCGAAGATGTAAGGCATAAACGAATTACCCCAAGCGCCTTTCTATCCAGTAACTCCCAATCCTCATCCGACATGGCTATAGGTTTCTTTACTTTTCTAGCCAAAGGAACATGGAGGTCCTTCTGATATAAGTAATCCTCCATTTGCATCTCCCACAAACCAAAGTTCTGCCCATTGAACTTCTCAACCCTCAATCTGCCCTCATCTGCCATAACTCTCACTCAAGATAAAATTTCCCTGTGATTTACAACTTCAAAAAAAAACCACCAAAGCTCTGATACCAATTGTTAGGAATTAGAGAACAAATATGTAGAAACAATTCCTCAAACCATAGTAGTAGGAAACTATATAGTAGAATTATACTTGCAGAAATAAAACAACATAAATAAATAATGCACAAAAGAAGACAAGACAAGATTTAATGTGGTTCACCCAATGTGGGCTACGTCCACTAAGAACTTGCTCAGATTTTATTATCAACAAGATTAAAACAAATCTCACAATATTCTCTCAGTTATGAACTCACAACAGAATTCCAAAGATGCTAAACCACATCTAAACCACAATTGACACCCAATTTCTTAACCTTGATCACTCTTGATCACCTCTTGAACTCTAAGACTCAAGACCTCTTGAACACTCAAGATATCTTTAAGATACCCTAACACCTCTATTTATAGGATTACAATCCTTTTAAGAAGCCATAAAGCCGAACCTAGAAGATTGAAAGTCACGATCTTTCAACTTCCCGCGGCTGGAAAAATAGTCCCGATGTTGACAGTCAGTTAACAACGTGTTAACAACAACATCGCAGCAACATCACAACAACGTCACAGCAGATGACTGCAGAATGCTCCTAAAGTCTCCAAACTTAACCATTCAAGCTCTAGCACTTCAAAACTGATTCAAGAAGACCAAAAATAGGCTCCACACCCCAAAATAATCACCATGGAGAGGGAACTACATAATCACCATGGGGAGGTGACCACTTGCCCCAGAATCAATAGAGGAGGCATTGGTGTGCTAGGAGAAAGAAAATAAGATAAAGGTGGTGGAGATTATTGCTTAGTACAACAAGATCCTCACCAATGTAAAATCCATCATGTAAGTTGCAGAGGCTACCTATGAAAATTACACAGATAGGGATAGAGTGGAAAATATCTTAGTTGCCACCCATGAAGTGGAACTTATGGAGTTCCAGGAAAAGAACAAGGGGAACAGGGTGAAGCGAGACAAGATCCTAGCTGAGGTAGAAAGGAAATCAGAGGCCATTGAGACCTTGCGGGGATCAATCAAGAACTAGCTAAAGGAATTATACCCTCGAATCACTCAGAGGATGGATGCACTCAAGGATTTAGGCAAGAAGTTGGAGGATATTATGGAGAAAATGAGCGCTAAGGGTGAGGAACTTAGTTTTGAAGAAGTGAGTGCCCTGGTGGGTGACCTCTATCAGTAAGCGCATAACGAGGTTGACACTTGGGGGAAGTTAGAAGATTATTTAAGGAAGATTTCCCTCTTGTCCTCCAAAATTAAATAAAGTTCCCCATTCTTTCATTTTTTCCCCATTTCTTCATTCCTTCATTCTTCCATTCCAACCTTTTGTACAAATCCGCCATTCTTTAATTATTTATTGAAGAGTGTTTTCGAGGTTGGAGAATAGGCATAGTGTGGGGTGATGTTGGGCCTGAAAATATTAGCTAAGTCCAAGAAGGTGCGTGGGCACGGGGGACCTAGTTGATGAAGGGCGCGGGGGTTGAAGGCGCACAAGGAAAGGGTTCTAGTAAGGTTTTTTAGAACACACAACGCATGCACAAGGAAAAACAAGTTTTGTACTTAGCTGCATTTGGTATCTAAGGAAGCACATGGGAAAATCATGACCCTTATGGATAAGGTTCTAGCCTGTTGACTATGGATCAAAAAGGGAATATTCCAGCCATGTGATAAAAGGTTCCAAAAGACATCATTGCAAGAAGTGGAGATCTTGAATCGGAGAAGGCATGCTCCCATGGAGGACCACTTCACCACTTGAAGATTAATTTGTAACTTTTAGAAGGCATGACAGTGGTTGTTGAGGCTATATATTCAAGCACTTGGTAGAAGAAGAGAAGAGAGACGTTGGTGAGAAAGATGTAGAGAAGAGGACAGAGAGGAGAGGTGAAGCTCTGTAGGAATATCATAGAGAGTTCTATGGGATGGGTTTAGGAGATCTATAGGAATAATAGAATGTCAAGGGGATGGGCCTGTGTACCTAAGTCCAGTTTTGATGCATGAATTGGTCGTGCATTATTATATGGGGATCTGTTATGAACCCAATGGAATGAAATGTGATTATAAAACATGTTGAATATGAATATATGTGGTTCCTTGCTTATAATTATATCTTTATGGATCTCTTCTATGTATATTCTTTGTGAATGGATGTAAATCCTTGTGCATTTTCTTTCTATTATGATCCATATCTATATTTTGTTAATGCTTTCCTTGTTTAAATGGATGCATTAGCTTAGAAAATCGTTATAAGATCTCAAGATAAACTCATGGTTCTTTTCTATTTTTCTGCATTCAATTATCTGTCATAGATAATACATTCTCACATAACTCATACAAAGGAGGGGCTCAGCACCCGCGCCTGCCTTGGGTGAGTTCCTAACACCCACTGGGTGATAGGCTGGCACGCATGGTATTTTCCTATTCTTTGAAGGGTACAAAAATGACTACAAGTGTGAGGAGAGAAATACAAAGGCTCTCATGAAGGAGGTAGAGTGGTGGAAGTAGGATCTTGCTGTGGAAGTGGAGAAGGATGTGGTGGTGGTGAGGAATTGGGTTGAACTTGTTTAGAATGCATTTTAGACAATGGTGGAGATTTCTTTGGGTACTCAATCAGTGGTGGGAGTGGAGGAGCAGCAGAGGGAACTGTTGGAGAAGTATGTGGGGGTTTCACGACATGTGAGGATGAAATATATTGTTCTAGATTGATAACCTTATAGCACAAGAGAATGAATGAATCACAAGTGTCATATTGTAGCCTTTGTTTAAATGGAGGAATGAGACCACGAAAAAAGATGAATTATTTTTCTAAGTCACTATGTTAGAAGATAAGCTTGTTTATGTAAGCATTGAACCATAACATATAATCTTGAGCATGTTCATAGGAGCCTTGATGTAAATTAGGAATGTGGTCATACATAACCCTAGGGCCATTGTTAAGAATGAAATGATGGAGAAAAAAATCCTCCATGTCATAGAAAGTGCTAATGGACCTAAAAGGTAGATGATTATAACATTGGAGTGCCTCATTAGTAAGACTATAATGAAATTCCTTGAGCAACAGATGATCATTAGAGTAATCAGTCATAAGCGTGTGGTAATGTAGGATATGAGCATGAGGATCACTGGTACCATCGAAGCATGTGAAAGTAGGCATGACAAAATCTTTAGGGAAGAAAAAATCATGAATTTTTTTAGGAACAAGATTTCCATGGAAAGAATTGTTTTCAATAGAGACATAATATGCTCTACTTTCTAAAGTAAGAGTATGAACTTGTGATTGGAGTTGTTCTATAACATGCATGAGAGATAGAATATCCTATGAGGGGATGGTAGGAGATGGAAATAACATATTGAGTGGTTGAAGTTTTCCATTATAAGTGATCATAGGGATGTCAAGAGGTAATATATTGGAGTCAAATGGTAAAGTAGTAGTGGTAGATGATGATGTAGGAGCTCTAGGATGACTAGTATTAACACGATCCCTAGTAGGTGCGGTGAGAAAGGAAGAAATATAAATAGGTGAAGATGCATTAGGGGAGGTAGAGGATGTTGGGATAGAAGAAGAAGAGGTCATATCAGGGGGAAACTCATATACAATAGTAGATGTAACCTCAGGAGAAGACAAAAATGGAGTGGGAGAGTCACATGTAGCAGTGTGAAAAGAAGGAGACCCATAATGTTGATCAGTAGAAGGTGGGGTTCCGGAAATAATGTTATGGTCATCATAAGAATCAATGGGATCATCAATGTAATACGAAAGAGAATGCATGCTTGAATGATATGTGTGAGGGGTACTATCAGAAGCGAGAGAAGGAAAAGGAGTAGATGGAGGAGTGGTTGGAGTATAGGTAAGAGGTATGCTTGATAGGGGATCAATGCCTAATAAATAATCAATGATAGAGTCATCTAAAGCATCAGGTGGCATATCATAAGAAGGACCACATGCAACCAGATGACATGGTGTAAAATGAGTGAAAGATATGGGGTCATCAACAAGGCATATACTTATAGGAGAATCGTTAGGATTAGTTAGCACATGTTGTTGGCCTTCCAAGACAATTTGTTGAGTATCGCCAGGTAAAATCATAGGAGCACTATATAAAGCCTTAAGATTAGCTATGATAGCCTCATCATAAATGGGATTGATGCTAAAAGTAGACATGATGGGAGAAAATAATAAATATTCTTAACTACCTAAGTATTAAAAAGGATCTGAAAGAAAAATGTTCAAAGAGTTGGGTTTACAAACATGATTAACTAAAAATAGAGAAATGTAAACATTTCTTATTTTATGAGTTAATCTAAATAGAAACTAAATGTTATACTGAAGTGCTAGATCTAAATATTTTATTTTAATACTTAGATGTATTGAAATAATGGAAATGAGAGGGATATGGTACTAATCTTAATTTAACTTACCTAATTGTGCACTGGATTGTAGCAGGTTGATGTATGAACTGGGTAAGTTGTGACCAGATAGCCTTAAGAAAGGTATGAACTAAATTTTTGACTGTACTAAGGCACCTATAAGGGTACTGAGGCACCCCATGATGCCTTGGTATGTGATCTAGGTGCTATAGACTATAGAAAAGCTTAGGATATGAGTTTGGTACTGTTGTAATATTTCTATAATACCTTTTTTTCTGTCACACGGGTGTTGTAATAATGTCATATGTGTCATTGTAAATTCTATGTGAAGATCTACCTACAAAACCCTATTCAAAGCATCAATTCCTAAAAATAAAAATGCATGTGAATAGGTCATACTGACCTCAACTACCAAACTAGTGGTCTTACGACTGAGCGCTGCACTACATTTTAGACCCCATGTAGTTCTATGTGCATGTATGTGTAATTTTGTGCCTAGGATTCCATAGCGCTAATGACGCAGAAGTAGGGGCAATAAATAGATGTAAAGATGCAAATGGTGGATGGAATGGAAATAATACAACCCTTTCCCCCTATGCTTATATTATGTGGATGTATAATATTCCCAAATGAAGTCCCTTACCTTAGTAGATAGCTTCCCTTGATAGTAAGATGTCCACACATAATGTAGTGAATATGCTATGTTTATATAGGGATATCTTGTTCAAATTTTGACACTAGTGACCCAAAACTGCCGAATACGACCTAGGGGAATGCACAAGGTAACAAACAAGACCGACCTCAAAAAATAAATAAATTAAGACCACAAATTATGATGACACATGAACCTAAGACCTTCTAAAAGGCACCCAAAACTGTATAGACAAGTGACGACTAAACCAAACAAATAAAAATGATGAGTGACTAACACGCAACAAGACCAGGGGATGTGTCACTAGTGAATACTTTTATTACACAAGATCCATATATAAGATAACATACCCGACGATATAAATGTAATATTAAGTGTGTGATTTTGTGACTACAATATTTTCAGGGTGTCTACACATGTCTTCCTCCTATTAAAATTCCTATGTTTTAACAATATTCCAATTCATTATACCGCTTAGGCTTGGGTTCCCCTTTATAGAAGGGTCTTGTGATTGAATAATTTATCATATTAGCCTTTGTTAATTGATGAAAGGAACTAAAGAGATTTTCTCCAAGGGGTGTAAACTGATTTTTGACTTTGTGTGGAGTACTGAAAAAATGTAAACAATGAAAAACTTAGAAGAAATGTGAAATATAAAAAAATATGAAAGAAAACCTTTCCTCCAAGCTCTTCCATGAAAACATCAATGATAAGATTTCTTTAAGTATTTGAACTTGTAGAATTTTGTAGTTTGATTTTGGATGCTCTTGAATCTATCTCCAAATGTATAAATAACAATGTTATGAGAAGATTTTAGACACAAGGAAACAAATGTAAATTTTGACATAAGCTGGATGTAATTACACAAAGCTTCGAAGATGATTTACAAAGGATTAGCCTAATTTTTATAGCTGAGGGTGAGGACATGGATATTGGATCAAGGTTTCAATGGGTTATAGTTTCATAATTGTAATTTCCTGAAATAGCCATTGGATTTAGTCTATGAAGTTACAACTTTGTGGGGGAAATGAATGTGTGTATTTTGTTCGAGAAGGTGGTTGTACGTAAAATTTTATTTCCCCCACCTTATAGGATTCTAGAAGTGGAATGGATTAGAGTGTGAGTAGATAAATATAATTATTTCTATTTAAACAACTAATTTAATTAGTTATGAGTTGTGAGAGGATAATTAGTCATTTAATTAAATAAATATTTAGTTAAATTAGCTAAAGTGGGTGGGATTATATCTTAAGTGTAATTAGAATTAATTTAATTAATTCCAAAAAGGGTGTAATCATGATATAATTAATTTGATTAATTCTAAAAGAATATGATAGATTTAATTGAATAAAATCTAAAAGGGATAAATAATCAAAGTATGAATTAATTAATTAAATTAATTAATTCTAAAGAGGATGTGAATATTAGGAAAAATCAAGTATTTTTAGGGTGTCTACATTTCCTTATGTCTATGGTACCTGCAACCAAAAGTATGGTCAAACAAAAAATATGGCACAAAAATATCCTAGAAACTAGTACATTTACTAATTGTGTATTTTCCTTTCAAAACAATATCAATTTTTTTTGCATGCAGTTAGGGAGGGTAAGAAATACATGTTTTTTTTAAATTTCTTTTTTAACCTTAGAGAGAGAGAGAGAAGAACACCATATTTCCCACAAGAAAATTTC